>CM047817.1:79613946-80213946 GCA_026214975.1 Gentiana macrophylla | reverse complement strand
TTACCATAAATCTATTTCCACAAAATTAATTAATATCTAATATTAATATTATGGTATACTTATTAATTAAATTACACAATACATGTGTATCTTATACACATTGAAATCTGCGCCCCCCTTTAGCCATTAATTGGCTTCCGGAATATTCTTTAATTAATATAATGCTATGATTAATTAATTTGCAAAATACATGTGTATCATAGACACAAATAATTTCGAAACATACATATACATTATATGTATATTTAATTAATCAACATAATTAATATCTTGTATTATATTTATTCATAATAAATAAATACCGTCATATTAATTTACCACTATAACCCTTTATAGTCGAGATAAACTTCCTTATTTGGTTATCAAGATAACCGCATTTTAATCCGGCTAGATGTTCTTATGTGTGTGACCCGGTAGGCTTCCGAATATGTTGGTTGTAGACATAAAGAGAAAATTACGAAAATGCCCTTCTCACCAAACGATCATGGAATAGCGTCTAGCAACACACCGTGACCCCAATCATCGGAAGAGTCAAATGCAATGACTACTACCTTTCATGTGAAACAGTTACCGTGTAAATAGAATCCTATCGCTATAATAATATCCATATGGTCGTACGTCGAGTGTCAAACATCAACGACCGTATCTTATAATCTGGAGATCATGCTCTCTCGAAGTAACTCATTTACTCTCACTTTGCAAAGATTCCTGAGAGTAAGACATTCCTTATAATAAGGCCAATTCGGATATTCACTCATACTGATAGGGTACACGGTTCCCGGACGACCAAACATGTATACTCCACATGCTTCAGTATCACACCCAATCACTACCGCATTATCGCCCCATGGCTAGGGGAAACATCAATAGTGTCAAAGCATGACAATCCACACCGTGATGGCATGTAGACTCTGGTCTTACGGATAATTACACAACCGTCACATAGTGTGGCACTTGATAGTGTAAGTGGGTCAATCTAACGTATGCATTCTCTAATACACGTCCACGTACAGTCCAAGTGTCTCTACACTTCGATAGATGAGATCTATCCCTGCCCTAAAAGACAGAAGACATCTAATACGTGCTAGCCTATTTGTACTATCAATGCCCTGTTTAATAATACATAAACCTAGAGATATTTAAGTATCAAACTTATTAAAGTGATTAGAGATCTCATCAACCATAATCGCCTATCATGGTTTCTCTATCACAGTTTAATACTAAGGGCGTTATTATATAGCAATTCATAATTGATTCTTTAAAAGAACAAATATATGACAACAGAAAAGCCATTTATTATATATGTATAATAATAATAAAGAAATAGTAGAAATGATCTGACCCGGTCGGATCCGGTCCAACCCGATTGGGTTTAGGACACAATTTCAACAAAATAATTATTAGGCTGAAACAGCTTCTTGGAGTGAAGAGAGATCTTTTGACTGGAGCTTTGAACAATAGGAATTTGGTAGAGACCATGCCTAAGAACTCCTGTTTGCAGCAGGGTCCTTGTTTCCTTGTCCTTGACATAACAACACTGATTATCAAACTCAATTATAATAGGATAATCATTGGTTAATTGAGGCACACTAACAAGGTTTTTTGTCATACTAGGAACATGTAAAGAGTTTTTAAGGTGAAGTGGTGTGTTGGTTTGTGTAGGTAAGATACAAGAGCCAATGTGTTTAATACGAAGATGCTCACCATTTCCAACAGTTAGGTTATCTGATCCTGTATAATCCCCAGTGAGATGCAGATTGTTGATGTATGTGGTGATATGGCGATGTCTATGTACCAGGCTGAGTCCATGGTGCTTTGAGAAGTGGTAACAAAAGCCTATTTAGAGCTATTAGAGCTAGGAGGTACAAAGTCCTCTTCAAACCTGTGCCAGCAAGCAGTCACTATGTGTCCAGTTTTTCCACAAAGTTGACCCACAGGCCTGTTAAAAGAACTGTTGTTGGAGTTTCTATCACCCCCTCTGCCTCTATTTCCTCTACCACCTCTACCACTATTGAAGGAATTTGAAGGATTGGTAGTTCTAGGATTAGAGTTTGATCTAGGACTTGATCTACTGGAAAACGAAAGCAGAGGGAACTTAAATACCATCACTTGGAATGCCTACATTGAACTCCGGAAAGCAATGCCACATCACACACATAGGTGACATATCTACACAATACCATAAATACCCTTATAAATATATATATATATATATATATATATATATATATATATATATATATATATATATATATATATATATATATATATATATCAAGTCATTTCTTAACTCTATTCAATAGATATCCATGGTGTTGATCCCTTGAAAAGGCTTTGGTTAAGTTTAGAGGGTGAATAAACTTAACACTTAAAACTTAAAACTTTTGGAGTTAACAAACTCAAAGAAGTTCGATAACTCTCTTGACCACTCAAAGAGTCTCATTTGTCGTTGATTTTACTTGAATTTGTTGCATCGAATATATTCAAGTTAAGCCTTATTACTTGTTGTTAAAATATGATACCAAGTATTAGGTACTCAGTAGTGTAAGTTGATGTGCTTGATATACTAAATGCAGAAAGTAAATGCAGAAAGTAAGTAGGAAATTTTTATAGTGGTTCCAGGTGGTGTAATCCTGTCAGTCCACTCTTCTCCTGTGATGTTGGAGGTAATTCACTAGAGATCTTTGGGGTTGCAGTTACAAAAATCCATAAGTTGTCTGTCCTTCACCAATAACTATGGCTTCACTGTTGGACATATTTTAAGTTTTAGTGATGAGTGCCAGACTAGCTGTTATAGAGCAAAGGCAAAAAGATGTCTAGATTAAATGTATAGGCTAATTAGAGTTTGATCTTTGTATAGGTTTGATCAAACAAGCATTGTAAAAGGTCAGCTGACTTTCATCAGCAGACCTGTCTAGGTCATAAGGTACCTGAGTCAGTAGACTAGTTTAGGAACCTACTGAAGACTGAAGGCTGAGGTCTCAAACTCAGTTATTGAAGGCTAAGAGGTCAAAATTAGTGTTTTAAGTCAATGATATGGAATCAGAATTTAGGGAAGTCTGTGATGACCTAAACTGATTACATATACCTTGTGTACAAGGTCTAAGTTCCATAAGTTAAGTGGTGATTGGAACTTAGTTATGTTCAAATTGGTGTAATCTAACTTTACAATTAAAATTTAGATAAAAGACAGGCAGCTGAAGTGTTTTATAAACACAGAAAACTTCAGACAGCTGACTGATAGCAAAATACTTAACCGCTAACTTTAACCGACAGAGTATCGGGTCAACGGTAGTATAGTGGTCACAAGGTCGAATCCACAGGGAGTAAGGTTTAAGTACCAAAGACAACTTAGAACTTATTTCAGGTCAAAATAACGGTGGAGAGATATTATACTAATGCAAAAGTAATGATTAACTAACGGTGTACTTCTAGATATTAAAAGGTATAGTCGAACTATGATCCCAAGAGCTACTTTTACCCCTAAGGAAAGACTTGACAAGGAACGTGCCTTAACCGACCTACCTATCCAATGTAGTTTAACGACATCCTTGGGTACCAACTCCTAATTCTGGCGATTAGACTGAACAACTCGATCTAATCACCCTATGTGAAATTAATTAATTATCCCTTTAGAAAACCGATTAACCTAACATGATTACGCTCTAGAGTCGCTCGAACAACGATGACAAACCTCTGTATTGGAAATGGACCTAACAACTAGGCCGAATCTACGCAACGATCCTAAAACCCCTTATCTCACATCTCACCGCAAAATGCATCTATAGGTTTGATGTGTGTGACAGTGAACTAGGTGATCAGTCTAATTCAAAGATGTTAAAATAAGTTTTAGGACGTGGATTAATCATTTAAACATGAAATTACGCACTACACAATTCCCAATCTCATCCCCATTAGGGTTTTCGCTCGTTTTCACATAATTCGACTACAAATGCAATTAGCTACTCATAATTATGCTAATAATGGAATAAAGAACAGAAATTGAACTAAAGACAATAAACAAAATAAAAGTCATTACCATATAACCGCTGAAAATCAGATCCAGAAAATATGAAGAAATAGTTGCACCCAAAAAAGTTGAATCTTTGATCTTGTAATGTAAATATAAGCTATAAAAGACATGTAGAATCAAAGAAAGTTATCTAGGGAATCAAAAGATCAAAGGATGTTTAATCGACCCTAAAATCTCACCAAAATCGCTCAAGAGAAGTCTAAGGTCGGCAAAACATGCATAGGGGTTGAATGAGCTGCGTATTTATAGTGTAGGTCGAAATCTGATGCTGTCGGTCACAAATGCCCATTTGAGTCCCTCCAAATGCTCGTTTTCCTGGAAAAATATGATGAATTAGGGTTTCGTCTTCCGTGGACCAGCGTTTGCCTCCCTCTGAACGCCCGTTTGGTGAATCATGTCTTGAAGGCAAACACCCGTCTGTGTATCCTGGACGCTCGTTTGCTTTGTATGAGCTTTTAACTTCGGGCTGAACCCATCCAAACGCCAGTTTGGGGGTCATTGGGACGCCCATCCAGCTGAAAACCCAACTTTCTGAATGAAGTGTCAACTCTGTGAACGCCCGTTTGGGCTAGGCAAACGCCAGTTAGGCTAACTGCAAACGCCAGTTTGTGGTAGGCCAAACGCCAGTTTGCCTTGACTTCACTCCAAACTTGGCTTTTCTTCCACTTTCATTCAACTCTCGTGCCACGAACATGTCTCTTAGTCCAAAACATCACCTTCCGGGTCCTCGAGTCACCTAATTCCTGCAATAACATAGACGAACAAACACCACGCGTAATTCCGCAACACAAAAGTACTCGGAAAAGAGTGAAATATCGTTAAAAAGGCAGAGTTTACTATCGATATGACAGTTTAACTCCTCGTGCACATAACTCTCGATATTACTCTCGAAATGGTCTATATCTACCCAAAACATGCCAATAAAGTGATAAACGGGGGTTAAACTGTGCACCAAAGTACAGTAAAGTTGACTCCCATCACTGACTGATAAGCACTTTAGCAAACTTACATACAAAGAAACCTGCTGAATATATATTTCGATTTAATCAAAGGTTACATTGGAAGATTACAAGGATAAGGACAAATAACAACTCTTGATTTTGTCAACAAATCAATGGTTAAGATTAAAGGAACGTTGGAAAGATTCAGAGCTTTATCCAATGGGTACAAGTCAAAGGGTGGACAGTCTGAAAACTATCAAAAAGTAAATTGAAAGTGTCAGTACTATGTACAGGGACAGAATGCAAGTCATGAAAGGGACAAATCTGAAACGGCTATGTTTGAATTTCAAACATAAGTCACAAGATTCTCATCTATAAATAGAGGGCTCCTAATTCAGATACAAGTGATGAACAACAAGATAATTTGCCTGAAGCTATCATGTTTATTATCAAGAAAATCACCCTGCTGACCCTACTGAACTTAAAGCTACTGATCCAATAAATTCTTCAAGTGTAATCTGCTATAAAGCAACATCAAGTTCACACACTTGAAGATATCAAGCTTCTGATCTTTCATCCTGATCAAGCAGCTGAATGCTGAATCACTTACTTGATTCAAACTATCTTTTACAAGAAACCTGCTGAAGACAGAGAATCACTTAGGTGTCAAGAACTGTTGTTTGTGGTGGAACTGGTGAAGAGGCAATCCTACCCTTCAAGGACCAGTGGAAGACTTTGGAGCAAAGAATCCTACACTGCTCCAAGTGTTCGGTTGAAAGCCATAGTTATTGGTGAAGGACAAACAACTTAGGGATTTTTGTAGCTACAACCTCAAAGATCTCTAGTGAATTACCTCCAACATCACAGGAGAAGAGTGGACTGACAGGATTACACCACCTGGAACCACTATAAAAATTGCCTACTTACTTTCTGCATTTAATTATCGCATTTAGTATATTAAGCACATCACCACTCATCAAACTAGCAAATCGAATCACACACTTACACTAATGTAGTATATAATACTTAGTATCATATTTTAACAAGTATTCAGCTTAACTTGAATATATTCCACTGCAAACAAATTCAAGAAAATCAACAGCTTAGCGGACTCATCGAAATGTCATCCAGAGACTAATGAGGGTCATGAACTTCGAGCGATCAAAGAAAGAGCTCGAACTTGCTGAGTTTGCTAACTCCAAAAGTTTTAAGTGTTAAGTTTATTCACCCCCCTCTAAACTAAACCAAAGCCTTTTCAAGGGACCAACAATTGGTATCGAGCAAAGCGTTTTACGCTCAAGTAATCCTACTTGTTGTGCTTGTGAAAATACTTTGAAAACTTTTTCAAGTTTTTGATTTTCAAAGCTTTGCATCATGGATAACAACCAGTATGCTAGAACAATGTTGATGTGTTCTTTAGGTCATTTTGATGAGTATAAAGGTCGTATGCAGGCTTTTCTAGCTGCAACACATGATGAGATGATGGTTGTACTGATTGATGGACTACTGGAGATCACAAAAGCCATAACTATGGATGGTCAAACTCAGAACATTCCAAAACCAAAAAGAGAATGGAATGCTGAAGATAGAAAAAGAGCAAACCTCAACAATATTGCTAATGATATAATATACAGAACCTTGGATAGCAATATGTACATGAAAGTGAAAGATTGCAAGACTGTAAAGGAACTTTGGGATAAGTTACAATTAATTTGTGAAGGCACTGATGCAATCAAGAAGAACAAAATCAGTGTGGCAAAGAAGAAGTTCCAAGATTTCAAAATGAAACCATTGAACAAATGGAATCAAGATTCAATGCCATCATGGATGAACTCACCTTACTGAGTGTAAACTACTCAAAAGAAGAAATCAATTCAAAAATCTTGGAAGCCTTACCTGCAAAAGAAGTTTGGGAAATGAAGGTGACTGCAATAGAAGAAATGAGAAGTCTACATGAATAGGACACCTTCAAGTGATTTTCAGATCTCAAGGCTTATGAATTCAGTAAGAAACTTGTACCTGAGACTGAAAATGAAGAACCAAAGACCACTGCATTGGCTGCTACACATCAAGAAGAAACATCAGGAGCTCAAGATGATCTACTGGATGAGATGCAAGAGCAAATTTCCCTACTGAGCAAGAAAATCAAAATGATGAAAACTGGAAAGGGTTCTCCAAGGAATTTCGCAAAGAAATCTAGTGAAAAGAAGAAGGATGATTCCAAGAATGACAATGATTACTTGTGCTATGAATGCAAGAAACCAGGACACTTCAAACTGGATCGCCCCGAACTAAAATGAAAAAAGGAACTCGATTATCTCAGTGCTTCAACTGCAATAAGCCTGGACATTTCAGACCTGATTGTCCAGACTTACTGAAGAGCAAAAGTCAGCAAAGAAGATCTGGCAAGAAAGTTATGGTTGCTGAAGATGAATCTGGATATGAAGTTGAATCAGAAAAAGGAAATGAATCTGATGATATTGCACTTGTTGCTGACATGGATGATTATGCTTTAATGGCAAATATGGAAGAAACTGAGGAGGTATACAATTCCGTATCTATAAACACTCCTGCTGAAAGTGATTGTGAATCGACTTGTGATTCAAATCCTAAAAATTCTGACAATGAAGAAACTTTGCATGCTATCCTTAATCAACTGAGGATAATACAATTTGGTTATGAGATTGTGAAGGCTGAAAAAGAGGCTCTTCAAGCGTGTTGAAAGGTTAAAAGTCAATTAAGAATTCTCGAGGTAAGTAAGGAAAAGAGTTTGGACAGAAATCAACATAAGTCTGCTTGTAAATTCGGAGTCTGCTGAATCTGCTGAACAATCTTGTTCCTCCACTGTATTCAAATCTGGAAAGCCTTATGGTGATAGAACAGGCCTTGGATTTGGAACTCAACAATCCAATAAGAGTGGATCCAGCAAGGTTACTGAACCTAGTGCCAGAATTGGTCCTAAGTTTATGCCTGCACAAGATCCAACACTCAAAAGGTTCTTTGAGGCGGAGAAGCCTCATCGAGAATGCTTCAAAGAAGCAAAATCAGAAGTCAAAAAGGACATCAGTACCAAACAAAAGGAATAAATATATGAGTAGGACTGATGTACCTTCTAGACCTACTGATAGCAGACCTGCTACCAAGTCTGTGGGACCACAAAAGGGCAAAAATCAGAAATATTTCAAGGATAAGAAACCTAAAAATGTCAATCATTCTAGGTATACTTATCTCAGGGGGGAAAGGTAGATTATTCCCTACTGATGATGATTGGAATATTCCTGCCCCTACTGCTAGAAACAACAGGTATTACCATGCTGCTAGGGTAAAACCTCAGCAATGGAATCAGCAGAGGACTTAGCAAAGGACTTATATAAGACCTCAGCAGGGACCTCAGCAGACTCCATATAATGTGGTCAAGCTCCTAATGACAAAGAAACTATGGTTATGCTAGTGCTTTTAATAATAGAAATCACTCCAAACAGTATTACATACAAAAAGGCCAGAAAGCATATGTGAGTCCTACAAAACTAAATATTAGACCTTATGGATGTGTAGAATACATGTATGAACAAAAGTATAACACTTTTCAAAGAAGACCTTATGGAAATTTGCCAAGGGTCATGCTTACCACTGACCACTATGGACCCAAACAGTTTTGGGTACCTAAAATACATTAACTTTGCTTTGTAGGGTGTCTGGTACTTTGACAGTGGATGTTCCAGACATATGACAAATAATAAACACTGTCTGACAAACTATGTGGAAAAGGATGGTCCAAGAGTGAATTTTGGCAACAAGAACACACCAGGTTGCACAAGAGGATATGGCACACTTGTGAGAAACGGATTAACTATCAGGAATGTTGCATTTGTGGAAGGACTGGACTACAACCGACTGAGCACTGGACAATTTTGTGACATGGGTTACAAGGTCACTTTTGACAAAGGCACATGTATTGTCATTAGTGAAAGAGGTTATCAAGTTGTGTTGGCTGGAAGAAGACAACAAAACATGTATATTGTGGATTGGTCTACTGCTGTTCCAGAGACATGCCTGATTGTGCATACCAAGTCAGAACTGAATTGGTTATGGCATAAGAAGTTAAATCGTCTAAACTTTGATGATATCAATCAGTTGGCGAAGAAGAAACTGGTGATTGGTTTACCTGAGATCACATTCAAAAAGGATGCTATATGTGATGCTTGTTAGCAAGGTAAACAAAGAAAATCAAGCTTCAAGTCAAAGACTAAGCAATCAACAAAACGAGTATTGGAGCTCATGCACATGGATCTATTTGGACCAGTAACACCAACAAGTGTGACATGAAAGAAGTATACTCTGGTAGTTGTGGATGATTATTCAAGATACACTTGGGTAGTATTCATGAACAAGAAAAGTGAAATACTTCAAAAGATGCCTGAACTTTTGAAGAGATTGCAAAATGAGAAAAGTTTAGAGTAGTGAAGATCAGATCAGACAAGGGTACCGAATTTCTCAATAAAGTTACAAGAGAATACTGTGAGCAAAATGGTGTGCAACATCAACTAGCTGCTACAGTTACACCTCAGCAAAATGGGGTTGCTGAGAGAAGAAACAGGACTCTGAAAGAAGCAGGAAGAACTATGATTTGTGAAGCTTTATTACCTGAAAGATATTGGGATGAAGCAGTCAATACAGCGTGCTATACACAAAACAAGACATCAGTGAACAAGAAGCTGCTGAAGACACCTTATGAGATTTGGAATGGAAGGAAACCCAATATATCTTATTTCCATCCATTTGGAAGCCAATGTTTTATTTTGAATCATAGGGAGCAATTGAAGACATTCCAACCAAAATCAGATGAAGGAATTTTCTTGAGATATTCTTCTGTCAGCAAGGCATTCAGGGTACTGAATAAAAGGACACTAAAACATGAAGAAACAATATATGTTGTATTTGATGAACCTAAGTTCACTGGAATGGAAGATGAGGCTTCAGAACCTGTTGAGATTCAACAAGTCACTGATCGAAAATGTGTTGATGTTTTGGAAAGGATAAATGACTTAAAGATTTCTGACTCTGCCCCTGCTGAACACCCTGCTGGTAACACTACTGATGCAACAACTGAGGCAGTTTAAGGATCTGTTGAACCCCTTGCTGAAGCAACAGTAGACCCTAGTGGAGATGATGTTCCTGAAAATTAGTATAACCAAAATCCTCAATGGTTAAGAGATCACCTTGAAGAGCAAGTTATTGGCAATATATAGCAAGGTGTGAGGACTAGAAGACAACTGAAAGCAAGGTTTACTTGTTTTCTATCTCAAATAGAGCCTAAAGTTGTTGAAGAAGCAATATCAGATCCAGATTGGATAATTGCTATACAAGAAGAATTGAATGAATTTTAAAGAAATCAAGTTTGGACACTAGTGGAAAGGCCTAATCATGCAAATATAATTGGAACAAAATGGGTATACAGAAAAAAATTAGATGAATCTGGTACCATTGTGAGAAATAAGGCCAGACTAGTAGCAAAAGGCTATTCTCAAGCAGAAGGAATAGATTTTGATGAGACATATGCCTCAGTTGCAAGACGGGAAGCTATAAGATTATTCTTAGCATATGCTGCCTACAAAAACTTCGAAGTATACCAGATGGATGTCAAGAGTGCATTTCTGAATGTCATTCTAAAAGAAGAGGTTTATGTTCAGCAACCTCCTGGTTTTGAAGTTAAAGATCAAGAAGATAAAGTGTACAGACTCAATAAAGCACTTTATGGCTTGAAACAAGCACCAAGAGCATGGTATGAGACCCTATCTCAGTTCTTGGTGGACAATGGTTTTACCAAAGGAACCATTGACAAGACTCTTTTCAGAATCAATGAAGGAGACAGCACCTTGCTGGTATAGATTTATGTTGATGACATAATTTTTTGTTCTGAAAATGAACTACTATGTGAGAAATTTGCAAATCTCATGAAAAGTAAGTTCCAAATGAGTATGATGGGAGAAATGAATTATTTCTTGGGTTTACAAGTCAAACAAATGAAAGATGGAATCTTCATTCATCAAACCAAGTATACCAAGGAGCTACTGAAGAGATTTGGTATGGAAAATAGCACCAAGGTATCAACTCCTATGAGTACAAACATTAGATTGGATGAAGATAAAGAAGGCAAAGATGTTGATCAAACCTTACATAGAAGGATGATAGGCATTCTGCTGTACCTTACTGCCAGCAGACCTAATATATCCTTTGATGTAGGTGTTTGTGCAAGATTTCAATCTAAACCAAAAGAAAGTCATTTAGCTGCAGTAAAAAGGATCCTCAAGTATCTAAAAGAGACTTTGGGAGTAGGGATATGGTATTCAAAATATGGAAGCTTCAAGGTCATATCTTACTCAGATTCTGATTATGCAGGATGCAAGATTGATAGAAAAAGCACCACCGGAACCTGTCAGTTGATGAGAAATAGACTGATTTCCTGGTTTAGCAAGAAACAGAATTCTATATCAACTTCTACTACTGAAGCTGAATATATAGCTGCTGGAAGTTGCTGTGCACAAATATTTTGGTTAAGGAAACAGTTAAGGGATTATGGAATTGAAGAAAGAGAAATTCCTATAATGTGTGACAACACAAGTGCAATTGCAATCACAGAAATCCTGTTTTGCACTCAAGAATCAAGCATATTGATGTGAGACATCATTTTATAAGAGATTATGTTGAAATAAAGATGTGGTGGTTATTTACATCCCTACTGAAGATCAACTTGATGATATTTTTACTAAACCATTGGATAGTGAAAGATTTGCTAAGTTAAGGACTGAACTTGGAATTATAAAAGTTGACTGATACACCTTTGATCAGCAATGTACTGAAATTCACCAAGGGGATTAGTCTTTGCTATGTTGGGTGAGCTCACTTAGCAAGTTAGTCATTGGTATCAACAATTCCAGGTACTTATATCTGTTTGGAAAATTGAGCAAATGAAGTTGCCAAGGGATTGGTCTTTGTCCTGTTGGGTGAGCTCACTTGACAGATCAGTCATTGGTGTTAACCTTCATCTTGTATTATCAGTTGGACAAAACAAGAGGAATTAAAGATCAGCAGAGTTACTCTGTCAGCAGGCTGCTGAGTCATTCTTTATCAGCAGACTGCTAATCCAAGTCTAATGAAGATAAAGGTTGCTGAGCTATACGTTACACGGTCAAACTTTAACAAAAGTCAAAAATCAAATGACCGGGATATTTATCTTATCTTTATAACCGCAGTTACACGATCGGACGGTTACAACTCTTTATGGATCAGTTATGAGACACATGGCAAGATCTCATTAATTCAAATTTTAATCGTGGTTAATGCTACAGTACATGTACAGTACTTTATCTGACAGTTTCAACCACCTGCCTATATATATATACACAGATGCATACACAGAGAAGATACATACAATCTTCAGATTGATTTTCTCTGTGATTACACCGTGTGAGCACATATTTGAAAGCTTTCTCTTCATCTTTTTCATTTCTAATGGCGGATAAAGGTGATGTTCATATTGGAACAAGTCAAAGTGTGAGAGGGTACGTTACTGACTGTCACACCACTGAGTTAGCTATCAACATTGGAAGAAGAATCAGAAGAGTTGCTGGTTTGGAAAATGTTATCAATAGAAGATTGGAAAGAATTTCATACATCAATGTTTTGGAATTCTGGAAGAACATGGTCATACACGAAGGTAGAGAAGCCTTCACTACAACGGTTAATGGCAGAGGGATTGAAATCACTTCAGATCTACTGAGAGAAGTATTTCATTTTGAACCTGGAAATAATGCTCCAACTAATCCTGAAGAAATAGGGCTGTCAAGATTGGATTTTGTCGATAAAATTAAACCAACAATGCCATCAAATCATCACTGGCATCAATGTGAAGCATATAAGGATGGAGTATAATCTGCTGAGCAAGATTATAGCAAAGAATATCTTGGGATTCAGTGGGATTCTAGATACACTTTCTGGACCTAAGATATACCTACTGATCATCATCTGCAGAAGTGTAAAGTTTGATTAGGCTGGATTCTTTATACATTATATGAAGAAGGTGTTTACTGAAGATAGAGATGGTATAATGAAGTCCAAAACCAAGCCTCTAGGTCTACTGATTCAGACCTTACTGAATAATTTTCAGATACCTGATGTTGCATCTGAGAAAATCTATAAATCCAGATACAAGCCGGAAGTTGTTACTCCTATTCCTGGTTTGGATGATGATGAAGAGCTAGATACAGAAAGGACTGAGAGTGACAATGGTGGAGATGACGATGCTAGTGGTGAGCAAACTGAACAAGTTACGAAATCTACTGCACCTAAGAACGTTGTTGAGAAGAGAAAGGCTACTGATACTAGAAAGATAACTGAAATGCTAAAGCCTAGGAAAACAAGAAAGCAATCAGTTGAGACTGTTGAGTCTACTGAGGGTCCAGTTGCAATCGAAGATACTGCCCATACTGATGTTGTAAAGAAGAAGACTACTGCTGATATCTTGAAAGAGCAATAGAAAGAAGATAGTAGAAAGAGGAAAGCTGCTGAGAGTGTAGCTGAACAACCTTCAAAGAGAATGAAGGAGATTGCAAAAAAGAAGAAACATGGTAAAGGGAAGGAGTTGAGGGTCCTGGAGGACCAAAGGGAATTGAAAGAATAGGCTGTTGAGCCTATTGCTGATGTTGGTGTTGTTGTTGAGCAACACATTGAAGAACCACCACAGACTACTGTACTTGAGCCTGCTGTAGAAGTTGTTGAACCTGTTCCTGACCCTGCTGTGGATGCTATAACTCTAGGGGAAGAACACAAGGTTGTTGACCCTGCTGTTACACATACCGGTCAGGGGGAACCAAGTGTGGAACAATTGGAGGTAGTAGGTACAAATGTACAATCTGAGGCACCTACTGACATAGATGCATCTGTTGAGGAAACATTGAATCTGCTTGTTGAGACCTTTGGAGGACAACAAGTTGAACAACCAGCTGCAAGAAAGCCTTCAATGCCTTTTGAAATGAAGGAGAAGAAAAGAAAAGAAGGATATGTTGATCCCAAACTTAAGCTGGTTGCTGATTACTTTAAATGGAAGTTTGGATATTATAAGAAACAAAAATCAGCTGCTGGGCCAATGATATATTTTGAGGAATGTGCTTTTGAAAAGTTAGAGGTGGAAAACCTACTTGACCTAGTTAATACTTCCTTGCTGGAAATGAGGTTGATGGAACTCATTGAAGGAGAAAAGAAAGAAGGAGGTATCTTAAAACTCCTAAGGATGCACCAGATAGTGATGACTCATCATCATTTGATTCTGATGATGATCATCCCACTCATCAAAGAGAAGCCAGTGGAACTGTATTGTCATCTGAACCAAGAAAAGAACAGTCTACTGGTGCTGGCAAGTCTACCGAGGGCCAACAAACTGATCAAATGGATGAAGATCTAGAAGATCTTACTATGGATGATTTGGAGGCTCTAATCAATGAGGGAATAAATTTTTGAGATAACAGGATGGTTGGCACATCTGATATATTCATGGTTGTGGAGTCTGATGTGAATCCTAATGATCAGTAGTCTGAAAATTTGGATGAGGAGAAGGTTATTGAACACAGTGAGCCTGATATCGCCTCAAGATTCAAAGACAATATCGTGAGTGGATTGATACTCAGGGCACTCTATCTAAATCTACTGATACTCTACAGAAAATTACTGATGCTAGAGGATTTCTTGAAGAAAATATGGCTATTTTCCTTTTATTTTTGTGGAAGAAAGGGTCCTACTCACTGAGGAACAAACAGTGATTGGACAAAGATTGGACATGGTGATGGGTTTTGAAGGATCACCTACACATTCTGAGGAGGTTCAGGTTGCTGAGGAACAAAAAGCACCTAAACAAAGGTCGGAACTGGAGGTACAGGTTGCTGAGGATCAAACATCACCTGGACAAAGGTTGGAACTCATAATGGGATTGGAGGAATCCCCTGCAACTGTTGTAGAACAGGATGTTGTAATACAATCTACTATGACAAAGGCTACTGAAAGGAAGGATAGTCACCTACACATTGTGGAGTCTGATGTGAATCCTAATGATCAGTAGTCTGAAAATTTGGATGAGGAGAAGGTTATTGAACACAGTGAGCCTGATATCAGTTCTGAAGATTCAGCACAATATCAGGAGTGGATTGATACACAGGGCACTCTATCTAAATCTGCTGATACTCTACAGAAAATTACTGATGCTAGAGGATTTCTTGAAGAAAATATGGCTATTTTCCTTTTATTTTTATGGAAGAAAGGGTCCTACTCACTGAGGAACAAACAGTGATTGGACATGGTGATGGGTTTTGAAGGATCACCTACACATTCTGAGGAGGTTCAGGTTGCTGAGGAACAAAAAGCACCTGAACAAAGGTCGGAACTGGAGGTACAGGTTGCTGAGGATGAAACAGCACCTGGACAAAGGTTGGAACTCACAATGGGATTGGAGGAATCCCCTGCAACTGTTGTAGAACAGGATGTTGTAGTACAATCTACTGTGACAAAGGCTACTGAAAGGAAGGATAGTCAGCAGACTGTTGTTATTGATGAGGATGAACAGCTGTTGGACTATGACTTCAGTGATGAGGAGTTCCAAGTGCCTGAGGAAGAACCTGTTGCTACTGAACCTCAACAGGCATATGTGTCATTGTTTGAAGAAGAACCTATCTTGGAACCTCAACCAGCATAAGATCTCATTTTGGAAGATATTTTTGGTGCTATGGTTGAAGAAGGTCTTGACCCTGCTGGAAGGGATATGAGTTGGGCCATGGTTGTCAGCAGACAGAGGGCACAATACAATGTTGAAGAGCTTGCTGATGAAGCTGCTAGACATATGGCTGAAGGTATGGCTGGTGGAGTACCAGCACAGGTGTTGGATGAGTTGAGGTCAGTCAGAAATGACATTACACGGCTAAGCACTCAACTTGACAGACAAGAGCAAAGATTTGAAGATTTGATTAACCTGGTGGAAAATAGAGGGAGGACTACTGAAACAGTTGCTTCCAATATCACATCCACTCAATTTGCTCTTACTGACCTTACCAAAGATGTGAGAGGCGTAAAACAAGGGAATACACTGAAGGATCAGTTCTTGAAAGAACAACTTTCCTCCATTCACAAGAAGCTTGATAAAATTGCTGAAGCACCCAAACCTGCTGTGGCTGACCCTACTGATGCCACTCAACCTGCTGCTTTGGATCCTAAGATCACTGAAAGGGTCAATCTGTTGGAGCAAACACTGGAAGGAAGGAACACAACAGTTGACACAAGAACCGAAATTATGGAAGGTCAACTGAATATTTTAGTGATTGCACAGGAAAGTGTTCATGGCATGCTTTCCCGTTTTGTTGATGATGTCAATAAGGGGGAAGAGAGCCAGACAGTAATAGCAAAATAGGCTGCAAGGATTTTTGATCAAAAGAAATGTGAGGCTGATACAAATGCATTCAGAGAACCTGCATCTGGCAAACTTCAACTAACTGATGACCTCTTCAAAGAATACAAGAAGCAATACTACAATAAGAGGAGACCTTACCATGACCCATGAGGGGTTAAATTCCTTTTTAGGACTTAAGTTTTGGGAAGCTAGAGTTAAATCTTAAGAAATTCACACAGAGGTGATAGAGGTCGAAGAGGTGGAAGAAGTCTACCTACTACATCTGCAAGAGAATCTTTGGAAGAATTCAAGCAATTGTACATTCGTCTAGGATTTAGAGTACATCAAATTAATCTAACTCTACCTGAGGCATGGAAATGGTGGAAGGAAGTAAATCCTCATATTGATTTTTCCCTTATTGAAAATCAATGGATGAGAGACATGGTCAGAGACATAAGGGAATATCAAGAGCAGCAAGAAAGAGAAAGACAAGAAAGAGAAAGGAGGAACTAGATCAAGATACTTACACTGCTTTTATTATTGTCGAATCTAGATTGTAATAATTTTTGAACAAACATGATTATAATGAGAAATGACCGAGTTTGTTCTGCTTTTTGTTTTACTTTTTGCTTTCTCAGAAGGAGAGGTATTGGCATCATCACCAAAAAAGGGGGAAATTGTTGGACATATTTTAAGTTTTAGTGATGAGTGCCAGACTAGCTGTTATAGAGCAAAGGCAAAAAAAGATGTCTAGATTAAATGTATAGGCTTATTAGATTTTGGTCTTTGTATAGGTTTGATCAAACAAGCATTGTAAAAGGTCAGCTGACTTTCATCAACAAACCTGTCTAGGTCAGTAAGGTACCTGAGTCAGTAGACTAGTTTAGGAACCTGCTGAAGACTGAAGGCTGAGGTCTCAAACTCAGTTATTGAAGGCTAAGGGATCAAACTTAGTGTTTAAAGTCAAGGATATGGAATCAGAATTTAGGGAAGTCTGTGATGACCTAAACTGATTACATATACCTTGTGTACAAGGTCTAAGTTCCATAAGTTAAGTGGTGATTAGAACTTAGTTATGTTCAAATTGGTGTAATCTAACTTCACAATTAAAAGTTAGATAAAAGACAGTCAGCTGAAGTGTTTTATAAACACAAAGAAACTTCGATACCGTGATCGATAAGCACTTCAACAGACTTACATACAAAGAAACCTGCTGAATGTATATTTCGATATAATCAAAGGTGACCTTGGAAGATTACAAGGATAAGGACAGATAACAACTCTTGATTTTGTCAACAAATCAATGGTTAAGATTAAAGGAACGTTGGAAAGATTCAGAGCTTTATCCAATGGGTACAAGTCAAAGGATGGACAGTCTGAAAACTGTCAAAAAGTAAACTGACAGTGTCAGTACTATGTATAGGGAAAGAATGCAAGTCATGAAAGGGACAAATCTGAAACGGCTATGTTTGAATTTCAAACATAAGTCATAGGATTCTCATCTATAAATAGGACTCCTAATTCAGATACAAGTGATGAACAACAAGATAATTTGCCTGAAGCTATCAAGTTTTTTTATCAAGAAAATCACCCTGCTGGCCCTACTGAACTTAAAGCTATTGATCCAGTAAATTCTTCAAGTGTAATATGCTATAAAGCTACATCAAGTTCACAAACTTGAAGACATCAAGCTGCTGATCATTTCATCCTGATCAAGCTGCTGAAAGCTGAATCACTTGCTTGATTCAAACTTTCTTTTACAAGAAACCTACTGAAGACAGAGAAGCACTTAGGTGTCAAGAACTGTTGTTTGTGGTGGAACTGGTGAAGAGGCAATCCTACCCTTCGAGGGACCAAAGGAAGACTTTGGAGCAAAGAATCCTACCTGCTCCAAGTGTTCAGCCAGTGAAGCCATAGTTATTGGTGAAGGACAAACAACTTAGGGATTTTTGTAACTGCAACCTCAAAGATCTCTAGTGAATTACCTCCAACATCACATGAGAAGAGTGGACTGACAGGATTACACCACCTGGAACCACTATAAAAATTGCCTTCTTACTTTCTGCATTTAGTATATTAAGCACATCAACCTACTGAAACTAGCAACTGAATCACACACTAATACTTAGTATCATATTTTAACAACAAGTATTAAGGCTTAACTTGAATATATTCTGCTGCAATAAATTCAGTAAAATCAATAGTCAGCAGACTCATCGAGCTATCAAGAGACTTCGAGCAATGGCCAAGAAAGCATCGAACTTGCTGAGTTTGCTAACTCCAAAAGTTTTAAGTGTTAAGTTTATTCACCCCCCCCCCCCCCCCTCTAAACTTAACCAAAGCCTTTTCAAGGGACCAACATTCACAAACGGAACACTTGGAACAGGTAGGACTGCTGCTCCAGAGTATTCCACTGGTCCTTGAAGGGTAGGATTACCTCTTCACCAGCTCTACCACAAACAACAGTCCTTGACACCCAAAAGATGGTTCACTGTCTTCAGCAGGTTTCTTGTAAAAGAAGGTTTGAATCAAGTAAATGATTCAGCTTTCAGTAGCTTGATCAAGATGAAATGATCAGCAGCTTGATGTCTTCAAGTGTGTAAACTTGATTTAACTTGATAGCTGGTTACACTTGAAGAGTTTACTGGATCAGTAGCTTTAAGCTCTGTAATGTCAACAGAGTGAATTTCTTGATAGTAAACTTGATAGCTTAAGATTGATTGTTGTTTTTCATCAATTTTCATCACTTGTATCAGAATCAGAAGTCCTCTATTTATAGGTGGGAATCCTGTGACTTATGTTTGAATTTCAAACATAGCCATTTCAGACTTGTCTCCATCTTGAATTGCTTTTTTGATCTGCTCATGGGGGTAGCACACATGCATTCTTTTTGTGAGCTTTTCCACTATCCACCCTTTGACTTGTATCCATTGGATAAGGCTCTGAATCTTTCCAATGTCCTTTTAATCTTAGTCATTGATTTGTTGACAAAATCAAGACTTCTTATTTGTACTTATCATTGTAATCTTCCAATGAAACCTTTGATTAAATCGAGATTTACATTCAGCAGGTTCCTGTGTGTGTAAGTCTGCTGAAATGCTTGTCAGTCAGCTGTTCCAAGTTTGCTATGTTTATAAAACACTGCAACTGACTTCTTTTCATATAACTTTTTGTTTTGAAGTTAGAGTACATCATTTTGATCATAACCAAGTTCCAAACACCACTTAACTTATGGAACTTAGACCTTGTACACAAGGTATTTGAAATCAATTTAGGTCATCACAGACTTCCCTAAATTCTGATTCCATATCCTTGACTTTAAATACTAAGTTTGATCCCTTAGCCTTCAATAACAGAGTTTGAGCCCTCGGCCTTCAGTCTTCAGCAGGTTCCTAAACTAGTCTACTGACTCAGTACCCTTATCGACCTAGACAGTCTCAACGATGAAAGTCACCGAACTTTTACAAAGGCTTGTTTGATCAAACCTATACAAAGATCAAACTCTACTAAGCCTATACATCTAATCTAGACATCTTTTTGCCTTTGCTCTATAACAGCTAGTCTGGCACTCATCACTAAAACTTAAAATATGTCCAACAATTTTCCCTTTTTTGGTGATGATACCAATACCCTCCTTACAGCAAAGCAAAAAGGATAAAAACAAAAAAAATAGAACAAATTCAGTCATTTCTCATTATAATCATATTTGTTCATCATTATTGCAATCTAGATTCAGCAAAAGATAAAGACATGTGTAAGTATGCTGATCTAGGTCATCCTCTCTCTTTCTTGTTGCTCTTGATATTATCTTATCTCCCTGACCATGTCTTTCATCCATTGATTTTCAATAGGGGAAAAATCAACATGAGGATTTACTTCCTTCCACCATTTCCATGCCTCAGGTAGGGTCAGATTGATTGTATGTACAGAGAATCCTAGACGCATGTACAAGAGTTTGAACTCTTCCATTGACTCTCTTGCTGATGTAGTTGGTAGATATCTTCCACCTCTGCCACCTCTGCCACCTCTATGTGCAGCTCCTAAAGCTTTAACTCTAGTTTCCCAGAACTTAAGTCCCAAAAAGGAATTTAGACCTTCATGGATACCCTTGTCATGGTAAGGTCTCCTCTGACTATTGTATAGCTTCTTATATTCTTGTAAGAGGTCATCATTCAATTGAAGTCTGCCAGGTGCAGGTTCTCTGAATGCATTTGTATTAGCCTCCCATCTCTTTTTAGCAAAAATTGTTGCAGCCTCTTTTGCTACTGATGTCTGGCTCTCTTCCCCCTTATTGACATCATCAACAAAACGGGACAGTAGACCATGAACACTCTCCTGTGTGATCACTAAATTATTTAGTTGACCTTCCATAATTCATGTTCTAGTGTCAACTGCAGTGATCCTTCTTTCCATTGTTTGCTCCAGCATATTGATCGTCTCAGTAACCTTAGGATCCAATGCAGCAGGTTGAGGTGTTTCAGCAGGGTTAGCCACAGTAGACTTGGGAGCCTCAACAAGCTTGTCAAGCTTTTCATGCAATGAGGCAAACTGTTCTTTCAGAAATTTATCTATATGTGTATTGCTCTGTTTTATGCCTCTTATATCCTTGGTTAGATCAGCAAGTGCATATTGAGTGGAAGTGATGTTGGAGGCAACCGTCTCAGTAGTTCTCCCTCTATTCTCCACCAGATTCATTAACTCCTCAAATCTGTCTTCTTGTCTACACAGTTGAGTCCTCAGTTGTGTGATATCAGCTCTTACAGCCCTTAATTCTTCCAAAATATGTGCTGGAACTGCACCAACCATATGTCCAGCACCATCATCAGCATGTTCTTCAACATTGTAATATGCCCTCTGTCTGCTGACAACCATGTGTTAGGAAATCTATGAGGGAACGCAGCGGAATTTAAAATTTTATTTCCTTTTAACCAGGATCGACTTCGTTTAAGCAATAAACAAACAAGTAGTATACGGTGGTTACCTTGATTGATCTAAAAGATCGACGCTTTGACCGTCTAAAGAGAGTAGTTCTGCATAGAGCCGCCCAAGTGTTCGGCCTCTACCGCTAGTCCACACGAACAGCCTGCCGGAATCCCATCATGGATTGCTATTGGAAAACTCCGGTTGCTAGACCGGCCCTTTTCCCCTCTCTCCAACTCTCTATAGGATGCTCTCTATTTTACACAAGAACTATTAGCTCTTGGAATTATGATGTACAAAAGAGCTTGACACCCACCTCTTATTTATAGTGTAGGTGGCGCCATCTTCTAGAGTGGAGGAGAAGAAAACATTTTCCCAATAAAATAAGGAAAATATAATTGATTGATTTATCTCATTTATTATAATATCTTATATTAAATAAATCTAGGATATTGTCAATATCTTATATTGAATATTCCCAAGATATTGTCAATATCTAATATTGACTATCTTTATTTTATTACCATAAATCAATTTACACACGCATGTATATATCACATATATATTACACAAATAAATCTATACCAATATATTCAACTAATGAAATTGTGCACATGTACATTCAATGCACAGCAGACACACGCATTCATTTAAAATATATATATATATATATATATATATATATATATATATATATATATATATATATATATATATATACATATCATATATTAATATTTAGTAATACCATTAATTAAATTGCACAACCCAAGTTTATCACTTATACATATATGTGAGCCACTTATCAATATAAGTGTATTTAATTAATCAACTTAATTAATATCTTGTATTTAATTTATTCATAATAAATAAATACCACCATATTAATTTACCACTATAACCCTTATAGTCTCGAGATAAACTTTCCTTATTTGGTTATCATCTATAACCACATTTTAATCCGACTTGATGTTCTTATGTGTGTGACACGATAGGCTTCCGAATATGTTGGCCGTAGACACAAAGTGCAAATTACGAAAATGCCCTTCATGCCTAACGATCACGGGATAGCGTCTAGCAACACACCGTGACCCCCAATCATCGGAAGTGTCAAATGCAATGACTACTACCTTTCATGTGAAACAGTTACCGTGTAACTTACAATCCTATCGCTGTAATAATATCCATACGGTCGTTAGTCGAGTATCAAAACATCAATGACCGTATCTTATAATCTGGATATCATGCTCTCTCAAGTAACTCGCGTTACTCCCACTTTGCAAAGATTCACGAGAGTAAGACATTCCTTATAAGAAGGCCATTTCGGATATTCGATCCCAATCATAGGATACGCGATTCCCGGACGACCAATAATGTATACTCCGCATGCTTCAAAGATCACACCCAATCACTACCGTATGATCGCCCCGTGGCTGTGGAAACCTCAATAGTGTCAAAGCATGACAATCCACACCATGATGCCATGAAGACTCGGTCTTAAGGATAATTACACAACCGCCACATAGTGTGACACTTATCCGTGTAAGTGGGGTCATCTAACGTATGCATTCTCTAATACACGCCCACGTGCATACCCAAGTGTCTCTACACTTCGATAGACGAGATCTATCCTCGCCTCAAGACATAAGACATCTAATACGTGCTAGTCCATGCATACTATCAACGCCTGCTTTAATAGTACATCACTAGAGACATTTAAGTATCAAACTTATTAAAGTGATTAGAGATCTCATCAACCATAATCGCCTATCATGGTTTCTCTATCACAGTTTAATACTAAGGACGTTATCATATAACAATTCATAATTGGTTCTTTAAAAGAACATATATATGACAACATAAAAGCCATTATATATATGTATAAACATAAAGAAATAGTAGAAATGATCCGACCCGGTCGGATCCGGTCCAACTCGATTGGGTTTAGGACACTATTTCAACAATCTCCCACTTGGCCTAAAACCAATCACTCGTACACACAAGACCAAGTTGAAACACAAGAATCTTATGCAATACTCACAACCAGCCCTAGCCATAAACGGATCGTTATCCGTGGGGACTCAGACTATCTTCATATCATGTTCCAAACGACCAAGTCAAAGGAACCGCCTCAACACACACACAAATCTCTGACGAGACCCTGGTCCTTGCTTCAAGCAATGAATCCACTTACTATATCAGCTATATAGAAAATGTGGAAGAACCGTACAAGGTTCAGGGATGAACCTTCTAGACTCATGTACTGCTCCCGCTGCGCCTCTAAGGCACTACTGCGTTTTGGCCTACTTGTAGAATTTACAGTGACCCATATGCTAAGAACATTTCCAGCTCACTGTATCACTTAATCAAATTGAGTGCAAACCCAGACTGTAGCTCCCACTTGCCTTCATAAGACTCAGGATATACGTCTGTATAACTATATTTATCTAACTCCAAGTTTCGATAACAAGGAATTCCCCCTTAACTTGTTTAAGGATATTCTCGACATTTACCAGATTTACTTTCATACTTTCTCATGACTATTCATGGACTATGAACATCCAGCATTATTCTTATGATGGTTTCTATCGCAGTAGCGAAGGAAACCTTCCATAAGCATCATCATTCACCTTATCTTTAGGACTAACGTCCTAACATAGATAGATCTTGAGAACACCGGCTAGCAGTATCCCCTTCGAGATCTATGCTAAACTATTTTAGCATCACACCTATATTGGTAAACTATAATATAATAGCAGTTAAATCTATCGCTATAGATTCTTATTTCCAAAATTAAGAACTGCCAATCCAAGTGCTATCGTAAAGACCTTGAACTACCAAACATTAATTGACTGTGACATGGGGTGATGATTCCTGAGAGAGATATCCAATACCTTACTCAAAAAAAAAAAATCGTAACACACTCCCACTATCCATCTTGCATATTGGGCATATTCTTCTTTTGACTAAATCAAAACTCCTTTGATTATCAAACGAAGAAACCATCTAGAGAAACTTGTTTGAGTCCATAAATGGATCTCATGAGCTTACATATCATGTTAACGTCTATGAACATCGAGCTATATGCCCAACGTCTTCAACACTATCATATAGCCATGATATCAAGTTATAACAAGCATCATCTGAACAGAACTGGGCTCAGCTGGCAGCATAAATGTAATTACAAGGTTTACACCCCGTACCCCTCAGCCGTCACTATAGCCTGATGGTAATCATATTACTATCCATGTCAGCCTTTCAGGGACATTCCCCTTAGGTAAGACAGACTAGGTTCATAACCTGGTTGTCACTGATGGAATCTAATTCAGATATTATGGCTCCTGGCCATATCTCTCAATCTTGCCTTTCAAACATTCTTTCATAAGTCATGAGCACTCATTCATCAAGATGAACATACCAGCAGCCCTTTTGAGCTTGAGGTTATCCATAGACTTACAGAACTTTTGTGTGCACTAAGCAGTGATCTACATCTCATCGATATCACGGCGCCCACGCTCACGCCTTCCTGTTGAATATATCTTTGTGGATCTCAAACTGTTTTGAGATCTGATTCACTCCCACTGTTTCTTTTGGAAGAAACACTTCCTCTAGAAGACAGCATGTTTGGAGACAAACATTTTGCTCCGCGGATAAGTAAATAATATCCAGCGTACTAGCCAAGACATTCCACAAAGTTGCATATGTCGTACCAGGCTCCAAGCCTTTCTCGACTCGACCTATGACAACTTCAAATCATCGGTTAAGATAGATTCGACATTATCATCTTCCATATCTAGTATGGAATTTATTCAACCTTTATTTTTGGAACTCGGTTAAGTATAAGGCACCTTATCCTAAACGGGTAAGGATACTTCACATAACTTGCGTCACACCTTTATCATATAAAGTGTTGTTGCCATTTTGGGAACACAATCTAATTGTGTATCCCAAAGATGGTATCCTTCAAGGAGAATCTTATTCCTTTCGCATTTACTTCAAACACCCTTCAAGTATTAATTACTTCAATCCAATTGAAGATTAATTCCTTAGTAGCTCATCAATCTCATATTCATACTAGCTCAAACTTTTTGGGCTTTCCGTATTGTTGTACTTCAATAAGTACATTCAACTATTTCTAAAAATAGTCATAGAGATTAATAAACAATTATTTGTGGCATTAATTGTCATAAGCCAACAAACATCGGTATGTTTAGGATTTAGACAATTTTTCTAGAATTTATAACCTTTTCATAAAAGGCTATTTTAGTCACCTTTGGATAAGATACGTATAACCCACATGATTCATAATCATATGGTTCAACGTCATCAGAATGACGTTTAATTACACGATTCCCTTCCATAGAGACTGTGCCTAGAGTAACCACAAATCAAGGATAACAGCCATACAAATATTTAGTTGAGATCTTATCACATATATCAACTATATAGTAACATCAATCTAGTATGTTAGATTCAGTAACCTTCCAACTTTATCGGAATAACATTTATTCTTTACAATTGAATATGTCTACTAAATCCTAACAAATAACTGAAAGTATGTTCTTCATAAGAACCGGAACACAATAACATTTATTTAGTTCCCTTATCAGTTTACTAGATCCAGAATGTGGTAAGTGTTACAACGTTTGCTTCACCTTCCATATCTGTACTTAATCTTTCTAATTTAATCACACTCACAAGATATCATATATCTAAGAGTTGACTTGAACTTAGATAGATTTATCTCAACTCACCTGCCTAGAATAGAAACTTCAATAAGTTCTCTATTTAAGCACATGCCCTAACTTTCCTTTTAATCCTTTATGCACTTGAAAAATGTTTCTTATTGTAGTCTTCATAAGACTTAAGAAAGATCATAAGAGCCATGTCTTTAATTTCCTTTCATAAAGAAAATCTAAAGTTTATTAAATAGTTTATTTAACCTTTTGAATCGTATTCAAAACATTGACTATTTAATTAACCTTTAAGCAATGATAGAATTAAGTCGATACTTAAATCTTACAATTTTGAAAACAACGTTTCCAAAATTATATGTGGTCATTCTTATCCAACGTTTGAATTAATTGTCATCGTATGACAGAATGATCATCTTGGATCGTATCCAATATATGACTAATTCGTTGAAATTTATTTCAAATGATTTAATCATATCATGAGCTTCCGCTTTCATTAATAATTAAAGTCTTGGAGTACTCCATCAAATATGTAGTCTCCTTGTCTCTAACTACTATAACGGGATTGCTCACGTGTCATTGCTCATTTTAAAAGGATTAAAATTACTTAACCATATTTGAGAACGTTTCTCAATAGGTAACAGTCGTAATTTGGTTTTACTAATCGAGAATAAAACATAAATATAAAGTCTGCTAAAACTACAACATAAAAATGAAAATAAAAGAGTGTTGTTGTTTATACACGCAAAATCAAAAATGGTCTTTTGGTTTATGATTTTGCTCTCACTAGTCAACTACTTCCAATTGACTTTCAAGAATTTTTCAAAATTCTTTAGTTGCTGAGATCCCATCTAGTTACCTCGATTCCCGGCGATGGTCGATCAACCAAGATAATTTCGATAGGTAGGTAACTCTTTACCATTCACATCTCGATGTGATTCTCAGTGGTTGACTAGTCAACTTTTTGGCGATACACATCACTATGTGTTAGTCAACCCCTTGTCTCTAAAGTCAGACGGCCCTGACGGTGGCCAATCACCGAAAGACTCTAGTCAAGTCATAACCCATTATTCACGAGATCTCATACGATCACATCTCAATAACGACGATATACCCGAGGTAGGTCAACTCCCGGCGGTGGTCGATCGCTGGATCCGAACACAGCTCTTCACCGTCGTTATAATATTGGGAGACAATATTTCGACTTGATTTTTGTCGTGGAAGTATTTTTCGTAAATTAATTCACTTAATTAATTTTAATTTCGGTCTCATCAATTATATCTATCTCTATAGATATATATCCTACACATTTATCTAGATCGTGCTTAGTCATGCATCTATCGTATCATATAAAATAAATACACGCACAAAATAAATAAATGCGTAAAGTAACCGATATGATCATGGACTTTTCCTAGGTGCGGTTTCGAATACAAACTGACGAAACCGCGGGTCACAATCTAAGGTAGCTGCAACCGCCAATAGGATCTTTAATGCATCATTCTCCAATGGGATCTTTATTCTTCTTTCTTTAGTCTCCATCTTCTGCTCCATTCTTGTTACATTTAATTCTATCTAATAAAATAAATACACCCGCCGCACACGGGAGTCAACGGAATGGGATAAATGCAGAAAATAAACTGAGCCACGTTCTTCATAACGGCCTAGGACAATTTTTAAACCAACAGAAAAATTAAATCATTCACATCTATCCTATCGGTCGAGTCCATGATCAATCGGGGTTATATATAATCATATTATATCTACTATATCTAATCCATACAATAAAATCTTATGAAAAAGATAAAATTAAAATTTAACTACTTGCGTCTTAATTAATCAATTAACATTTAATCTATTAAATAATTTTATCCAATCAATTAACTAATTAACATTTAATTAATTAAATGATTTTAATCGAAATAAAATTAACGATTAATTTTAAACCGATTTTAATTTTAATTTTAATTTTAATAAATTAGAACTATTCCAAAATAAATCAAAATTAAAATTATTTCTCTTTTGTTTTTTTCCTTTTGATTCGTAATCAAAGGGATGTCTTTGGTTTCATAAACCAAATTTGGCTTAAAGCGCGCCACTTTCCAAAATCAAAATTTTGGAAGTGGCTTTTGCCTAAGCTTTTTACAAATCAAATATTTGAAAAGGCTGCAAGCTCATTCCAAATCAAATATTTGGAAAGGCCAAATAATTTTAGTTTAGGCACAGCCACTTTCCAAAATCAAAATTTTGGAAGTAGCTGGCCACAGCTTGCAGCCTTTTCCCAAATCAAATATTTGGAAGGCTTAGCTATTCCAAACAAAGTTTGAAAAGACCATTATTATTTTAATGCCATGCTGATCCCAATCGCCAAACTATTTGAACCATTGGTTAGCTACACGACACAACTAAACAAAGGAGATATTAATCACAACTATGAACAATATTGAATCACAAATACACAAAACAAAATTGGGGACCACCAGATCACACCAAAGCCACCACCGGCACTCGAGGCCGCAGCGCCGCACACCGGCGATCACACGGTGGTGGTGCCGCCGATCGATCGGCCGAGCACCACCATTGCCGCCCCCCCCTTTTTTTTTCTTTTCGTGTATCAATTTTGCAAATCAAAAAATATTTCATCTTTTAATTACGTGATTTAAACGATAAAATTAACTACGCAAAAATAACATGCTTATTGCTTAAGCTCGAAGCTCGCTCCGATACCACTGTTAGGAAATCTACGTGGGAACGCAGCGGAATTTAAAATTTTATTTCCTTTTAACCAGGATCGACTTCGTTTAAGCAATAAACAAACAAGTAGTATACGGTGGTTACCTTGATTGATCTAAAATATCGACGCTTTGACCGTCTAAGGAGAGTAGTTCGCATAGAGCCGCCCAAGTGTTCGGCCTCTACCGCTAATCCACACGAACAGCCCGCCGAATCCCATCATGGATTGCTATTGGAAAACTCCGTTCTTAGACCGCCCTTTTCCCTCTCTCCAACTCTCTATAGGATGCTCTCTATTTTACACAAGAACTATTAGCTCTTGGAATTATGATGTCTGAAAGAGCTTGACACCCACCTCTTATTTATAGTGTAGGTGGCGCCATCTTCTAGAGTGGAGGAGAGAAGAAAACATTTTCCCAATAAAATAAGGAAAATATAATTGATTGATTTATCTCGCTTTATTATAATATCTTATATTAAATAAATATAGGATATTGTCAATATCTTATATTGAATATTCCTAAGATATTGTCAATATCTAATATTGACTATCTTTATTTTATTACTATAAATCAATTTACACACCAGATATATCACATATATATTACACAAATAAATCTATACCAATATATTCAACTAATGAAATTGTGCACATGTACATTCAATGCACAGCACACACACGCACATTCATTTAATATATTAATATATATATATATATATATATATATATATATATATATATATATATTAATATAATATATTAATATTTGATAATACCATTAATTAAATTGCACAATCCAAGTTTATCACTTATACATATATGTGGCGCCACTTATCAATATAAGTGTATTTAATTAATCAACTTAATTAATATCTTGTATTTAATTTATTCATAATAAATAAATACCACCATATTAATTTACCACTATAACCCTTATAGTCTCGAGATAAACTTTCCTTATTTGGTTATCATCTATAACCACATTTTAATCCGACTAGATGTTCTTATGTGTGTGACCCGATAGGCTTCCGAATATGTTGGCCGTAGACACAAAGTGCAAATTACTTAAAATGCCCTTCATGCCTAACGATCACGGGATAGCGTCAAAGCAACACACCGTGACCCCAATCATCGGAAGAGTCAAATGCAATGACTACTACTTTTCATGTGAAACGCTTCCGTGGTAACTTACAATCCTATCATTTGTAATAATATCCATACGGTCGTTAGTCGAAAGTGTCAAAACATCAACGACGTATCTTATAATCTGGATATCATGCTCTCTCAAGTAACTCGTTTACTCCCACTTTACAAAGATTCACGAGTAAGACATTCCTTATAAGAAGGCCATTTCGGATATTCGATCCCAATCATAGGATCGCGATTCCCGGACGACCAATCATGTATACTCCGCGATGCTTCAAAGATCACACCCAATCACTACCGCATGATCGCCCGTGGCTGTGGAAACCTCAATAGTGTCAAAGCATGACAATCCACACCGTGATACCATGAAGACTCCGGTCTTAAGGATAATTACACAACCGCCACATAGTATGACACTTATCCGTGTAAGTGGGTCGATCCTAACGTGACGCATTCTCTAATACACGCCCACGTGCCCTAAAGACGAAGACATCTAATACGTGCTATTCTCGCTTTTATACTATCAACGCCTCGCTTAATAATAGTACATCACCTAGAGACATTTAAGTATCAAACTTATTAAAGTGATTAGAGATCTCATCAACCATAATCGCCTATCATGGTTTCTATCACAGTTTAATACTAAGGACGTTATCATATAACAATTCATAATTGGTTCTTTAAAAGAACATATATATGACAACATAAAAGCCATTATATATATGTATAAACATAAAGAAATAGTAGAAATGATCCGACCCGGTCGGATCCGGTCCAACCCGATTGGGTTTAGGACACTGTTTCAACACCATGGCCCAACTCCTATCCCTTCCGGCAGGGTCAGGACCCTCCTCAATCACATTTCCAAACATTTCTTCCAAAATGGGATCTTGTGCGGGTTGAGATTCCACAGCATGTTCCTCCTCAAAAAGTGGTACATGTGCCTGTTGAGGTTCATTAGCAACTTGTTCTTCCTCAGGCATCTGGAATTCCTCATCACTGAAGTCATAATCCAACAGTTGTTCTTCATCAACTACAGTCTGCTGACTATCCTTTCCTTCAGTACCATTTGCGCGATGGATTGTACTACAAAGACTGCATCAGATTCACAGTGTTTTAGCAACCAGTGCTATAACAATCTCTTCAACTTGTACAGGGGTTTCCTCCAAACCCATTGTAAGTTCCAACCTTTGTCCAGGTGCTGTATAATCCTCAGCAACATGTACCTCCAGTTCCAACCTTTGTCCAGGTGTTGTTTGTTCCTCAGCAACCTGTACCTCCTAAAAATGTGTGGGTGATCCTTCCAACCCCATCACCAAATCCAATCTCTGTCCTATCACTGTTTGTTCCTCAAAGATCAGGACTCTCTATACAAGAATTTCAGGAAATATTGCCATATTTTCTTCTAAAAATCCTCTAGCATCAGCAATCTTTTGTAGAGTATCAGCAGTTTTAGATACAGTGTCCTGAGTATCAAACCAGTCCTGATATTGAGCTAAATCCTTAGAACTGATGTCAGGCTCACTATGTGCTATTACCATCTCCTCATCCAAATTTTCAGTCTGCTGATCATCAGGATTCATATCAGTTTCCACAACTAAGAATGTTTCAGAAATACTGACCAGCCTATTATCTCCAAAATTTATTCCATCATTGATTAGAGCCTCCAAATCATCTATAGTCAGATCCTCCATATCTTCATCCATTTTATCAGTTTGATGGCCTTCAGCAGACTGTTCTACTCTTGGTTCAGTTGATCCCTGTCCATCTTTTTCATTAGATATTGGCAATGCAGTTCCACTGGCTTCTCCTTGATGTGTAGGATGATCATCATCAGAATCAGATGATGATGAATCATCACTATCTAGTGCATCCCTAGGGTCCTTAAATAAGATACTTCCTTCTCCCTTTTCTCCTTCAATGATTTCCAGCAACCTCATTTCCAGCAAAGAAGTATTAACCAAATCAAGTAGATTATCCACTTCTACTTTTCAAAAGCTCATTCCTCAAAATCTGTCATTGGCTCAACAGCTGGTTTTTGTTTCTTATAGTAGCCAAATTTCCATTGAAAGTAATCAGCAACCAGCTTGAGTTTGGGATCAACATACCCTTCCTTCCTTTTCTTTTCCTTCCTCTCAAAGGGTGTTGATGGCTTTCTAGGAGCTGTTTGTTCAGCTTGTTGTCCTCCAAAGGTCTCAACAAGCAAATTCATTGTTTCTTTAGCCGATGCCATCAGGTCAGTGGGCTCCTCAGATAGTAAATTTGTCCCTACTACCTCCATCTGCTCAACACTAGGTTCCCCCTGACTTACATGCTCATCAGTAGGGTTAGCAACATATTGCTCTTCCCCCTGAATTATTGCAGAAATGGCAGGGTCTTGTACAGTTGTATCAATTTCCACAACAGGTACAGATTCAGTAGTCTGTTGTGGCTTTTCAGTAAGTTTCTCAACAACAACCTCTCCAGCCCCAGTAGGCTCAACAGCTTTTAAAGGTTCAGATTCAATAACTTCCACAACAGGTTCTGGTTCAGCAGGTTTGTGTGGTGCTTCACCATGTTGTTCAGTTGCAACCTTAGTAGTTTCCACAGTAGGGTTTGGAACAGTTTCCACAGCAGGTTGTTGTGGTCCTCCAATGTGTTGCTCGTCAACAACACCACCATCAGCAATAGGCTCAACAGCCTCTTCTTATATTTCCCTTTGGTCCTCCAGGACCCTTAACTCTTTGCATTTTCCATGTTTCTTCTTTTTCGCAATCTCCTTCATTCTCTTTGAAGGTCGTTCAGCTTCAATTTCAGCAGCTTTCCTTTTTCTTTTATCTTTTTTATGTTGCTCTTTCAAGATCTCCCCAGCAGACTTCTTCTTTACAACATCAGTAGGGTCAGTAACTTCAACTTCAACTGGACCCTCAGTAGACTCAGCAGTCTCTACTATTTGTTGTCTTGTTTTCTTTGGTTTTAAGATCTCAGTAATCTTTCTTGTGTCAGCAGTCTTTCTTTTCTCAGCAACTTTCTTAGGTGTAGCAAATTTGGAAACTTGTTTAACCTGCTCACCACCAGCATCACCATCTCCATCATTGTCACTTTCTGTCCTTTCAGTGTCCAACTCTTCATCATCATCCAATCCAGGGATGATATAACTGATCTTCTTTTTGTATCTGGACTTGTTGAACTTTTCAAGTGCAACATCAGCAACCTTCAAATGAGTCAGTAGGGCTTGCACCATCAAGCCCAAAGGCAGTGTCTTGGACTTCCTTATCCCATCTCTGTCCTCTGATATTACCTTCTTCACGTATTGGACAAAGAATATAGCCCAATCAAACTTCATACTCTTGCAGATGATGATCGGCAAATCAATCTTGGGTCCTGACAATGTGTCAAGACTTCCACTGAATCCCAAAATGTTCTTAGCTATAATCTTACTCAACAGATTATATTCCATCTGGATGTGCTTCACATTTATACTCAGTGAGGACTTAATGGATTTGTTGGTCTTTATTTTATCAACAAAATCTATTCTTGACAGCCCCATTGATTCAGGATTTGTAGGAGCATTGTTTCCAGGTCCAAATCCAAACACTTCCCTCAGCAGGTTTGAGGAAATTTCAATCTCCTGGCCATTAACTGTGGTAGTAAACGCCTCTCTATCATCTCTTATCTCAATGTTCCTCCAAAAATTTACAACATTTGTGTAAGATATGTTTTCCAATCTCATATTAAGAACATCTTCCAGTCCTTCATATCTTCTGATTCTTCTACCAATATTGATAGCCAACTCAGTTTTGTTATCATCAACAACAAATCCTCTAACACTTTGGCTCGTTCCAATGTGAACATCATCCTTATCCGCCATTAGAGATGAAAAAGATGAAGAAGAAAGCTTTCAAATCTATGTTCACACAGTGTGTATTCAGAGAAAAATTGATTTGAAGGTTGTATGAAACATCTCTGTGTATATATTTGTATATATAGCAGAAAGTAGTGGGTAGTAATTGTCTGATAAAGTACTGTACACGTACTGTAGCATTTAACCATGATTAAAGTTGGAATAAATGTGATGTTGCCGTGTGTCCCACTAATTGATTCTATAACGTGTTGTAACCGTTGGATATTTGTAGCTGCGGATATAAAGGATAAGAATAATATCCAATTACTGTTGACTTTCATTTAAGTTTGATGTCTTGTAACTTATAGTTCAGCAGCCTTCATCTTCAGTTGACTTGGATCAGCAGTCTGCTAACAGGTTGGCTCAGCAGCCTGCTGATAAGGTTACTCTGCTGATCTTCAAATACACTTGTTTTATCCAACTGATAATACAAGATTAAGTTTAATACCAATGACTGATCTGTCAAGTGAGCTCACCCAACAGGACAAAGACCAATCCCCTTGGCAACTTCATTTGCTCAATTGCCCAAACATAAATAAGTACATGGAATTGTTGATACCAATGACTAGTCTGCTAAGTAAGCTCGCCAAACATAGCAAAGACTAATCCCCTTGGTGAATTCCAGTACACTGCTGATCATTAAAGTAAATCAGTCATCTTTTATAATTCCAAGTTCAGTCCTTAACTTAGCAAATCTTTCACTATCCAATGGCTTAGTAAATATATCGGCAAGTTGATCTTCAGTAGGGATGTAAAGAACCATCACATCTTTCTTTTCAACATGATATCTTATAAAGTGATTTCTCATGTCAATTTTATTGGTTCTTGAGTGCAAAACAGGATTTTCTGTGATTGCAATTGCACTTGTGTTGTCACACATTATAGGAATTTCTCTTTCATCAATTCCATAATCCCTTAATTGTTGTCTTAGCCATAGTATTTGTGCACAGCAACTTCCAGTAGTTATATACTCAGCTTCAGCAGTGGAAGTTGATATAGAATTATGTTTCTTGCTAAACCAGGAAACCAGTCTATTTCCCATCAACTGACAGGTTCCTGTGGTGCTTTTTCTATCAATCTTGCATCCAGCATAATTAGAATCTGAGTAGGATATAACCTTGAAGCTTCCATATTTTGAATACCATATCCCTACTCCCAAAGTCTCTTTTAGATACTTGAGAATCCTTTTGACTACAGCTAGGTGACTCTCCTTTGGTTTTGATTGAAATCTTGCACAAACACCTACAGCAAAAGATATATCAGGTCTGCTGGCAGTGAGGTACAGCAGACTTCCTATCATCCTTCTGTATAAAGTATGATCAACATCTTTGCCTTCTTTGTCTTCATCCAATCTAATGTTGGTACTCATAGGAGTTGACACTTTAGTGCTATTTTCAATGCCAAACTTCTTCAGTAACTCCTTGGTGTATTTGGTTTGATGAATGAAGATTCCATCTTTCATTTGTTTGACTTGTAATCCCAAAAAGTAGTTCATCTCTCCCATCATACTCATTTGGAACTTGCTTTTCATGAGATTAGCAAACTTTTCACATAGCAATTCATTTTCAGAACCAAAAATTATGTCATCAACATAAATCTCTACCAGCAGGGTGCTGTCTCCTTCATTGATTCTGAAAAGAGTCTTGTCAATGGTTTCTTTGGTAAAACCATTGTCCACCAAGAATTGAAAGAGGGTCTCATACCATGCTCTTGGTGCTTGTTTCAAACCATAAAGTGCTTTATTGAGTCTGTACACTTTATCTTCTTGATCTTTAACTTCAAAACCAGGAGGTTGCTGAACATAAACCTCTTCTTCCAGAATGCCATTCAGAAATGCACTCTTGACATCCATCTGGTATACTTTGAAGTTTTGATTTTGGTTGGAATGTCTTCAATTGCTCCTTATGATTTAGTATAAAACATTTGCTTCCAAATGGATGAAAGTAGGATATATTAGGTTTCCTTCCATTCCAAATCTCATAAGGTGTCTTCAGCAGCTTCTTGTTCACTGAGGTCCTATTTTGTGTATAGCATGATGTGTTAATTGCTTCAGCCCAATATCTTTCAGGCAATAGAGCTTCACAAATCATAGTCCTTCCTGCTTTTTTCAAAGTCATGTTTCTTCTTTCAGCAACCCCATTTTGCTGAGGTGTACCAGCAGTAGCTAATTGATACAGCACACCATTCTGTTCACAATATTCTCTTATGACTTTGTTGAGAAATTCAGTACCCTTGTCTGATCTGATCTTCACTACTATCAAACTTATCTCAATTTGCAATCTCTTCAAAAGTTCAGGCATCTTTTGAAGTGTTTCACTTTTCTTGTTCATGAATACTACCCAAGTGTATCTTGAATAATCATCCACAACTACCAGAGTGTACTTCTTCCTTGTCACACTTGTTGGTGTTACTGGTCCAAACAGATCCATGTGCATCAGCTCCAAAACTCTTTTTGTTGATTGCTTAGTCTTTGACTTGAAGCTTGACTTGGTTTGTTTACCTTGCTGACAAGCATCACATATAGCATTCTTTTTGAATGTGATCTCAGGTAAACCAATCACTAACTTCTTTTTCACCAATTGATTGATATCATCAAAATTAAGATGATTCAACTTCTTATGCCACAACCAATTCAGTTCTGACTTAGTATGCACAATCGGCATGTCTCTCGGAACAATGATGAGACTATCCACAACATACATGTTTTGTTGTCTTCTTCCAGCCAACACAACTTGATCACCTCTTTCACTAATGACAATACATGTGCCAATGTCAAAAGTGACCTAGTAACCCATGTCACAGAACTGTCCTGTGCTCAGTAGGTTGTAGTCCAGTCCTTCCACAAATGCAACATTCCTGATAGTTAATCCATTCCTCACCAGTGTACCATATCCTCTTGTGTATCCTGGTGTGTTCTTGTTGCCAAAGTTGACTCTTGGACCATCCTTTGCCACATAATTTGTCAAACAGTGCGTGTTCTTTGTCATATGTCTGGAACATCCACTGTCAAAGTACCAGACACCCTATAAAACAAAGTTAATGTATTTTAGGTACCCAAAACTGTTTGGGTCCATAGTGGTCAGTGGTAAGCATGACCCTTGGCAAATTTCCATAAGGTCTTCTTTGAAAAGTGTTAAACTTTTATTCATACATGTATTCTACACATCCATAAGGTCCAACATTTGGTTGTGTAGGACTCACATAAGCTTTCTGGCCTTTCGATATGTAATGCTGTTTAGGGTGATTTTTATTGTTAGAGGCACTAGCATAACCATAGGTTTGTTGTCTATTATGAGCAGCCCTATAATATGGAGTCTGCTGAGGTCCCTGCTGAGGTCTTGTATAAGTCCTCTGCTGAGTCCATTGCTGAGGTTTTACCCTAGCAGTATGGTTATACATGTTGTTTCTAGCAGTAGGGGCAGGAATATTCCAATCTTCAACAGTAGGGAATAATCTACCTTTCCCCCTAAGATAAGTATCCTTAGAATGATTGTCATTTTTAGGTTTAGGATTCTTATCCTTGGAATATTTCTGATTTTTGCTCCTTTGTGGTCCAGCAGACTTGGTAGTAGGTCTGCTATCAGTAGGTCTAGAAGGTACAGCAGTCCTACTCTTAGATTTATTCTTTTTGATAGGTGTTGTTGACCTCTTTGACGTCTGATTTTGCTTCCTTGAAGTCTTCTCAGTAGGATTCACTGCCTCAGCAGCCTCTTTGGGAGATGGATCTTGTGCAGGCACAAACTTAGGACCAATTCTGATACTAGGTTCGGTAACCTTATTAGATCCACTCTTATTAGATTGTTGAGTTCCAAATCCAAGGCCTGTTCTATCACCATAAGGCTTTCCAGATTTGAATGCAGTGGAGGAACAAGATTGTTCAAATGATTCAAAGACTCTTGAATGTACAGCAGACTTATTTTTATTCTTTCCAAACTCTTTTTCCTTTCCTTTGAGAATTCTTAATTCAGCTTTTAACTTTTCAACTTCTATTTGAAGAGCTTCTTTTTCAGCATTCACAATCTCATAACCAGATAGTATTTTCCTCAGTTGATTAAGGATGGCATCCAAAGTTTCTTCATTGTCAGAATTTCTAGGATTTGAACCACAAGTTGATTATCAATCACTTTCAGCAGGAGTATTTATAGATACAGAATTTTATACCTCCTCAGTTTCATTCATATTTGCCATTAATGCATAATCATCCACATCAGCAACAAGTGCAGTATCATCAGATTCATTTCTCTTTTCTGATTCAACTTCATATCCTGATTCATCTTCAGCAACCATAGCTTTCTTGCCAGATCTTCTTTCCTTACTTTTCCGCTTCAGTAGGTCTGGACAATCAGGTCTGAAATGTCCAGGTTTCTTGCAGTTGAAGCACAGATAATCAAGTTCCTTTTTCTGTTTCAATTCAGGACAGTTAGGTTTGAAGTGTCCTGGTTTCTTGCATTGAAAACACAAGTAATCATTGTCTTTCTTGGATTCTTCCTTTTTCTTTTCACTTGATTTCTTAGTGAAGTTTCTTGGAGAACCCTTCCGCTTTCATCATTCGATATTCTTGCTCGGTAGGCAATTTGCTCTTGCATCTCATCCAATAGATCATCTTGTGCTCTGATGATTCTTCTTGATGTGTAGCAGCCAATGCAGTGGTCTTTGGTTCTTTCTTTTCACTCTCAGGTACAAGTTTCTTACTGAATTCATAAGCCTTGAGATCTGAAATTAACTTGAAGGTATCCTCTTCATTAGACTTCTCATTTCTTCTATGGCAGTAACCTTCATTTCCCAAACTTCTTTTGCTGGTAGGGCTTCTAAGATTTTTGAATTGATTTCTTCTTTTGAGTAGACTACATTCAGCAGAGTGAGTTCATCCATGATGGCATTGAATCTTGACTCCATTTGTTCAATAGTTTCATTTGGTTTCATTTTGAAATCTTGAAACTTCTTTTTGGCTACACTGATCATGTTTTACTTGATAGCATCAGTACCTTCACAGATTAGTTGTAACTTATCCCAAAGATCCTTTGCAGTCATGCAATCCTTCACCTTCATGTACATATTGCTATCCAAGGTTCTGTATATAATATCAATAGCAATATTTTTGAGGTTTGCTCTTTTTCTATCTTCAGCATTCCACTCTCTTTCGGGCTTTGGAACATACCGAGTTTGATTCCCCATTCTTGACTTAGTAATCTCCAAAGTGGTCCATCATCAAGACATCCATCATCTCATCATGTATGGCAAATTAGAAAAGCTCGCATCATGACGTTTATACTCATCAAAACGATCTAAAAAACACATCAACATTGTTCTAGCATACTGGTTGTTATCCATGATGCAAAGCTTTAAAAATCAGAAACTTGAAAAAGTTTTCAAAGTATTTTCACAAGCACAACAAGTATGATTACTTGAATGTAAGCCTTTGCTCGATACCAATTGTTGGTCCCTTGAAAAGGCTTTGGTTAAGTTTAGAGGGGGGTGAATAAACTTAACACTTAAAACTTTTAGAGTTAACAAAATCAGCAAGTTCGATGCTTCTGATGATTGCTCGATGAGTCTGGCGACAATTTCATTAGAGTCTCATGACAGCTTGATTTTACTGAATTTGTTGCAGCGGAATATATTCAAGTTAAGCCTTATTACTTGTTGTTAAAATATGATACCAAGTATTAGGTACTCAGTAGTGTAAGTGTGTGATTCAGTTGCTAGTTTCAGTAGGTTGATGTGCTTGATATACTAAATGCACGTAAAGTAAATGCAAAGTAAAGTAAGCAAATTTTATAGTGGTTCCAGGTGGTGTAATCCTATCAGTCCACTCTTCTCCTGTGATGTTGGAGGTAATTCACTAGAGATCTTTGAGACTGCAGTTACAAAAATCCTTAAGTTGTCTGTCATTCACCAATAACTATGGCTTCACAAACTGAACACTTGGAACAGGTAGGATTGTTGCTCCAGAGTATTCCACTGGTCCTTGAAGGGTAGGATTGTCTCTTCACCAGCTCCACCACAAACAACAGTTCTTGACACCCAAAAGATGCTTCACTGTCTTCAGTAGGTTTCTTGTAAAAGAAGGTTTGAATCAAGTAAGCGATTCACTTTCAAAGACTTGATCGAGATGAAATGATCAGCAGCTTGATGTCTTCAAGTGTGTAAACTTGATGTAACTTGATAGCAGGTTACACTTGAAGAGTTTACTGGATCAGTAGCTTTAAACTCAGTAATGTCAGCAGGGTGAATTTCTTGATAGTAAACTTAATAGCTTAAGATTGATTGTTGTTTTTCATCAATTTTCATCACTTGTGGATATGCCACATCACACAAATAGGTGGCATATCTACACAATATCATAAATACCCTTGTAAATATATATATCAAGTCATTTCTTAACTCTATTCAATAGATATCCATGGATTATTCTACCAATGAATTCATCGAAAGGTAGAACTGCATCTGATCTTACTTATGACACAAATTTTAAAATGATGGTCGCGAAGCAATGAGTATATATGACATGTTCAATTATAATGAAAGGAGAAAAGTTATTGTTCATTAGTTATTAGGGGAGTTATATCAAATGCATAGTTGTGATATATTCACCTCACACCTACACAATTCTATCGTGTGAAGTGGATGACATATGCATCTCATCCTTCCACTTGATATAACTCCATTAATAACTAATAATATTTCCGTCCCACAAAAAGTGTCCATTTTTTAAAAATGAATTGTCCCATAAAAATGTCCATTTAGAAAATCAATACATCATTAAATGCAATTTTTCCAAACATGCCGTATCATAACATTTAATGTTTATATATTAATTTCATATTCGAATAGAGCATTTATTATATGAGAGATTATATATGTCCATTAGCACTTAATAAATAACACATTAATTGTTTCATTAATATGCGTGCACCACAAAAAATACACACTTTTTATAGGACGATGGTAGTACACCGCAACTTTTCTCTAATGGGTTGGTGTACCTTCATTTCTTGATTTATTAATTATTTTTTACTTTATTTCTCTAATGGGTTGGTGGCCGTAGCCTTCATGACTATATATAATACAGAAATGTTTCTGGCATAATAAAATATACACAATAAATGTTACGGTACACTTTAGTCACTGATTTTTATGACATCTATATTGTATTAAGTCTCACATTATAATCAATGGTTCCAAAATGTGTTGTGTATAATGTTATGACAATTTTATCATGAAATTATCACTACTATATAACAGTGAACAAAAATTACCACAAAAATTCAAGGGTGGAAAAAAGTATTACGCATATTTTATAGCGGCACAAAATTTCTCTATTGGCGGTACAAACATTTCTCCATGTAATATCAACATCATCATTATTATATTATTATTTAAACACATGCAGGTAGTGACAAACATGCAGATGCTTTATTTTCTTGTAAGAGTGCTAGCCAGGTCCTATGAAAGTGGGACTGAATTATTACAAAAAGCCAAAAATAAATTTTGAATTATATATACACCTTTCTATATATGTAAATGCCGGATAATACATGAATAGATTAATAATAATTGAGAGGAGCAAATTACCAAAAGAAAAGATATTTAGTTGCTAAATTACAGGTGGTGGGTGAGGAGCAAATGTTGATTTTATACCAAAAGCCAAAGAATAAAGATTGAGAAATCGTAGCTAGTTAAGGATTTCCGCAGGCCGGCCGGCCGGCCCGAGAATTGATCAAATAGTATATAATAATGTTGAAGATGATGAGTGGTAGCACAATAACGGAGAGCAGCATCATAAAAGAGCCGGTGGTTGTGGTGGGGGGGAGGCAGAGAATGGTCGGAGGAGGGCAAGTAGTGGTGGCTGTGAACCCAAAGCCGGTCAAAGGTCTGGCCTCAAAGTTTATGGATATGGTGGAGACGGTGGCCGTCAAGTTATTGATGCCTCCTCAAAAAGGTCCTTTTGTTCAATTATCAGGGAATTTCTCTCCACTTGTTGATGAAACTCCTCCCTGCAAGGACCTTCCTGTGCATGGTCATCTCCCTGTTAGTTTCATTCCTTCCTTTATATATATATATATAATCATAGTATTCATTGATTAAAGGGATTTTTTCATATGGATTTTGACCTTTGTTGATCATCATATTTATATTAATTATATATATAATTAATGTGAGAAACTAAAGCTTGAATTAAGTGCAGTCATGCTTAGATGGTGAGTTCGTTAAAGTAGGTCCAAATTCCAAGTTTGCGCCTCTGGCTGGATATCACTGGTAATCTACCTAATTTATATCAATCCAACCACTTTTATTTACTCCACAATTGTTGTATTTATGATAGTCAAGGGGTGTATTAGACATTTTATCCCTACATTAATTACATTTAACTACTTTCTTAATCAATGTGAAAATTCTAAGATGACTTATAATTTAGACCGGAGGTAGTATAATTTATTATCTTCATTTTAATGTTTTTGTTTTTGTTTTTGTTTTAGCATTATAATGATGTTATTGCATGCTATTATTTTATTTTTGGGAGGGAGGGCAAAAATTAGAAAAATGGTCATATAACTTGGTCTACTAAGGATTTTAGTCCTGCTTGCAAGAGAGCTTCGAACCCATTACCTTATAAAAGAGGCCCAAGCACTTTGTCATCCAAGCTAAAGTTCAAATATGTATACTATGACACAATTTATTACTTATTGTAATCTGTAGAATCCTAAACGTAATATGTGCTTTAAATATATATCTTCAAAACATATATAGCACACTATGTTAGATTCAACAGTCCGTTTTCCGGATTTAACTGACCTAACATGAATAATCTATTTGACACGCTCAACTTGCATTGAAAACCTCACTCAAGAAACAAGACCCGAACAACTCGACTAGTTTTACATGGCGATCCCAGAACCTCTTCCCACATTACCTCACAAAATACATATGTAAAGATAATGTGTCTGATAAATCATTGATTCATGACGTCAACAAAGGCATAAAGAATAAGTTCTAGGACATATACATTCAACAATCTTGTAATTTAAGCAATGAACACTTCCATTAATCAACTAAGGTTCGATTTCACTAATCTTCACATTACTCGGCTATAAAGAAATTAGTTACTCATAATCTTGTCAAAATCACAAGAAACTAAAATCAAACACAAAGAAATCAAATATAAGAAGAAAAGAAAGTTACCCATACTATTGAGATGAAGAAAAATTGAATCTTTGAACAAAAGCTCGTCGATCCCGTGTCAAGAAATCTTCGGAATGTTCCAAGTTACAAATATTCTTCACCAAAACTATCTAAAAAATAATATAAGATCAAAATATTTGTGGGAGAAAATCTTTTATACCCCTCCAAAAAATGCCCTAAAACTAATTACAAAAATGCCATTTCGGGTCAGAGGTGTGCACCTCTGCCTAGAGGCCTGGGCCTCCACTGAAAATATCTTCATCTTGCAGGCAGCCAGAGGTGTGCACCTCTGTTTTAGGCGTGGGCCTTTTGAGCAATGTTGTGAAATTCGTAAAAACCAAAAGCTGGAGTTGTGCACCTCTCCCTGCAGGCGTGGGCCTCTAGCAGGAAAAAATAGGCGCCCAGAGGCGTGGGCCTCTGCCTGAAAAATCACAAAAACTTCGCTTTCTCATTGTTTCATCCCCGAGCTTCGGGTAAACTTCTATCTTGACTTATAACTCGCCTCTGGCAATCGAAACCACCTAAAATCCTGCACATCACAACTAAAAACACCATGTACAATCCCCGGGAGACAAGATAGCTACGAAATATGCACTAATTCACCCAAAAGTATGAGATTTTTGGACTGTGATATCCTAGACCTCGAAATATGTATCATGGTTAATATGCAACTAAAATCAACCGAAATGTCCCACAAACTAAATGAACCGTAAACAGGGGTAAATACACATGTAAAGTGATAGCAAGGTTCACTCTAATCAATGTCCACTCCGGTGATTCTTGCGGAGTCCATAGTTGTAGTCCAAGTATTAATATTTTGGAGGACATCTCCACTCCGGAACTGGAGTCCATAGTTGTGGTCTTTTTGGAGGGTATCTCCACTCCGACGGTTCTTCTGAAGTCCATAGTTGTGATATTTCTAGAGGACATCTCCACTCTGATGGTTCTTCCGAAATCCACTTTAGCGGTTCTTCCGGAGTCCTTGGTTGTGATATTACTGGAGGGCATCTCTACTCTGACGCACGTCATTTTAGGCTCTTTCGGAGTCCATTAGTTTGTAGGTTTCACTTCATTTTTGGCTCTTTCGAAGTCCATTAATTTGTAGGTTTGACTTCCTACATTCTCATTCTCAAGATTCAAGGCTATCCTTTTATTGTTATATATGTAACAATATTATACTAATCTATAAAGTATAATATTATGTATTTATTATTATGCTTTCTACTTGCTTAACCACCTCATTAAATCCGCTGCCTTATTACTCCTATCTCTAGGTTATAACCTTTATTAGCCACCTTCCAGACAGAAATACTGCTGCATTGAATGCTTTGTCTACTAGCCGTTTGAACACCTTGTAATCTATTTATATGCTTCTCAGCTATTCATTCTAATAAGATAATTTCTTTTATTCTTCCATAGAAAACTACATGGTATCGGAGCGATCTTGAAACATACTTTCAAGGGACTCTTCATCTTCCTCTATTCGAAAATCCAATGTCTAAACTCACTTCAGAATCGGGAACTTCCTCAAAATCAAACTCTACCATATCTTCCATGAATGGTAGTGACAATCCCAATCTTTAGATCACTACCATGAAACTAAATGAGTCCAACTATATTCAGTGGGATCAATCAGTCAAGATGTATGTGACTGGCAAGAGGAAAATTGGCTATCTAACTGACTCCATAAAAGAACCAGACGAAGCCGATACTGAAGCTAATGAAACCTGGGAAGTTGATAATGCCACAATCAGCACATGGTTAATCAACTCCATGGACCCGGATATAGGTCAGACTAATCTCTTCTTCAACTCTGCTAAGGAAATATGGGACAATGTTGCATACTCCCACTCCAATAAGGGAAATTTTGCTCAAGCCTTTGGTGTCAAAACAAAGCTGAAAGATATAAAGCAAGGATCAATGAATGTTACCAAGTATTTCAACTCTCTGAAAGTACTTTGGCAAGAATAAGATCTTTTATCTGCAAATATTTGGGAATGCACCATTGATATGATGCAACGAATTTCCAGAAAGTACTGGAAAAAGAAAGGGTCGTCGAGTTCCTGGGTGAATTAAACCCCACCTACAAAGGAGAGGGTTCTTGCACAAGTACCAATGCCAACCTTACTGGAGGCATTTGCTTCCATTAGGAGAGAAGAAAGCAGAAGGGAGACCATGGGAAGCTCTGCAAACTATGCAAATTCACTCAATCAGAATGATCAATCTGCCCTTTCTACTCACATGTTTATGCTGGGACTAATCAAAAGGATACACAGAAAAGGAATGACCAAAAAGGTCACCTATTCTATGACCACTGTAAAAGGAAGGGTCACCTAAAGGAGAGCTAATGGATTCTCCATGGAAAACCAACTAGGGGCAACCAAAAGTGCAAAGTCACAGGAAAACAAGCCAATGGGGAGATCAGAAACATGCAGACTCTGCAAATTCTGTAGAAACCTCAATGCCCTTCTCCAAAGAACAACCTGGAGATCTTTGAACAAATTTGCTCTCTGTGACAAAAGTAACCCAACTAACACCTCGACCTGTGCATGCAAAAGGTAACCTCTCATGGATTGTTGACTTTGGAGCCTCAAGTCACATGACAAATACTTTAAACTCTTCTCCACTTGCTATCCTCATCTAGCAACATAAGGTGTGTATAGCTAATGGTTCTCTATCTACATGTTCTTTTAAAAAGGCACAATTTTTATATCCAAAAACATTCAGCTCACCTTTGTCTTACATGTTCTTAACTTATCATGTAACTTATTCTCTGATACTCAGTTTACTCATGACAATAATTGTGAAGCTAAGTTCTCATCTTCTCATTGTATCTTTCAGAGCTCTGGGATTGTAGAGGAAGATTGGCAAAGTGCTAAGAAAGATGGAGGACTTTATTATCTTCAAGAACATGTTGAGGAAGCCCTTAGTTTAATCAATATGGATGATAATGATGAGAAAATCCAACTCTTGCATTGTAGACTAGGGCATCCTAGTTTCTTTTATTTAAATAAGCTATTTCCTAAGTTATTTTTGTATAAAAACCTCACTGAATTTCAATGTCGAAATTGTATTCTTGCTAAACAAACTAGGAGTGTTTTTAAGGCTAGCCCTATAAACCCTCTTCTCATTTTACCCTCATTCACGTGATGTGTGGGGTCTATCTAGAATTCCAAACCTTACTAATAATAGATGGTTTGTGACATTTATAGATGACCATACAAGATTGTGTTGGGTATATTTGTTAAAAAAAAAATCTAATGTGAGCTCTGTGTTTAAAAAAATTCATCATATGATTAAAACTCAGTTTCAGACTTCAATAAAATTGATAGAACAGATAATGGCACTGAATATTTTACATCTGCTTTGGGTCCTTATCTGACTGACTAAGGTATTATACATCGATCCTCATGCCCTAACACCTCTCAACAAAATGGTATTGCTGAAAGGAAAAATAGGCATTTGTTAGAAGTTTCCAGGGCTCTCTTGTTTACCACATCCATGCCTAATTATTTCTGGGAGGGAGGGGGGCTGTCTTGAGTACTCCCTTCTTAATTAATAGAATGCCTTCTAGGGTCTTACAGTTTCAAACCCCTATTAATGTTTTTGCTAAGTGCTATCCTACTAGCAAGTTGATAACTGAAATACCCTTAAAAGTCTTTGGCTGCACTTCTTTTGTACATGTTCATGATCACTTAAGACATAAACTTGAACCTAAGGCTGTTAAGATTGTTTTTGTGGGTTATTCTTCCACTCAAAATGACTACAAGTGTTATGATCCTCTAAGGAAAAAAATGTATGTAACTTTTGATGTAACTTTCTTTGAAAATGTCCCTTACTATTCTAAGAGTTCTGTTTCAGGTACTGAACTTCAGGACTTTAGTCATGATGTTCCTCTTCCAAAAATCCCAGATATTGCCACTGACCAGATCAATGCTCCTATATAGAGTTAGAAACAATACAACACTGAAAGGGAAAAGGAAATCATCATCTATTCCAGAAAAAGAGGGGATGCTACTCCTAGAACAAATGAGTGCATTAATCCAATCCAGATGATTGAAGACGGTCCACCCACCTCCAATTCCGAGAATCAAACACCCACTGGAGATGCACAAAGTAATGAGATGTCTAGTGGTGAAAGTCATCCTGAGACACCATGAAACTAACATCACCAATGACAAGTGCCTACACACCGTGTATTATCAGTCATGATACTAGACCTATAGCCCAAAGAAAAGGTACTAGACTTTGCACTCACATATTCAAAGATTTGTTTCTTATGGTTCTATTTCTGATGAATATAAAGCCTTTATCACCAAATCTTGATAATGTTAAGATTCCTAAAAACATCCATGAAGCCATGGAAAACCCTAATTGGAAGGCTGTTTTTTTGAGTGAAATAAATGCTCTCCGGGCCAACAAAATTTGGACTACTGTCATTAAACCATAAAACATCAGACATGTTGGATGTAAATGGGTTTTTAATATCAAACAACATCCTGATGGCACTATTGAAAGGTATAAAGCCCGTTTAGTTGCCAAAGGATTCTCTCAGACCTATGGGGTATAAATTACCATGAAACTTTTGCTCCTGTAGCAAAACTCAATACTGTAAAAATTCTTCTTTCTGTTGCTGCTATTAAGGAATGGCCTCTGCATCAACTTGATGTCAATAATGCATTCCTTAATGGTGAGCTTAAAGAGGATGTGTACATGTATCCACCCCAGTTTTGAAAACATGGTAGGCAAGGGACACATTTGCAAACTTTTGAAATCTTTGTATGGCCTCAAACAGTCCCCTAGGGCTTGGTTTGAAAATTTCTCTAAATTTTTACAGAGAGTGGGTTATAAACAGCTAATTCTGATCATACTTTATTTATCAGACACACCAGTGAAGGGGGAGTCACTGCCCTTGTAGTATATGTAGATGATATGATCATCACTGGGAATGATGAACTTGAAATAAAAAGGCTAAAAACCTTCTTAAAGTCTGAGTTTGAAATTAAAGACTTGGGAAATCGTAGATACTTCCTTGGCATGGAAGTGGCAAGATCAAATTCTTGGATACTTGTCACACAAAGAAAGTACACCATTGATCTTCTCAAGGATTATGACCTACTGTTTGTTGGAAGACTCATCTACTTGATGTTGGGCAGGTCAGTCAGTTCATGCATATGCCTAGAAGAATTCACCTGGAAGCTGCCTTAAGGATACTCAAATACTTCAAGAATGACCCTGGGCTTGGAATCCTATACAAAAAGGGAGGGACACTCACTATTGAAGGGTTTGCAGACGCAGATTGGGCTAGCTCAATTGTGGACAGAAAGTCAACTTCTGGATGGTGTATGTTCATAAGAGGCAACCTTGTGCCCTGGAGAAGTAAGAAACAAGCTGTTGTTGCTGCTAGAGTAAGGTCTTGAGGTGAATTCAGAGCAGTTGCACTTAGGATATGTGAGCTAATATGGACAAGAACAGTTCTCTCTGAACTTAGACAACCTATTGCTTTGCTCTATCGATTCTACAAAGATAGTAAATCCGCTATCGATTACCAACAATCTGCTCAACATGATAGAACCAAGCATGTTGAAATTGACAAACACTTCATCAAAGAGAAGCTTGAAGATGGAAGTATGTGTCTAATATATGTTCCAACTAAACTTTAAGTTGCAGATATCTTCACCAAAGGTCTTCGTAAAGTCCAAACTCAATTCTATATCTCCAAGCTTGGCTTATTGAATATCTATAAACCAGCTTGAGGGGGAGTATTGTTATATATGTAACAATATGATACTGATCTATAAAGTATAATATTATGTATTTATTATTATGCTTTCTACCTGCTTAACCACCTCATTAAATCCGCTGCCTTATTACTCCTATCTCTAGGTTATAACCTTTATTAGCCACCTTCCAGACAGAAATACTGTTGCATTGAATACTTTGTCTACTAGCCGTTTGAACACCTTGTAATCTATTTATATGCTTCTCAGCTATTCATTCTAATAAGATAATTTCTTTTATTCTTCCATAAAAAACTACACCTTCACACCGCTGGCAAAGGCATAGGTGTAGACAGATTGACAGAGATGTCGTCCGTCTTACGCTTGTGTTTGATTTCTATTTGAGAATTAATAAGATTGTACCTCTGCACGTATTCCCGGCTCTTCCGACAGTCGTAGTCGTATTTTGTTTTGGGAATTTTGTTGTTGTTGTTGCCTCCAAATGAGATTGTTGCATGAATAGATCTGTCTTCCGCAACTGCAATTCCATCTTAAATTACAGAGATGAGACGGGTGCCAAAAATAAAAAATAAAAAATTATCTCTTCTTTCGACTCATCTGTTTGTCTGTTCTGGCTGTATCTTCTAATAGGGAGGGGGGGTTAAAGCTTTTCTGTTAAAGGTAAGTAGTAAAATTTGTGCTTAACTAATACACTGCTTGTTTTTATTTGTGCAGGTTTGATGGGGATGGGTGCGTGATCATCTGATTAGTATTCTTTTCTTCGAATTAAAGATGGAACTATGCCATTTAATTTAGGGGGAATGAGGGAGAAGGACAGAAATATTTCATCAATTGAGTAGAATGACAGTTTTTTAAAACTTTTGCATAAAGGACAAAACTATTTATTCACTGTCGAAATTCACTTGTGTTTGAAATTCACTGTTTAAATTCACTGACGAAATTCACTGTCGAAATCCACTAATTTTCAAAATTCATCGTCGAAATTCACTAATTTTCGGGATTCACTGTCGAAATTCACTGATTTCGGGATTCACTGGGGAGATTCACTGATTTTTGGGATTCACTGTTTGTCCTTCTCGCTATAAAAATTATGCAGTTGTCCTTCTCCCTATAAAAAATATGTAGCTGTCCTGTTACTTAAAAATATTTCAGATTGTGTCCTTATCCCTAATTTCCCATTTAATTTAACTCTGTCATAATTAATTGTGGTCTGCTTAATTAATAAGCTAATTAATTAATTAAGGTGTGATGCATATATATATATATATGTTCTTTAATTCAGAATGATTCATGGTATCCGTATAAAAGATGGAAAAGCATCATACGTCTCACGTTATGTGAAGACATCAAAGCTGAAACAAGAAGAGTATTTTGGAGGACCCAAGTTTAAGAAGGTACGTACCTAGAAACAATGGCGGACTCAGGATCTCGTGTTCAGAAGGCAATAAAATTTTTAAAGACAAACAAAAAAATTTAATGGGGGCAAACTATATACATAGTATATAGATTAGTGTATTTTTTTCGAATCAAGGGGGACAGTTAGCTATATGTAGGTCCGAGAAAGATAACAAAACAGAATCTGATAATGGATAGAGTATATTTGTCATAGATTTCTTGTGTGTACACCACCACTCATATAGTAGTGTTTTACACATAGTAGTTTTACACACTAGGCCACATGGCCAATACAAGTTTAGACAAGTGTCACTATTCTAGATAATGTCTATCTAGAAATCTATCTTGAATTAATATATTTCTCAACATTCCCCCTCAAACTGAATGTAGGAACAGTGACAACATTTAGTTTGCTTCTGAGACTTGCTAATTGAGGGCCAGGTAATGCTTTGGTAAGAACATCAGCTAGTTGCATGGATGAGGGCACAAATTGCACAGACAGTTGCTTGTTGATGACTTGATTCCTCACATAGTGAATATCAACATCTATATGTTTTGTTCTAGCATGATAGACAGGGTTGTGAGCCAAGTAGATAGCACTGAGATTATCTGACCAGGCAATAGGAGCATTAGGCACTGAAATTCCCATTTCAGACCGAAGTTGCTTGATCCAGAACAGTTCAGATGACAAATTTGCTAGAGGTCTATACTCAGATTCTGCAGAAGACCTTGACACAACACTTTGTTTCTTAGAGCTCCAAGAGACCAATGATCCACCAACAAATACACAATATCCTGCAAAGGATTTCCTGTCAGCAGGGTAGCAGGCCCAATCTGCATCACAAAAGCCAATTAACTGTAGGGATCCACCAGCTTTAAACATGAGTCCATAGTGTAGGGTTCCCTTTACATATCTGAGGAGCTTCTTGAGGGCATGCCAGTGATCTTGAGTACGTACTTAGAAACAATAACGGACTCAGGATCTTGGGTAAAGAGACAATAAATATTTTAAAGACAAATAAAAAAATTTAAAAATGGCAAACTACATGCATAATACATATATTAGTGTATTTTTTTTCGGATCAAGAGAGCCAGTTAGTTGTATGTAGGTCCGTCACCGCTTAGAAACAGCTAGCAATATATATATATATATATATATATATATATATATAGTCTTCCACCACAAACAGTTCTGACAATCATTTGGTTTTGTAGCTTGGGGACATGAAGGGATTTATCGGAGCAGTTGTTCTGTACTTGGAAATTCTTAGGGCAAAGCTTAATGTATTGGATTTCTCATACGGAACTGGAACAGGTAGAAAATGTATTTCATTTCATTTATCTTTCCTTATACTGACTGATTTATATATACAAAATTATGGAAATCCCCAATATATATATAGAATAATGACATAATTTATTTATATATATGTTTATTTATTTACCAGCAAATACGGCTCTAGTTTATCACCATGGAAAGCTTTTGGCCCTTCAAGAAGCTGATAAACCATGTAAGTTTTCTTTTACTTTTACTGTGTTGTTCTCAACAGTTGAACCATGCATGCGACCCCTTTCCCGAATCCCGATACAAGAAAACTTGAAATAAGAAGAAATACAAGAAGGCATCAATTAACTTGAAAATTAAGTCAGCATTTTATCACTTCTTTTGGCTTGTAAACAAAAACCAAAATGACGGTTTTTCGCTAAGTATATATTTCTGATGCATTTTAATTACAGATGTGCTCAAAGTAATGGAGGATGGAGATTTACAAACTCTTGGAATACTGGACTATGATAAAAGATTGACACATCCTTTCACGGCCCATCCCAAAGTAGATCCATTCACTGGTAACTCGATCGATCACCCTTCTTTTCGAGTACCAAATCATAGTTTTTTGGTTCACTGGAGGGCAATCTCCCGGTTTGTCTCCCTCCGTAATGTTGGCTAAAAGTCGCGCGCGCAGTCTAATGTTGACAACATATTAATGCAGGTGAGATGTTTACCTTTGGTTATTCACCCACTCCACCATACATAACTTACAGAGTTATTTCAAAGAAGGGCGAAATGCAAGATCCTGTTCCAATTACCATATCAGAATCAATCATGATGCATGATTTTGCCATCACTGAAAATTATGCAGTTTTCATGGATCTTCCCTTTTACTTCAGGCCAAAGGTATGTTTGATCGATCATCCTAGTACGTAGTTGCTATAGAAATGACTTTTCAGATATGCTTTGAGACATACATATATATATGGTTTAAGTATCAGTTTAATATTAATTTCAGGAAATGGTGAAGAATAAGCAGGCCTTGTTCTCATTTGATACCACCAAAAAAGCTCGGTTTGGTGTGCTTCCACGGTATGACAAGAATGAAGCTGCAATAAAATGGTTTGAGCTACCAAATTGCTACATATTCCACAATGGTTAGTTCGTGTTTTTACTATTGTTAATAATAAGTAGCATTGCATGGTCCCAAAAAAAGATATTCATGGACATCTTTTTGTGTGGGAATCTGAAATCGGTTACGTTTATTTTCAGCCAATGCTTGGGAGGAAGGAGATGAGGTTGTTCTTATCACTTGCCGTCTTGAAAAGCTATCGTTTGACCATTTTAGTCGAACTTTGAATGAAGAACTGGAGAACTTAACTGACGAGCTGTAAGACATCGAACTATTTTGACTGTATTTCCATGTCTCGAAAGTGTTTCTTATCGTGGTTGTACGTACTTATCAGGTATGAGATGAGATTCAACATGAAAACCGGTGTAGCGTCACAGAAAAAACTATCAGAGTCTGTTGTTGTTGATTTTCCTAGGGTGAATGAAAGCTACATTGGCAGGTACCTGCATCGATCCTCTAGATAGATAGACATTTATGTATGAATGAAGAAGAAGAAAAACTTAACGGGGGGTGGGGGGGGTGCCTGCCTTTATGTTAGTTAATATTGGACTGTGCTTTTGAAAACATAGGAAACATCGGTATGTATATGCAACGTTACTAGACAGCAGTACAAAAATCAGCGGAATTGTGAAATTCGATTTGCATGCGAAACGAGAGAGTGGAAAAACCGAGATTGAAGTTGGAGGCGGCGATGTTCAAGTCGTTCATGAACTTGGACCGGGAAGATATGGTACAGAGGCTGTGTTTGTGCCTCGTGAGCCGGGTATTACTTCAGAGGAAGATGATGGCTACTTGATATTCTTTGTATATGATGAATCAACCAGGTACGTAATTAACTAAACCGACTGCTTGGTCGGGGATTTCCACATTTACACCACAGAAATGGGTGGCGTTCAGAAAAATCCCGATAAATTAAGTGTGTAAAGAAGTTGTTTACGAAGAAATCTCTAATCTCATGCAGAAAGTCGGAGGTGAATGTAATTGATGCAAAAACAATGTGCGCGAATCCCGTGGCTGTAATTGAATTACCTAACCGAGTCCCGTATGGATTCCATGCTTTGTTCGTGACAGAGGTATCGTTTTGCTATGCTTTTCGTTTTCTTTTTTTCTCTTTTTTGTGTAATGTATATATGTATATGTAAGTAAAGATATAATAACAGAGATGTGAACGATGGTTTGAACAGGAGCAACTTAAAGAACAAGCGTGTCTGCAATCATCCTCATAATATCTATCTGTCTATTTATTGTGCACACTTGACATGGAAGCATGTTCAATAAGAAGATTGTTTATCAGTCGGCAAGCACGGAACCAGGATTTCATCTTCAGATGGACTAACGGATAATTTTCAAATTATCGAGTGGGCTGTATTAAGATAATTTGGTAGATTAAACCGAACTACGTAAATTTTTTATCGTAATTTTATTTTGTTTGGGTGGATTTTGCCCCACCCATTTCCTACATGGCTACGTCCTTGTCAGTCAGATTATTAAGGCACCTGCTGCCGAGAAATTATCATGTTTATATATATATATATATATATATATATATATATATATATATATATATATATATATATATATTATTAATAAAAGAAATGTGTGTTTCACGTCGTTGTGTTTCCCACTTTAAAATTGTTTTAACTTTCCTTAAGCACAACTAGCGTGTCAAACTAGCATGTAATAACTAGCGTGTCATACTTTCCTTATGGCATCCTTATGTAATAACTAGCTTGGCATTAACACATATAATAATAATAATATTATGTAATAACTAGCTTGTCTTCAACACATATAATAATAGTAATAATATAATAATAAAACAAGTCCGTAACAGTATTTAGTATATATAAAAATTTGGTAATACTAGATTCTGACGCATATAATAGACGCATATAATAAATTTTAGATTCTTTTATTTCCTTACGCATAATAAATTTAATTAATCTCATAATAATTAGAATTAGAATTTGGTGAATATGAATTCTAATTCTATCTATGTATCTATCTAAAGTATTAAATCACGGATATCACCAAACAAAAAAACGTCAACCACTTTCGGCAAAGAAAATCAGGAAATTCGGCATACCATCATCAAAGCTAACACCATCAAACCAACGACAACAAGTCGAGAGTGAACATACCCATCAAACCAACGTCAGCAAGTTCAGAGGAATGTTGTGCATATTCAAACGTCATGACAAGCACAAGGAAACGGAAAGTTCAACAAGAAGAAAAAGTTGCTCCATCGAATAGCCACGGTATGTAACATCCTGACTTTTTAAAAAGGACAAAGTAGTAATTCGGTATTTTTATTAAGACCTAATTATTATTCGTCCCATTTAATTAATTAAAAATTGATTTAATTAAAAGAATATGAGATTTTATTTTTAAGGAAACTAATTATTATTTGCCTTATAAATAATCCTTTAATATCCCTCATGTCACACATCACGCAAGTCTGAAAAAAAAAAAAAAAAAAAAAAAAAAAAAAACGAGGGCAAGAAGAGGTGCGACGCAATGTTTCAAAAAAGAGAGAACGTAATCTTCAACCGCGCGCCAATCCGCTTCATCGCTTCAAGATGCCGCATGAGAAGAAATCGATCACCGGATGAAGACGGTCGTTACCATACTCTTCGTTTTCCAAACTGTGAGTTTCGTTTTAGCCCTAAAATCGTAATCATGATCGTTTTTGACAAAAGTTCGAGCTTTGATTGTTTGAATAGTTGTTTTGATCGTAGAGTATCGTTTAAATATCGTAGTTTGGTTGTAGGAGTTGTGAATCGAAGGATTCAAGCCTTGCATTTAGTTTTGGGATCGGTGTTGCTCGCAATTAAGGTAAGAGGCTTCTTCCAATGAGTAATTACGTTTTACAATGTTCGTGTCGAGTGTTAGTGTTGATTCGTAGTAAGAGGTTTTTCCTACGAATTAATTTATGGTTGTAAGAGGGTTTTCATAGTAAATAATTGATGTTTTATGATGTTTAGGTTAAGTAAATGGTATTCAAATTGATAAGTTTTGCTTTATAATGTTTTGGGCAGTATTTGGGGTGTGTTTGTTGTTGATATTTTTATATATATCGTTTGATAAAATTCTCGTGCTACTGCAATGGACAAATTCCTCTTCCAACTTGGGTGAGATGTGTGTATTGTAGTTATGTGTCAAACTGAGAACAGTAGCCATCCAATTTATATTCTCGTCAGGTGGAAGTGAAATATTGGTCTATATTTTCATTTGTTCTTTATTCATAGATTTGTTTGTCCTTTTTCTTTTCTTTTCTTTCTTTCTTTTTTTTCTATTTTTCTTATGTTATTAACTCTTCATGTTGAAACCTGCTAGTCTAGCAAAGAAAAGAAGAAATGATCGGTATCTGTTTTCAAGAGGAAAAAAATTGCGCAGAATAGAAAAAAAAAAAAGGGGGAGGGGGCTTTTGATTTAATAAATATATCTATTATATAGTTGTTTAGTTTATTGTGTTGTGTTATTTATTTTTCGTAAAATATAAATATATGAATTGATAGACAGTGAATTTTGTGGCTTATGTCGTTTTTGATGCTTAACTTGTATCGTAGACCTTCTACGGAGTTTAAACAACATTAATTAAACATAAACAAGCCCCGATTGAGTTTACGATGCGTTTGGTTCGTGGCCGACGTCTTTCTTAAAGGAGTTGAAGTCCGGGACCGTCGGAAAGGCATGAAAGGGCTTGTGCTTTGATGAATTAGTATTCATCAATATGCCTGCAGAATTGCTATGCCTCGCTTTATGTCTAGTGGTCTAGGAAGAGAGTAGTATGTGTGAGGGAGATTATTTGAAAACACTTAGGCGGTTAGTTAACTATTTAATAAATACGTACTTGCTTAGTAAAAGGTTAAACATCATGAGAGCTTGGATAGGCACACATTATAATATCGGCAATGTGAGGTTTGGCGGATAAAGTGGTGATGATCACCGCCGGATTCTAGACCCGCCAGATAAAGTAGTGATCATTCCGCCGACAAACTCACGATCGAGATAGACATTCACCGGTCGACTCTCTCTAGGGTTGGCGGACAATGTGGAATGACTGTCTCGGGACCGCTAGAGATTTATCTCTATAGGGTTGCGTCTTTTGTCTTAGTGCATATCTCACTAAGTGTAGTGTCCTCGCAAACATGCTGTAACAAAGAAACGTTTAGTCATGACATGTTGATGGACATGAAGTGAACCCTAGATTGAGTCGGTCTCATAAGGAAATTTAATAATAATAATAATAAAAGAACCTTTCGTTGTATAACTTAGTTATTCATTAGCTTCTCACTTTTACTAAGTACTTTGTACTTACCTCCTTGCATTTTATTTTGTATGCGTTGTGGGGTGAGAAGACGAACAGGTTGACCAAGTGTAGATGATGGCTTTTGAAGACTTGAAGTCTTGGAGAATCTTTTAGTTTGTTCCTTTATAAAGGTTGTACTAGACTAGTTGTATTTCGTTTCTTAGACTTGTTGTACTTCTACTTTTAAGACTTCGTATTGTATACGTCTTTGGGTATTTCGTCGTTGTAGTTTAACTATCCATCTTTAGTATGGTTACTTTCTATTCATAGTAGCATTTATGTTTTTACCCGAGTCCTTTTAGCTTCTGTTTGCTTTTATTTGATACGACGACGTAGAGGCTTGCGTATAATATTAGATTTATTTAATGCTATACGCGCCGAACGTTTCTCTTCCGGATAAGGGCTCGGTATCCGGGAGCGGGGCGTTACACCGTATGTATACTATGTTTTGGAACATATGCTCACGAAGTTTTCAATAATTTATGCCTCTAATCATGAATGAAGCCAAATATCGACATAGGGAAGAAGATTTGAGTTTGAATCTCCTACATTTTGCTGCGACAAAGGAAAGATAAAATTATCCACAGAAGATGTCCCTGATGCTTTATATGATCTATTAACCTCACAAGTACAAACATGCAAAGAATTTCGAAAGAATATCCAAGCATACAACAATATTTTTTCATTTACATCTTTCAGGGTCAAACTAGACCAAGTTTTGGCTTCAGGCAAAAAAAGGGTTTACACATTTCGAGTTCAAGGGTAGATTTATCACAATCTACCAAGTATTGTGCCAAAAAATGACATTCCTGTGTATTTCCAACTTTATTTCTATGACACTCAAAATGAGGTGCAAAATCGTATGGATAAAGTGCCACATTCAAATTTAAAAGAAGATATTCTTGAACAATTAATGAGAGTTTTGGATAGAAATCCTTATGCTAAATTTTTTAAGAAGTTGAAAGAGTATGATTCGCTTGAAGATTTACAACTTCGCATTGCAACAGATGTGAAGTTAGATCAGAGAGTGTACAATTCACCTACAACAGAACAAGTTGCTGCGATTTGGATAGAGGTAAATGATCATAATGCTTCTTCTGAAAGAGAGATTGTTGTACACTCTCATTCTGGTAACACATATCAAGTAAAGCACTATTATGGTTGCTATGATCCCTTGCAATATCCTCTCCTATTCCCAAGAGGAGAAATTGGATGACATCGAAATATACCGAAATTGGTTGATGGAGACAATAATAATAGGCCACAAAATGCACTTAGCATCCAAAACTGTTCATCGGCTAAAGATGTAATAAATGAAGAAGAAGGTACTTATTTCATCTTGTGTTTATATCTTTTTTATTTTGATTTGGTGGAGTAATTCGTTATTTCACTTTTACAGGTGCAAAAGAAACAGAAATGAAAACAAAAAATGTTTCATGAAGAGAATACTACTGCTACTAGATGCAAATAAGACAACCAAGGCAGTCATCAATATTATTTGCTGGCCGTTTGTTTCATCAATTTGCAGTAGACATGTATATAAAGTTAGAAACATCAAGACTGGACTTCTTTTGTACACACCAAGATAAAGTGAGGGTTGAGCTTTATCAAGGGAAAGTTGATTGCGTTAAAGCTGGAGAAACAAGAGGATGTGCTGTAGGGGAAAGAGTAGTATTGCCGGCATTATTGGAGGCCTAAGAGACATGCGTCATAGATATCTAGATTCCATGGCTTTAGTTCAGAAGTTTGGGAAACCAGATCTTTTTATTACCATGACATGCAATCCAGAATGGAATGAAATTCAGGAAAATCTATTTGAAGGCCAAACACCTCAAGATAGGCCAGACTTGACTTCCAAAGTATTTCATGCAAAATTACAAAATTTGAGGGATCAATTATACAAGAAGAAAGTCTTTGGAGAAGTAGCGGCTCATGTAGAAGTCATTGAATTTCAGAAATGAGGATTACCCCATGCACACATGCTCATAATATTGAAGTCTAACTCAAAAATCATGACACCTGATCAATTTGATAAGTTTGTATGCGCAGAAATTCCAAACAAGGAAAAGTATCATGAATTGCATGAGTTAATATTGAAAAATATGATGCATGGACCATGTGGATTACAAAATATGAAAAGCTCATGCATGGTTAATGAGGAGTGTAAGTACCACTATCCACGTGCGTTTTGTAATTCTACAATTCAAGGGAAAGACGGATACCCAATTTGCATGAGAAGAAAAACAGGATTACAATACCTTGTACGCAATGCATTATTGGACAACCGTTGGGTGGTTCCATACAATCCATACCTTCTGTCCAGGTAAAAATTAAACCTTTTAATATCATAAGATTATATCGTATATTATAATTAATACAACATACCCTTTTATATAAAAGCTTACATTCGTTGATCATTTGGTGTCACATATGGTGAATAATACAACTTATATAAATGTGAGTTTTTGCCCTGAGAGCATTGTTGTACCACTTATACATCCAAAATTGCTTATTATGTTTTTATGTTGAAAATAAAGATTCATATATGTGTTTGTTTGTAATTTTTACTCAGGTACAACTTGTCACATAAATGTTGAAATTTGTTCAGGAATTCAAACAGTAAAATACCTATACAAGTATATCTACAAAGGTCATGATCACATTGCAGTATATGTTTCCCCTGAAGAAAACAATCATGTCATTGACGAAATAAATCAATTTCAAAATGCAAGATGGGTATCTGCTCAAGAGGCAATAAGGAGAATATTTGAGTTTCCTTTTAATGACATGCAACCAACGGTTATTTGTCTCCAACTTCATCTACCGAAAAAATTGTGTTTCATATTTGAAGAATCAAAATCTCGAAGCTCTCATTCAAAATGGGTTTGCCTAAAAAACAATGCTAACGGAGTTCTTCACCCTTTGTCAATCAAATGAAAAGGCCAAAAAAAATTTGTATTGTCAAATTCCAGAATTTTTTGTATGGAAGAGCACCAAAAATATTGGACAGAAAGGAAACAAGTTGTGATTGGCCGTATCAATGGTGCAAATCCATCAGAAGGAGAAATGTATTATCTCAGATTGCTACTTAATCATGTTAGAAGACCAACATCATTTGAAGATTTACTGAAGATAAACAATAATAAATACACCAGCTTTAAAGAAGTTGTAGAAAAAAGAGGCTTATTAGAATCCGATCAAAGCATATCAGAATGCTTAAATGAAGCTATTGCTTTCCAAATGCCTTATGCATTAAGAAGACTATTTGCAACACTATTAGTTTACTGCCAACCAACAAATTTTCGAGAATTGTGGGAAACATATTGGGAACCATTTTCAGAAGATTTCATGCGAGACGGCACAAATTCGGCCAATTCAATTATGGCAAAAACTTTGGAATCTATAAATTATTTTATGGAAAGCATGGGTAAAAACTTGAGCTTTTATGACTTGCCAAGTCCGAGTGTAGAAGAAGAATGCAACAACATTGCAGAAAACCTACAAAGAGATATTCGTGACGAATTGTCGATAGGGATTCCGCAAGAAGATTATGATTTAGAATCAAGTCTTAATCCTGAACAAAAACGTATATTCCGAAAAATTCTTTACAAGGTGGATAATGGCCAAAGTGCCGTATTCTTTATTGATGGGCGGGCGCACAGAAAAACATATTTATACAGGGCTCTCGCTAGCAAAATCTAAGAAGAAGACAAAAATATAGCTATAGCAAATAAAGAACATCGGGAGTTGCAATTTGGAATTATGCCTGGTGGCCGAACTCGAACACTCAGGTTAAGAGCCACCGTAATTACCACCGGGCCAATTTTGTTGGCTTATCAAGACCAATTTAAATCAACAAGAAGACATGTATTACAAATTCAAAAATTAACACCAGCAATATATAACAGATAACAAAAAAAAATACAACAATAATAAACCATTAAAAATACAACAATAATAATCACATTAAAGACACGCCACGTGCAACGCACGTGTCTTTTACTAGTATATATAAAAGATGTTGATTTTATGAAACAAGAGTTCGTAGCCCTATTGAACCGCCACCATCACATGGTGGTTTGTAGTGACCACGAGGATCGATTTATATCTGTCGAGAGGAATACATTATCCACTATCAAGCTATCATGTAGGGTGACATGATACACGATTAACATAAAATGCGCTTGAGTAATCGCTGCGAGCATCCTCTCAGTGAGGGGGAATCGACACTCAGATGCGGACAGTCATCGGTAACTAGTATCATGTTTTTATGGACCCCTAGCCGACGAGCCAAGAATACTACTAAATGAGGTGTATGATCCGCCTAGTTATGGTGTACCCCAAGTCCCCAACCCCAACCCCAAGTCCCCAATAAATGCAAAGGCAAAGATTTTAGTTATAGATGGCAACCCTACTATTAATGATGAGTTTTATAACAAACTAAGAGCACTTAGTTCCAGCTGTTACAGTAATTATTACAAGTACAGTAGCTCAAGTAAAAGTAAAAGCAAAAGCAATGTAGTGGAAATATTAATATTATTATTATTATTATTATTATTATTGATCTTGCATAAAAGAGGAGGCTTTGGGATAAATTTACTGTTTTGAGCTAATCCTAAATACTTGTGATTTACCAACATAATAATACAAGAGCCAATTGCTAATAATCCCAACACAAATTCAACTCACAGCAGAGGCACTTGTTGGAGGTAACCCTGACAACAACATAGAAATTTAATTTCTATTGAGACGAACCTTTTCCACCCAAGTTCCGACTGTTCCTTCTCTTTTTGGTTTTTATAAGAAAGCTTCTGTTGTAGCGAAACAACAAAGAAATTGCAGAATTGGGAAAGAAGGAAGGGGAAGAACAGATTTCAGAAGAATTACAGAAATTGAGGATGGCGAAGATGTAGGAGGAGAGGATTTTTCATTAACAATTCCATTATACACCATTATCTCCAATAATTACTTTAAATACTACTCCTCTAACAACCTCCTGCACACCACTCGGCCAAGTGGTCATGCTACTCTCTAACAAACAAAATAACATAATGCAAAGATTTCCCCCACAAGGGCGACATCAGCAAAATTGGAGAAAACATAAATTTAAATTTCCCTCCTACAACCTTTCCTAAAAAGGAAAGTTCCCCTTCTTATTGTGACATCCCCCTTCCCTAAGCAGCACCTTGTCCACAAAGTGAAAGAAATTTTGGAAATTGGGCCTCCATTTAGTAACAGCCATAATCAAGGCCATAAGCTCCCTCTCATAAGTAGATAACCCCAAATCTCTAGGTTTGAAGGCCTTACTAAGATAGGACACTGGTTTCCCCTTTTGTTACAACACAACACCCACTCCATTCTGGCAGACATCGGTCTCTATGCAAAAAGGAACTGAGAAGTCTGGTAATGCTAGTATAGGGGACCTACATAAAGCCAGTTTAAGATCCTCAAATGCACATTCAGCTTCTGGACCCTATTCAAATCCATCCTTCTTCAAACGTCCAGTCAAATGTCACTATTCCTTACTATTTAATGAATCTTCTGTAGAAGCCTGTAAGTCCCAAAAATCCTCTCAATTCAATTACATTTCTTGGTCTAGGCCACTGTTTTACTACATCTATCTTTTCAGCTTCAGCTTGGACTTCACCATCTTGGATCACATGGCCTAAATATCCCACCCTTGTTCGCCCAAAAGAACATTTGCTGGCCTTTGCATACATTTTGTGCTTCCTTAATAACTCAAAAACTTGCTTAATGTGGAGATGAGAACTGAAATCTGGACTGTAGATCAGAATATCATAAAAATACTAGCACAAACTTTCTAAGGTATGGTTGGAGTATCCCATTCATACATTTCTGCAAAGTGGCTGGTGCATTAGTTAATCCAAAGGGCATAACCCTATATTCATAGTGGCCCTCATGTGTGACAAATGATGTCTTCACAATATCGTGCTCCTTCATTCTGATTTGATGAAATCCAGACCTCAGATCTATCTTCTGTTTACACTGATGCCAAGGACTGTACTTCTCATGACATCTAAAGCAAAGTCTCTTGGCCTTCTTCTCTTGCAATTGAGCTGGTGAAATGAATTTTTGTTGGTGCTAGATCGTTTGATTGTATTAGGGATTCCAATGGACTTGCTAGCACTTACTTGAGTCTTAGGTTCTTTGAATGACGGTTTTAGATCCAGATTTAGCCTCTTCACAATTGAATCATCATTGCTTCTTGTGCTCTAGCAATTTCTAGTGTCTTAATAGTAGTTTTTGGCGATTAAGCGCACCATAGATCCGATTTTGGTGTTAAGTCCCCCAATAAACCTTTTCACATAGTAATCATCAAGTAATTACGATTATCTTGTTTCACCAAATTTTCAAATCCTCAACACATGACTAGATATTCATCCACTGCTCTTTGTTGGCTTAGTTTCTCAAATTCATCCAAAGACATCTTCTAAGGCACGATTGCAAAACCTTCTACACACTTCTTGACTCAAGAAATGCCTCAAGACTTGGGAAACTCGGTCTTCCAACCACCACACCACGTATTGGCCATTCCTCTTAGGTACAATTGTGTAAACCTTCTACACACACCTTATGATCATCATGGGTCTTATTAATGTGGATATAACCCGCACACATTCTAACCCAATCACTGGGGTCATTACCATCAAATGTAGCGAAGTCAATCTTAGGATGGCGGGTGTCATAGGTTTCATATTCAGATCTGACCTGGTTTGCTTTAAGATGAGAATTGGACGGAGTGGGTAACAGGGGAGCAGATCTATCTTCGGACAGCAGCGGATTCCTTCTCCTTGCTTAAGTTCGGAGTTTCCTAACATGGTACTTATCTGGGAACGCATCTCTACCATTTCGGCCTTGGTTTCTGTTATAAAACGGATGGAGATAACTTCAGATGCAAGAAACAGAAACAGAAAACAATCAAACATAAACAATCAAAGGAGAAAAAAACAAGAAGAACAGATTTTAACGTGAAAAACCCTCGGTGGGAGAGGTAAAAAACCACGGGCGAGAAAAGAGATATTTTATTATGCACTTTGAATTTTACTGATTTCAACACACTCGGATAATGAGACAACAATCAGTATTTATAGGCACAAATCCCTAAACCCTAGCCGCCAGAATCTTTGTCTCGATCCGCCATAAATACCCTTACACGTGTCCTCCTTTTAATGACACCAGTATAGGTGCTACATAATGTAATTAATGATGTGGGACCTCGCTTTGTATTCAGTACTCGTGAGATCACACCCCTGCGATAGTCACCTGCTTGAAGCCTCGATGGACTCCACCCTACCGATGCACGAATTGAATACACTTCTCACCGTCCCATCACACACCGAGTCTTCGATTGGTTCCACCCAGATGCAGAGTTTAAGTCACTTTACTTGACAAATCTCCACCTTGACTTCAACTCTCACTAGAGTCAAACAGTTGCATAACCGGATGTACTTGTACCGGATGCATTCGTCAATGCCAGATGTACTTGTACCGGACTATCTCCACAAAGATCCACTCCACCGATCCGCCTCGGTAGAGTTTCCAAAAGATTACAAGCTTTGAATATTCGGTAAGTCCAGGCAAAGTGGAACTTACTCTTGAATCGGTTTAGTGAACATATCGCCAGGATTCTCCTTTGTGCCAATCTTCTTCACTACAACCTCTTCTCATTTCTCGAAAATGATACGACATCAATATGCTTGGTTCTCTCATGATGAACTCGATCCTTGGCTAAACATATTGCACTTAGGTATCATCACAATATATATCACCGATCTCGATGCAACCCCAAATCATTGACTAGCCCTTCAACCGACACCTCTCCTTAATCGCTTCATGAAGAGCCATATATTACGCGCTTGATGAGTTGATAAGGCTCTCAGAGCTCTGAAGAGTAGCTTTCAAATTGACCACTTGCATTTCCCATGTAAACACATAACCATCATTGATTTTCTATCACAATATCACCAAAGATAATCAAGATCACAAGAACTCGTGACGACTGACCACAATATCACCACCATAAATGAGACCAACATCACCGTGCCTCTCTGTGTACACGAATATCCTTTTAACAACTTTCCAGTTGTTCCTTTCCAGAGTTGAGCCATAAACTCGCCGACAACACTTATTTGCTGAGCCAGATCGGGCCTAGTGCATACCCATGGCATACATCGATCGCTAACCGCACTAGCATAGGGAACTTTGACATATACTCCTTCTCTTCACCGATCGTGAAGCATAAACAGACAAATGAACATTTGATGCCATAGAGTATCTATTGGTTTTGCAAAGCAGACATCCCAAACTTGGCCAATATCTTCTCGCACATAACCTGTTTGAGACAAGAACAACTTCTTCCTCGACTTCTATCTCTCCGGATCTCCATCCCCAAGATTTTCTTGGCAAAGACCCAAATCCTTCATTTCAAATTCAAGACGAGAAGGTTCTTCGATTTTGAACATCGACTTCCTTGTCAGCAATGCATCAAGATGTCATCCACATACAGAGACAAGATAGATATATGATCCATCTTTCAAATAGATCAGTAGTAAACACAACTTGATCATATGGACTTCTCATTATAACCTCTGTTTGAAGCATGAAATCACAAACCTTTTATACCACTTGCTTTGGAGCTTGCTTCAAACCATACAATGATTTCTTCAACTTGCAAACATAGTTTTCTTTGCCAGAACTTGAAAACCCTCAGCCGTGTCATGTATATCTCCTTATCCACCTCACCATGTAGAAAAGCGCTTTCATCTAATTGCTCAAGTTCGAGATCCTGCTGTGCCACCATTGCTAGTAACACCACGATTGAAGTGTGTCGACCACCACTGGTGAAAATATTTCATCAAAGTCAACCCCTTCCTTTTGATCAATCCTCTTGCAACCAAACGTGCCTTATACGACCCCCTTCGCTTTGTTATTCCTTCCTTTTTCTTGAAGATCCATTTACAAGTCACAACCCCCTTGTCAGAAGGCTGTTTGACCAATTCCCAAGTCTGATTCTTCAATAATGACTCCATTTCATCTCCCATGGCTGCATGCCACTGAGATGCTTCAGACATGTCATCGCTTCCCACTGTAAGTAGTAGTTCAAAAAACTCTACTTCTTCAAAGAACTTGGAGTGCATATCCACCAAATCATCATATCCATATCTCCTTGGAGGTATCCCAACATTAGATCTTCTAGGCTCACGGCGGTGACTCTGACTCGATCAATGTTTGTATGACGCCTGCCGAGGTCTCAGTGATCGGGCTTGGATCGGATACGATTCGTTCATTATCCAGGTCAAGATAGTGTTGATTTGGATCCACCGATTGTTGCATATCGATGGAGACTCCACCAAGCTCCACCTGCTTTCTCAACACTATCGATTCAAGATCGGTTTGCACTCAAGTGACCTCTCCCATCGATGAGTTTAACATAGAATTTTCATCAAACACAACGTCCTGCGAGGATTACTCTGGACTCTGTTGATGACCAAATTCTATATCCTTTTACTCCATCACCATACCCCACAAACACTCCTTCTTGGCTCTTGGCTCCAACTTCCTTCACTAACATGATAGTAAGTCAGTACTTCAAAACCCTTAGAATCGAGTAGTCGCAGAGGCTTGCTGACCACATCTCAAATGGTGTCTTGAGATTGATTCTGTGTGAGGACTCCTGTTGATTAAGTAGCAAGTCGTCTTAACGACTTTCGCCCAAAATCTCCTTGATAAACCAAACGAGAAAGCATACATCTTGCCCTCTCCGAAGAGTTTGATTCATCCTTTCAATTACACCATTCTCGCGAGGTGTATTCCTTACGATATGATGTCCGGCAATACCTCAAATGCACAAAAATGAATCAAAATCCGTCCAAAGGTAATTCCGACCATTATCTCATGCGAAGCTTCTTGATTTTCTTGCCTAACTGATTCTCCACTAGGGCCTTCCACCGCTTGAAGTTATCTTGAATGCATCACTTTTGTTCTTCATCATCACCACCCAAGTCATCCTTGAATAGTCATCTATGAATGACACAAAATATCTGTGACCACCCAATGACTCAACTCTTGATGGGCCTCAAAGATCTGAATGGATATAATCAAGTATTGCCTTTGTATTGTGCAACCTGGCCGAGAACTTACTTCATGCAATTTTCCAAACACACAATGTTCACAAAAGTCCAGTTCTTGACCTTATATCCCCAAGAAAACTCTTTGAAGAAAGAACTCAGATACCCTTTCACCCACGTGACCAAGTCTCATGTGCACCTGGTGAGTCTCACTGAGATCGTGAATCTAGCGAGGATGCAACAAAGAAGTGCAGATCTGATAGATCCTTGTAATATATACAAGGTTCCTCTTGATGCCTTTGAGGACTACAATCGATCTTTAAAGACATTCAAATTTGTCCCACCTTCACCCTTGAAATTGAACCCTTGTTTGTCAGGTGGTGAGAGATACCAAATTCTTGGTCATCTCATGGAACATGTCTTACATCTTTCGATGTACAAAATTTACCATCCTCTGTCCTTAACTTTACCGAGCCAATTCCACAACTTTGCAAACCTTGCTTTGTTGGCCATATAGATTTGACCACCATCTATCCGCTCATAAGTAGAAAACCACTCTGTTTTGGACAAATATGGTAGGATGCTCCAGAATCAAGTATCCACACATCATTGTGGTGTGTAGAATCCCCGCAACTAGAACCAGATCCTCATCGATTGCTCATGAGCCCAAAGCTGCTTGCTGCACTGCCCTCCTCTTTGTTTCTTCTTCCTTGGACAATTGGACTTCCAATGTCCCCGCTCTCTACAATAATTACTGACATCATCAGAGACTTAGGACCTTTGGACCACTGACTTCTTTTTCTTCTTCCATCCCATATCCTTTTCCACTATTGTTGCTAGCTACTAGCCCAAAGAAATTTGACTCGTCTGCATCGTGACGCTTGTGTCTAAGCTCGTACTGGCATGTAAGGCGGACTCACATCCTCTAAAGCTCATCAGATCCTTTCCAACTATGAAAGATCGCACAAAGTTTTCATATGATGCCGGTAATGACACCAACAGGATTAGAGGTCGCATCTTCATCTTCAATTTTAACATCAATATTCCTTAAATCAAGCAATATTGTGTTCACCGGGTCCAGATGTTCCCTCGGTGGACTTCCTTCATGCATCTTCAAACCGAACAACCTCTGTTTCAACAACAACTTGTTGGTCGTTGACTTGGTCATATACAAAGCTTTCAAGCTTCTTCCACAACTTGGTCATGGTGTCTTCCTCAAAGAACCTCGGTGATAACATCATCGATAAGCACAACATGATGGTTGAATGTGCTTTCTCTTCCAGGCGGCATAATCTGGCCGCACTGTATTTGGTTTGTCGATAAAGGATTCCACAAACCTGCTTTGTTTCAACAATTGCACGATCTTGATTTGCCACCAGCACCAAAACTGCTCCTTCCTCAGAATTTATCGATTTTTACGTTTACTGCTGACATCTTTTCTTGCTAAAGATCACAACTTTGTCACAGATCCTAGCACCTTGCTGAAGGCCTTGGTGAAGACGAAGTTGATCGTACAGATTGTTTTCCCAGAACCTTTCTCTGATACCACTTGTTATAAAACGGATGGAGATAACTTCAGATGCAAGAAATAGAAAACGAAACAATCAAACATAAACAATCAAAGGAGAAAACGAAAACAAGAAGAACACAGATTTTAACGTGGAAAACCCTCGATTGGGAGAGGTAAAACCACGGCGCGAAAAGAGATATTTTATTATGCACCGAATTTTACTGATTTCAACACACTCGGATAATGAGACAACAATCAGATTTATAGGCACAAATCCACTAAACCCTAGCCGCCAGAATCTTTGTCTGATCCGCCATAAATACCTTTACACGTGTCCTCCTTTTAATGACATTTGTATAGGCATCACATAACCGCAATTGCAGATGTGGGACCTGCTTTGTATTCAGTACTCAAGCAGATCATCACCTGCCGATAGTCACCTGCTTGAAGCCTCGATGGACTCCACCCTACCGATGCACGCAATTGAATACACTTCTCACCGTCCCATCACACACCGGAGTCTTCGATTGGTTCCACCCAGATCACGAGTTTAAGTCACTTTACTTGACGGTTTCATCGCGAAATTGTAGCATTACTTCATTGATCTTCGTTTGGGTCTTATGAGCATTCATCACCGCTGATCTGTTCCTTCGCCATTGCTATCTCTCGATACCGGATGTAGTAAAACAACAAAGAAATTGCAGATTGGGAAAGAAGGGAAAAGCAGATTTTAGAAGAATTGCATAAATTGAGAATGGAGAAGATGAAGTAGAAGTGAGGAATTTTCAATAACAATTCGATAATACACTATTATCTCCATAATTACTTTAAATACTACTTCTCTAAGGGCACTCACTCCAGTGAAGCCTATCACGGTGCTCTATCCCTAAAATGAAGATAAAAATAGAGTTTTGCCTCAAATAGCTCCTACAATGGATGACATATCCTCATTTATTTTTAGGGATATGAGCAGTCATCCCTACTTGTGGGGATGCACTATTCAATTCCTACTAAACATATTTAATTGTTAAAAATTATAGGGATAGGGATGCTGTTGGAGTGAAATAATAAATATTTAATGTCTATAAATAGGGTTGTGAGGTAGAATATATATTATTTAATATTATTTGAAATGTTATAAGGATAAGGATAGGGATGTTGTTGTAGAGGTTTTTGATTTGAGATGTTGTAAAATAGGGATATGTATTATTTTATATTATTTTAGGGATAAAATTTGGGGACTCTCTTTGAGTGCCCTAACAATCTACCGAGAAATTAGTAAATCAGAACAATCAGTAGCATTGATATTTATTTTCGGTGTGTCGAGTCGATATTTTTTTCGTAAATCGTCCAAATTCGGACGAAATCGTCAAATTTGTCAAAACGCCCAAATTTGGATACATGTCGTCCAATTCCATTTGATCTATTTAACCGTCCAAAAAATAGATCAAACCGTCCCAAATTTGAAAGAAGGACCGTCCAAATTTGGATGAATCCGTCCCATTTTGACGGTGGCCATCTGATTTGACCCAAGACAATGAATTCGTCCAAATTAGACGACTTAAAGGATGAGCCTCGTCAAAAAGAGACGCACCGTCCGAATTGGGCGGTTTCTTCCAATTTATGGTGGATTGTAGAAATTCCTGTTGTTGCGACATTTTCTCAATCATTTCTTGTTTATATCCACATAAGTAGTTCAAAAGTCTTCATAGCGAAGCAGGCAAACCAAGAAGAACATTGATACATTTCTTCTCTTTTCCATTAGAAAGAAACAAAATCACTTCTTTTTTGAGTAAAACCACAGCCCGTAGAAAAGAATTGGTTCTCCCAACCGAAATCGGTAGTGTCAAAAGACAATCTTGACCAAGTTATAATCAGTAGAGTTGCATTTAAAGATGGCCTTGCTCTGCTCACTTCAAAGTAATCAATGGCGGATCTCATGTAATTATCAGTAACCATTTTCACTGCTTCCTGAACTTTATTCACTGCAAAAGAAAGTGGGTTTTCCATTAAATCCCCTGCTTTGCAAATTGAATTCGTTAGAACGATCCCATTCCCAAAATAGCCTTTTGGGATTGGTGGATTGAATCTTGACCGTCCATCGACTGCAAATTGGAAGAAACCGTCCAATTCGGACGGTGCGTCTCCTTTTTTTGGACGAGGCGTGTCTTTTAAGTCGTCCAATTTAGACGAATTCATTGTTTTGGGTCAAACCGTACGGCCACCGTCCAAAATGGACGGATCCGTCTAAATTTCGACGGTCCTTCTTCCAAATTTGACGGTTTGATCCATTTTGGACGGTTAAATAGATCAAATGGAATTGGGCGACATGTATCCAAATTTGGGCGTTTTGACCAAAATTTGGGCGATTTCGTCCGAATTTGACGATTTACGAAAAAAAAATGTGACTGACTCAGCCACACCGAAAATAAATATCACATTCTACAGTTGCCTGATTTACTAATTTCACACAATCTACTACACACCACTCGGCCAAATGGTCATGCTACTCTCTAACAAACAAAATAACATAATGCAAAGATTCCCCCAACAAGGGTGACATCAGCGAAACAGCAGAAAACATAAAAATTAAATTTTCCTCCTACAACCTTTCCTAAAAATGAAAGTTTCCCTTCTTATTGTGACAGCTTCTTGGCACATCTGCTTCCAAAAATAGAGTCATGCTTTTCAGAAAATAAGAGCTTATCCCAATGCTGAGAAATATTTTTTTTAATTTCAATATAGAAAATCCAAAGATGATTCGCACGCACTAGCTATCAGTATTTGGGGCTTTAACTTGTTAACGGAGTACTCCTACAAACAGCAGGCTACCTAAATGGCTCCTGGTATGGCCAGGGCTCTAAAATTCCTGCCAGAGCAATTGAATAAAATATATGTGTGTTGCCCATTATATTCTTAAAGCAAAATATCCCTTCCTATCTGAAGCACTTTTCCTCTAAATACCTTCAACCATAAAATCTAATGCTATTCCACACTCCTTCTGCCTTCTCCAAATCCTTCACTCACTGCCTCGTAAGTCATCACTGATTGACCTATTTCATTTTTTTTCTCATTTACCCTCAGAGTAAAATATGAATATATAGTAATTGGCCATTGCACCTTTATGTGGATGAACTTTGCTGGGTTTATCCAAATGTTGAGTTTTTTCTTCAAATTAAATCTAGCTACAGCATCCATGATCCACCTATTTAATTTACATTAACTTGAAAAGCCTCTGATTTGACAAAAAAAAAAAAAAAAAAACAGTTTCAACAAAGAACATTTAAATTAGAAAATGAAAAGAAAATGAAATGAGAGAATTCTTTTTCTGGTTGGATAGGGAGGGGTAGACAAACTACAGCATAAAAGGGGTAGGGAATGGGAGGAAGACCAAGTGTGGAAGAAATGGGAGTTAGTGGGATAGTTATGGAATCAGAGGGAAAGTGAAGATGAACGGCAAGTGGAACGAAATCGGGGAGGAGAAATTAATAAGCATAGGTTAGGCAATGGAGAAAGACGAGATTTGAACAGGAATGAATGAAAGGAGAAGCACTGATAGGATAGGAAGAAAGGATTTTTCATTTTGGGGAAAGGAAGAAGGGATTTGAGTTATTTTCACCAGTAGGACATACTTTTGGGGAAGGAGATGTATGAGATTATTTGCTGAAGGGTAAAATTGATAATTCAAATAAAGCATACTTAAATGCCCTGGCAGAAATTTTCTTGCTTTGGCGATACCGATTGCCTACCTAAATTTGTGATGTTTTGCAACAATGAACAATAGCAAAACTGCCGTACAATCACTATGGCCCATGTGGCCCGACAATGGCAGCAGGTGTAAGAAAATTGTGAGCATCCCTAGAATGTCATGTCATATCATACTCATAAAATATAATGAAAAAAAAAAGACATTGGAATGTCATGTCATCATACTCATAGAATAGATCCTACAACAATTAGACCATCTCCAATGGGGGAAGATGAAAAGGTTTTTTGTGTGCCAAAAACCTTTGCAAAAGGTTTTTACTTGTTGAAAAGGTTTTTGGGGTGAAAAGGTTTTTGGGAAAGGTTTATATATATAAACCGGTTCATGTTGCATTCTTTTTTTTTTTTTTTTTTTTTTTTTTTTTTTTGTGGTGTAGAATAAAAGGTTTATGTGTAGTGGGTCCATGCTATAAGGTTTTTTAAAAGGTTTATGATTGTAGAAAAAAGGTTTATAAAGAAAAGGTTTATAATGTGATGATGTGGAAGAGATGATAAACCTTTTAAAAGGTTTATGACTGGTGATAGCCTTAACAGTACAACAACAATATACCTTGTATATGTACAAAAAACAATATACTTGTAAGTCAAGTCATACTTGTAAGTCACTAGAATCACATAGTCCTCCGTCTCTTCCAAAACTATCTTGTGGTTTTTTAGGACCATTTTGCTGTAGAACAAGAATTGACGAACCAGCGTGTCTGAGTTCCACTTGGAGTGCCCGAAATAAAAAATCGATAAATTGACATGAGACGGTTGTTGACCGCTCTGAGAGCCTAAGGACAGTATGAACAGTATCAAATGATTGCCAAACATCCGAGAGGAAAAAAAAAATGCAAGATGTTGCATCTTATTATCATTCCTCCATGAATCCATAAACATCAACTTGTGAATCCGTTTGGTAAACAAATTAAGTACTTATTCTGGAAAAATTAAGTTGCGGTTAGAATTAGACATGTTTGATAAAAATTTAACACATCTTAATTATTTAAGTCACTTAATTTTCAATGTAAAAATAACAAAAATTTCAGTAACTTGAAGCAGTGCTTATCATTGAAAAAAGGAAAAACCGTCAAGCATGCATGTTGGGAACCACGTTTATAGATCACAAGCATTTTTTTCCTTTTATTTAGCTTTACCCGTTTTTTTTTCCTTTTATTTTTATGTGTCTTATTATTATTATTATTATTATTATTCATTATATCATAAACACCGTAGAACTATATATATATATATATATATATATATATATATATATATATATATATATATATTACACATACATAAACACGTATATCCACACAGTGGCGGATCTAAAAATATTTTTAGGAGGGGTCCGTAATGTTTTTTTTTTAAGTAAAATAAATTTTTCACGAGGTCCAAAATATTTTTTTATAGATAAAATGTAGATTTTTTTATTTTTCTAACTGGTCCGCGGACCCATTGTGATACACATAGCTCCGCCTCTGTATACACACACATACAACAGTGAAACTAATGCTATTTATGATTTCAGATTTATAGTATTACTAAACAGTCTAAATACTTAAATCATTCAGTTACTTAATGTTTTCAGACTTCAGACTTCAGATTTAACAAACGCCCCCTTAAACTAATAAAAGCAAAATTCAACTTAAAAAAAGCAAAAGTCAATAATTCCTTTTTTTAAAACCTTCTGCATCCAACTTCACATAAATTTTCATGCTTCCGGCCGCTTGATGCGGCACACTTCTTCGGCCACCTCCACATAATGGCATGTGGACACGGTGTATTCTACCACACATTCAACCACTGATAGAATCTAAAAAAAACCTCACATACACATACAAGTATTTCTCATCTATAGAAGTACTTCTATGTGTTGAGGTTTTTTTAATTGCGTTGAGGTTTTACGTGGAGGTGGTTGAAGAAGTGTGCCACATCAAGGCGGCCGGAAGCATGTTTGAAGACATGTTCAGGAAAATTTAAGTGGAGTTGGCAGAAGGTCCAAAAAAAAAAAATTTATTGACTTAAATCTTTTTTTAGTTGAATTTTGTTTTTATTAGTTTAAGTTGATGTTTACGGATTCAGAGAGACGGATAATGAGATGCAAAATCTTGCGTTTTTTTCCGGATGTTTGGCAATCATTTGATACGGTTGGAGGTTCTCACTGTCCTGTCCTCAGGCTCTCAGAGCGGTCAACAACCGTCACACGTTAAGGGTTTTTATTTCAGACACTCCAAGTGGAAAAAGTGGACATGTTGGTTCGTAAATACCTATTCGAAAGAGATAACCCACAGCAAAATGATTTCTGCAAAATGGTCCTAAAAAAACACAAGATAGTTCTGGAAGAGACGGATGACTAGATTTTTTGTTGGTTTGCTGAGATGAGTATGTGATTCTGGTGACTTACAAGTATGGTTGGTTGACTTAAGTATATCGTTGATGTACTGTTAATTGTTGTAGGATCTATTCTATGAGTATGATATGACATGACATTCTAGTATATTTTTTTCATTGTATTGTATGAGTATGATATAACATGACATTCTAGTGGTATTACATGTATTTTATTTTCATTGTATTGTATGAGTACATGATATGACATTCTAGTGATGCCGTTGCTAAATAATCATCTTTCCCAAAAGATTAAGTTCTTGGAAAGTGAGTAATTTACATATTTAAATACAACACACTTCAACACGCCACCCAAAGTGTGAGTCACATACAAAGAACCTGAGCCAAAGAGGCACACACAGGCAAATATAAGGCATACAAAAAACCAATAAGGAGACCCAACGCTTGCACAACACAAATTGAGGTGGAAGTCGACACAGAAAAATTTGAACGCATGACCTCCTCCTCTGATACTATAAACCCATTGAAGAAATGTAGAAAAGTTTGATGAGATTATTTCTTACCATTGATTAAGAGGTGTTAGACCTCTTTTATACAAGTGAAATACAACTTTGTAGTTTCCTATCTGGTTAGGATTCTTTCAGCAATACACCAATCTTCTCCTGTCTAACAGCCAGGCTAAAAAACACTAATCTTATCAGAATCAAACAACCAGCTATCTGTAACACCAAAAAAGCTATAGAAACGTAATTAAGCTAGATAAACATCAACTAATAATATATAACCTTTCAACAATTAACATATTTAAACACAACACTGTTCAACACGTACATCAAAAGGGTGGATCTAATACAAAAGTCTAGGCCAACAAGGAGCACAAATGCAAACAACAAGGCATACAAGGCCTATAAGGCGGCCCAATACTTATAAATGGGGTGCAAGTGGAGGCAAAGAGGTTTAATCACATTACCTCCTGCTTTGATTCCAAGTTGAATTACCATCACTCTCAAAAAATTGAGTTTCGGGAAGACGAGTATTTAACAAATTTTAACACAACACATTTCAACATGCTTAACACTGATTAATTGCATAAAATATGCGAGTATTGCTCATATCTGAAGTAAAAGGCGACATGTTCAAGTTTAAAAGGTCAAACATGATGACGGACACACAAGGTTGGTACATCACCAAAAGATAGATATACTACTCTTGAATTATAACATGACTTCTATTTTGGCATAAAAGCTATTGTATATATCTCCCCGGCCCATTTTTAAATGCTTTAAACTACAAAAAAGACAAATCGATTGCTTGAAGCTCTAAGAGAGGAAGAAGACGTTATTAATCTGCTCTCTGTCATCTTGTACATGTTTCTTCATCAGTCCATTAACTACCCCATCAAGTTTAATTGACGGAAAACTTTTCTACAGGTTGGGTACTAATGATGACATCTGGAAGGAGAAGGAAGTCAAGATTAGGAGGATACCTTGCCACTCGTGTAGTGCGACATATCAGCTATGCGATGCAATATCTTGAATCATCAATGTTGAAGAAAACAGATGTCATTAGACTGCAATACTACTTTGTGGTTATATGCCGATGCACAATTGCTAAAGAATAGCAGAAAATTCTGTGGAGAAAATGCAATATCTACCCTAAAATTTGCGAAGAAGGAATTTAATAATGATACGGTCTTACCTAAAAACTCGAATTATTTAGGGGCCATGTACTTCATACATCATAAAACTCCTAAACTCTCCATGTGCCTTCTAGAGACTGAGCCAACCATAAATTTGGTATAGGGCAACACAAAAACAGAAGATTTAGTTTGTTAAACTGGACTATCAAATAGCATCCAAACATTTTTCACTCCGATATAGTAAAAGAAAAACCAAAATAAATAACTAAACACTGATTTCAGCAGGATACCCTTTGAATAACTTGTTGTAGTATCACTTCACCAGCCTCTGTTCCCAAGATGGATCCATGTCATCTTCCTCGGTTCTTATAAACCTTTTCACACACATAAGAACAAAGTTTAATAAACTGACAGAAGAAATTACCGATATCCTTCTCTGAGAGTGTCCTGAACAGTTTTAACTAGAACCTTTTCGTGCATAGGATTCTCCTCTCTTCCATAGAAGTTGACTGCAATAATATGCCATACGCATTACTATTGATGGACGGAGAAGTTAATAATAGTATGGACCAAATCAACCATCATTCTTGAAGTTATGAAGTTACCAATACAAGACATAGATATATGACATTCCATCAAAGATGTTCAAGGACAAAAGATCATATTCACTGAAGATTTTATCAGAAAGTTGTTTGGTTTTGAAAAACCACAGAATCCAACTATAAATCTGAAAGCGGTGAATCTGAAAAGTAGTTTCTTGAAGGAAATTGCATTGAATGAAGTAGAAGAAGCTACAATATTTTCAAAAATGGAACAACTCACGGTGGAATTCGCAAATCTGAGCAAGTGGATTTCTAAGTGCGTTATGGGCACTTATGGAAGTAAGAACACTTTGTCCAATGTGAAAGTAGACTTAATGAATATTATCTGGGAGCAAGCAGATTTCAATTGGGCTGGGTTCATATTCAATCAGATGAAGGGGCGGCACACAGAAGAAATCAAAAATGAAGAGAAAGCAAAGAAACAGGGGATTGTCAATAAGGGAAGATTTCACTCAAAGAAGAGTTTCGGTCTACTCAATCAACATTACTTGGAAGCGTTGAGACACATAATAACACACCTGGACTCTTAGAAGACAATTGAAGTTTTCGTAGGCTATGGTCAGCGCATTTGAATGATCACCAGCTTTACAGTCTTCCTCAATTAGAAGGTCATATATCTCATCAGTGGCTCTCAGCCCACCCTCTGCACCTTTTAGACACACTTTGTTGGCATCTTCCATATGATTGCTTCTTACAACAAGTTCCTCTGGTCAAAACAGTAACAAATCAAGTCTCTAATGAAGGCTATTACATATTTCATATGGAACTATCAATATTATCAAAAGCTTAAGTAGACTATACCAACAAGGACCAACCAGGCTTTACGAATGTCAAAGTTCAGTTTCTCTTTCTCCATTGCAGCAAGAATTTCTAAGCCTGAGGTTGCATGACCTTTTGAACCAAAGCAACAAAAGATTCATGAAGTGGCCGGAGACCTTCACCCAATTCCCTTCTGAGAGCATGCATCTGCAGACACTTGATATACAGCTGATGAGACTGTTTGTAGAATATTCAAAACAATATATCTGTTTACTTCTTGCAAAAGCATGAATGCTTATAAAACATATCCTAATACTGCAGATTTTATATGCCATGGTCTAGATCCGTAATTGTCACACTTCAGAGGCATTAGTTTTCACTATCCATCCATTGGATTATCAGTGGCAGAAGATGTTCAAAAGGCGATCATACCGAGCTGAAATTTTTCAAAAAGATGTTAGACCGACTGTAGCCTCCTTTTTTTAACTTAGAAGAAGGAGACTGTTCGTCAATCAGATGATGTAGGACACTCAGCCAGGCACAGACAAACAAATAGCTCACTATCTGCCTATGTCCTTGTTGTCCAGTTGCATTTTCAGAAGAGCATAGCGATTCAGTAAGCCAAACAAACAACCACGAACAACCCAACTTCATACCACCTAATCTTGTTAACGCAAATGATAAAAAATAACAAAAATAAGAGAGAAATTATTCATCTTTGCAAGCTTAAACTGGTTTTGCTACTATAAAGTGTTTTCCAAATGACCAAATCCAAAAAGGGGATAAAGAAAATGAAGAAGTAAACAATAGAAAGGAGAAATAGATGCTCAGCCAAAGGTTGATCCCATCCAAATTCCGAAACTTTACGAGGATTCAACACACTAAAGCCTACATCTTTGCAGATTTAGCAAAAACACTAACCGTAATTATTGAGAAACTTCTTGTGGCGATCTTAAGCACTATTAAGGCCACGTACGTACGTATGACTGGTATTTCCTGCAAAAGAAAAATAATACCCATAATCAAAATCGATTTATCGGAATACCTTTTCTTCTTCTTTTTCCCATCGTATTGATCAGGAACAATTATTCAAAGGAAAAAATCAAACGCATAGAAGAGAGCTATGGAGAAACTGTTTGCGAGATTCTTTGTCAATCGTGGTCTTCTTCGGAGATCCAAAAGCAGCCATCTCACAGTAAACGAATTAAGAAGACAGAATGGCCTTTTGCTGCTTGCTAGCTATCTATCTCAGACTGGATCCATTTGGATCCAAGTTAATATTTTATTCACCCACTATCTTATTTACTATTATTTTATTTATTTTATTATTTTATTAATATTTCTCTCACCAATCATTTCACCATCAACAAATAAAATAATATTAATCAATTCATTTTATTCACCACCTACACTATTCAACTATTACTTTATCAATATAATATTTCATTAAAATTTCTCTCACAAATCATTTCTTCATCAACATAAATTTTAATACAACATTTCAACTTTATAATCATTACTTTACATTATTTTATTTTATTTTCTCTCTCATGACTCAATCCAACCCGAAACCAAACAGGGCCTTAATTTTTAAATAGGTTATTTTTAATTTTAATTGTCCAAATAGGTTCATTTATTTTTTTTTCTATTTATGCCCTTCCCCTAAACCCCAAACCTGCCGGAAAACCTAAAACCTGCCGGAAAACCCACCCAAAAACCCGTCGGAAAACCCCTAAACCCGCCATGAACCCCTAAAACCCTTATGAACCCCCAAAACCCGCCGGAAAACCCACCCTAAACCCGCCAGAAAACCCCTAAAACCCCCCATGAACCCCCACCTGCCGGAAAACCCCAATACCCGCCGGAAAACCCACCCTAAACCTGCCATGAACCCCCCAAAACCCGCCGGAAAACCACCCTAAACCCGCCATGAACCCCTAAAACCCCCATGAACCCCCACCCGCCGGAAGATATGTTGAAGAAGAAGATGGTGGAGAAGAAAATGAGTGGAGGAAGAAGATGGGTTGTTTAAAAATGTGAAGGAGAGGGTGCTTTAAATCTGAATTAGGAAGGGTGGGAAAATGAAATGAGTTCGAATTTAGGGCATTTTTGAACTTCCACCAGTTTTTATCCTCTCTTTTAGTAAACGTCATTTTAAGAAATACGCCTCAGATGCTGCTTTTAAATAAATCCCCCAGATGGGTAAAGGGACCTCACTAGTTCGAAGCTTTTTTTTTTTTAGCAAACTATTTCAAAGCTTTAAATGACATATTAAAGAAAATTTCTAATGTTAAAAAATACATTTAATATCCACCACATAAAATTCACATGTTTCAAAATTATTCTCTACCATGCGGTCCATGCCGATATATGTACTTTAGAAATATTTCAATAATATTTCCAACGATCTCCTACAATTTTCAAAAGTTTTAGAAAAACACAACACTTTTGATGGACTTAGGTATGAGTGTAGTATCGAATTTGATGTCTTTCAGACTATGAATCATATTTAAAATAAAATAAAAACTTAACTTACTGAAACAATGCTGAAACAGAGCTTCTATGAACTAATGCATCATTGTTGTAAGAAAGTGGTTATACAAATCACATTACACTCTAAAATATAATTGATCAACCCCATTTGCGCATTTTGGCATTGCGCGCGCCTAGTATTTCATTAGTGCTTTAGATATTTTGCCAAAAGAATCTCATAGGAGCGGTCACACTCCACACTCATATAGATGAATTCATCAAATGTGTGCTTCTTTTAATACACCACCCTTAAAGGCTATAAATTCATTAAGAGTTTTGCTCAACTCTCTAAAAGAATTGTAGCCATGTGAACTATCACACACCATAGGAGAGACAATTTATTATAGTGCTCCAAGGTCTAAGAGAGACTTCGTTATTACCCTTATGAACCTAATTCATGAGATCTTCAATCAAGAGGTTGGTTTCCATCTTCATTGACATACAATTGACAATTAAGTCTCATCCCCTCGTTGTTTAAAATATCACATCTCAACACGTGTTGTTAAGTCCGAAGTTTGGCCAAAACTTCTTAACAATCGATTTATGACATCATGATATCATCTCATTTATATATCTCTTATCACAATTTGTATTGTTACATAGACAATCATATGTTAAACTCCAATGATACTGGATTGTCTTTCAAACGATACTTTCATATAATATCATGAAACTTTTAACATCAGTATCAATCATGTCTAGAGCTCAAACTCCAACATCCTTCATATCACCCCCATAATGGCATAATATAAATCTCATGGATTTTAATTATCATCACTGAACCCTTTTTTGCACAATAGAAAACAATTATCATCCTTACACATTTTCTTGATTCAATAAATCAATTTTAATTTTAATTTTAATTTTGTGTGCAAAAATGACCTTTCTCTTGATAATACCCATACCTTGGAGAAAAAAGTGAAGCTTCCAAAACCAGCGCTCCTCTATAAACATAGATAAGAGATTTCGCTCTTACACCGTGGATTTCTCCCCGCCAGTCCACCAAATAATCTCCTAAAGGAACCATCGTGGCGTCTTTATCCATAAATTCCACCACATATGCTCCTCCATTCGTTCCTATTCGAGATCAGGAAAAGCTTTTGCCGATTGGAGTTGTGGAAGAGTAGATTTATCTCTCACGTGATTTGGATATGTAAAGGAGAATTTGTAGCAGAAGTGAGTTAAGGGAGCTCGCCGATGATATTTAGAATGAAGGAATTGCAACATAAATACAAATTAATGGAGAGTGATGATCATGGATCATGAGGGAATTTGAAGGAGCAGAAGCATGGGGAAGGTTTTTTCTAGAAGGAGATCGTGGGCAAGAAATGCATGGAGAGAGGTTTAGGTCACTCGTGGATATAGTATTGAAATCCGGGTATGGGTCGGGTAATTGAGGCTATTTGGGTGTATATATATATATATATATATATATATATATATATAAGAGTAGGAACTCGTGCGATGCACGGAGAACGTTATATTTGAAAAGTTGATCTCTCAAATTGCACAACGACGCAATTATCGTGGGCGCGCTCTGCCACCGAGCTAATAGCCCGTCGTGCGAGCCTCCCACCGGGCCCGCTATGCCAAAAGCGAGAAAACCCATCCTCTCCTTACCTCTTTCGCGTGTATGTAGAAAAGTCGATATGTATATACTTATATATTTCCCATGTATATTTCCCATGTATGTATGCCTACCAATATAACACAATACAATGTTTAATTGACCATATTCTCTGCCAAGTGTTGGCGAACACAACACAGAATAATAGAAAACCCTACCCCTCGGGGAAAAAAGTGCAAAACAGAAAACACTTTAAAAAATTGAAATTATAAAACACTACCGAAGTGCGAAATTCACCTAACATGCACAAATTTGCTTAAAGGACCGGCCGGATAGCTACGATGACCAACTTGACCACACATTCAATACCTACGACATATGATTTTTTTCTTTCAAATTCGAGTCACAAAAGAAGCTTCATGAGATAAAATACAACAGTTGAATGATGTTCGACATGCCCCAACATATGGCATATGCGGTATTTTTTCCTCAAAGTCCATAAAGATTGAGACACCTTTTTTTTCACCAACACCTCCCTAATAGGTATGAAGACATATTAGGCAAACAACCGATCAATCTTCCTGACTTTTCCACAAAGGAGCGATCATGTACATTCTTTTGTCTTTGCTTCAACTCTACATGAAATCCAATGTAAATTCAATTTTTGTATGCATAGTTTAGACGTTCCGGTGCAATTATCCGGTGCAATTTTCACCAACACCTCCCTAATAACGCACTAAACACTTTAATTCAAGAAACAATGACTCAAATCAAAAGTAAATCGAATGAGTTTCAACTCACCGTCTTGATCATATTGCATAAACCATTAGAATTGCACATTCAAAAACCCGAAAAAATGACTGCAATAACATATACCAAAAATATATATTAGACAAACAGATGTCGAGTAAAGCTTTTGCAGATTGGACGAATTTCGAGTATACTTGTTTTGATGAATTAAAAAAAAAAAAAAAAAAAAAAACATTGAATATGAATATCATTGGACCATACTTGATCATTTTGGGATTATTACTTGTCTCCATAACATTAGTGGTTCATGGACCATACTCAAACATGTTCTCTTATCCTCAAAAAAAAAAAAAAAAAAAAAAAACATGTTACTGCACATTGAACATCACAAAATTTAAAGACGTTGCGAAAAAGAGATTGAAATGTCGATAAAATCCATATATGAATTGCAAAAATAATATGAATCATAGTAGTTAGACGGAAGGGTACTTAAGTTGATCATAATCTCGTTTAAGTTGTTATGTAATCATCAGTATCTTCATCTGTAGGAATGTGTTTGTAATTGCTCAAATTCTTCTGCTTTGCTTCGCTCTGGAGGTAGTCCATTCCAATTACCCACAACTGCTCCCCAACCAACTTCATGTTGGGCCGATCCGACCGCATCGGTGCAGCACATTGAATGGCTACTCCTACCATTTTCATTAGTAATCCATTGTCTACAACTTCTTCTAGTTGAGGATCTATCAATTCTGCAACACTTTTTCATTATATTTCTTGAATGCCGCATCGCGTCATACGGTTCAATAGTGGAAAGTGCCATGGTTCCTTAGCTGCTGCTGCTGTTTCGTGTCATGGTTCCTTAGCAGGCAACGGAAAGTGCCAGACTGAGATAACAATAAGCGAAGGATCAAAAGAAGAAAAAATACCCTCCAATCACGTACTTCCCTTGAATGAAACTTAATAATATAACAATTACCTGAGGAAGGATTCAAAGAACTCTAGCAAGCATATCTTACATTTAAGAGTGACTTTGAAGTCCCAGTCTTTAACGAAAAAAATACACAGCAAAAGAAATAATTTTTATCCTCAAGAAATGTTGAAAAGGCAGATGCAACTAACTCATATAAATGTGTAGCTGACACTTTTCTGATTTTTTGTTATTGTCTTTTTTTTTTTTTACTTTTTTGCTAAGAAAGGATTACAACAAAATAATCCTACAACCTTGCCAATATGGCTTATTTGAAGAAGATATTTTATGCCAATTGAAGGAGCAAGCTAACCTGTGCCCACGACTAAGAACAAAATGAACAAAAAGTTGTCCGATGCATAGTGCTTTTCACTTCCATAAAAGAGAATATGTTGTACAATTGAAGATCAATCATTAAAAATCAAACTCAAAATTCGAACATTGCGAAGCAATATCAAGAGTTAGGATGAAAAGAACAAACAACCAAGGATTCATCCAGAGAGTAACATAGACGTAACATGTACCTCAAAATAAAACACAGTAGAGATTCGGTTCCATTGCATAGACTTTCAATTTGGGTATAAATTATCATGGAAAGAAAAAGTGACTTAAGTGTATTGTCAGCCATGAATTTTTACAACAATGGAGAGTGTTAATCAAAAAGCCTTTTTTTTATTGCATTTTATGTACTTGAGAAAGGAATTGCTTCACGCCAACAATAATAAGCATTCACCAAGAGTGGTCGTATTGTGGGATATCCGGCTAAGTAGCACATCCTTTTCCACTCCGAGTTTGAATCCCCATGTCTTACGGATGTTACGGACAACCAAAACAGAAACGATCACAAAAAGCAAACAAATCGAGTATAATTTTCACTTGTATAAAAGAGCAAATATCCAAGTTTTTACGGATAACAAAAACAAATCGAAATATACTTTCCACCTGCGTAAAAGAGTATATGTTCTACAATTGAAGATCAATAATAATAATAAAAACATTGAATGTAATAAATGCAGGACCAATTGGTACTCATGAACTAAGAAGAACGCATTTCTGATTGAAATATAAACACACATTAACATATTACATTGTTTGAATGATCCTGTTTGAATCCTCTTAAAAGGGCTAAATAAAATCAACATGAGAAAGTGATTACCTTAAAGACAGATAGAGTGGATTGCGGTAGAAACAGAGTCCCCTATTAGCATCATAAATATGTAGATGCCCTGCACTCTTTCAAAGCCGTAACACCTTATTAGAGCAGTGAAATCAAATTGAAACATAGTTACTTAGCATTCAAACGTGATTTTTCTCGGTGCCTGCATTATGAATCCATGAATATGAACTCAAAGTATGAGACTTAGTAGAGCATGAGATTCAAAATCAATCTCACATCTACCAATTCCTACACAAACAAATTGTGAATCAAATAATAAAACTAAAATAACATAGAATTATAAGAAGTTGAAAAGAAATACTAATTACCATAGCCGTAGCTTCAAATCGGTCGGAATAACCTTGATCGAACTCCGGTAGTTCATGATCGAAGTGTTTGCAATGACTTCACGTCGGAAGGCAAAAGCGAAAATTCAAGCATAAGGAGTCATCATCGAACCAACCAAAGACAATAGCAAGAATTGTGGCTTTCAATGATGGAAAAGAATCAAAATGGAAAGTGTAAAAAAATAAAAATCGGAAAACCAATTGAAATAAAAGAAGAAGAAAAGAACGCATGTTTTTATTTAAACAATCATTGACTAAATAAAACAAATACTAATTACCATAGCCATAGCTTCAAATCGGTCGGAATAACCTTGATCGGAACTCCGGTAGTTCATGAATGAAAGTCTTTGCAAGAGCTTCACGCGGAGAGGCAAAATCGAAAATTCAACCATAAGGAGTCACATGAAACAACAAAAAAATGATGGAAAAGAATCAAAATGGAAAGTCAGTAAAAAAAAAATCGCAAAACCAATTGAAAAAAAAAGAAGAAGAAAAGAATCGAAACGGGAAAGATTACCTTGACTTTCTTGCTGAGCATCTGTAGACGTCTACAGGATATAGCAAAGTCGGAAATGGGGTAGGAGGTTACAGAGGTAGTATGTGGGGAAGTTAATCATGGGAGTGGAGATCGTGGGGGCGCAACTGTAAGGAGAGGGTTTGGGCAATTGCGGGAGGAGTGGAAAACGGGTCAGAATGCGGCCAGGGGAGTTTGAACGTGGGGGAGTTTGAGGGGGGGGGTTAGATGGCTGGTGAACGTGGGAAGGGAGTTTGAGGGTGGCCGAGTGGGGGTTAATTATTTTTAAAGAAAAGATTTATTATCCGGGTTTGGGTCGTGGGAGCGAATCGACGTGTGTGTATTTTCCGGTCAATAGCGGGTCAATAACGGGTAATTGGGTTAAAACCCTTCCTACTATATATATATAGTATAGATATATGCGATAAATTTTATGGTTGTCAATGACCACAAAACTCAATAAACACATGTTATCACAAGAGTAATTGTGTATATGTAAATCAATTGTCAACCATTGAAATCAAAAGTGAGTTTGATAGTCATTAACCATAAAATTTGCCTATATATAATTTTTTTTTAACTTATATATTTTTTAGGGTGGGTTATTCAAAAGGACAAAAACAAAAAAAACCAAAATTAGTAAAAATGACACTATCAAGAAAAATATAGTAAAAAGAATAATTTTTTATGTGTAAAGTACAAAAATACCCTTAAAATCTTAAAGCAACAAATGCACCCACGTTCAGCAACATACAATAATTTTTTTTTGTAGGGAACTGGATTTTTTTAAAATAAAAATAAATCTATATCATATGTAAATCTTTAATCAACCGTATCTTTTAACCTACACATCAAAATAATTTTTTCATCATAATTCACATTTTTTCATCCTATTTATTTTGATATATTATTAGTATCATTCCGATGTAATTTCCGAACTGACATGTTTTTTTTACGATAAAACATGTCAATTCGTTACCACATACCAATTGACAACACGAGTGACAATAACCTCGGAGAATATATCTCTATTAATTGCCATGCCAATTTTCCAATAGTACGCAAATAGTGTAATTCAATATGTTACTACTATTTGACACTCTGGCAGTATTGATAATAATCAATGTAACACAATGACAATACTAATTGCCACACCGATTCACCGAAAAAACATAAATAGTGTCATTCAATTTGTCACTACTAATTAACACTGTGACAGCAGTGACAATAATTAGTTTCAGACAATGGACCTACTAATTGTCACACCGATTCACCAAAATTAAATAAATAGTGTCATTCATAATGTCACTTCTAATTGTCCCATTTGATTCACCGGAAGTACATAAAAAATTTCATTCAATTTATTTCTATTAATTGACACTATGAAAGTAGTAACAATAATCAGTATTAGACAATGACACCACTAGTAATCGGCAATGTGACAGCAGTGTCAATAACCAGTGTCACACCAATTCAGCGTGAATACATAAGTAGTGTCATCCAATTTAACATTATTGATGGACATTATAACAATTGTGACAATAACCATGGTCATACAATGTTTTGGAACTGACTTTCACATCGATTATTGTAAATAAATAAGTAGATACATTCAAATTGACACTATTAGTTGACACTATGACAATACCAGGATCAAAATAATGTAAACAAAAAAAAAGATTTATAATGAAAAAATATGATTATCGAAAACGTAGATTAAATATCTCAAAATAAAAGCATAGATTAAAAGATGTAATTGATTAAAAAATTAAATAGAAAGTTTTTTTTTGTTGTTTTTTAAAGAGTTGAACGTGGGGTGTAAGTAGGTTTTTTTGGGGGGGGGTGGCGGCGGCGGGTTGGTTAAGAAAACGTGGTAGCTTTTTAGGGGTGAAAAGAGGGGCAAATTGTTTTAATAAAATTTGTTCTTTTAGTGCATGTATATATAATTTTACTAATTTTACAAATTTTATTGTCCTTTTTCTAATTTTCCCTATTTTTTATTGCGTAAACCCTACTGCCGCCCACAAATCCAATATATAAAGTCATCATAAAACTGTGAGGGTTTCTTCGTATCTTTCATTTATTTTTATTTTTTAAATGTGTATGTTTTATGTTTTCGTCTTAGGGTTGTCAGGTTAAAGAGCAAGGAATTCATCCTTTTAAATTTCAACCAAACATTCGATCAATGTCAATTTGTGATTTACCTGAGGATTTACTTGTTCTTGTGCTGGTAAGTTTGCCCACAAAATCTCTTCTTCGATTCAAGAGTGTATCGAAATCATGGAAGAAACTGATTTCAAACAGAAAATTCGTTAAGCTGCATCTCAATCAGTCTCAATCCGACCAAACTCCAAGCATATTAGTTTATAAAAAAGCTTATCCTGACAAGCAAGGTCGATGTGTTTCTACAATACACGCGGTACAACTTTCAGTCATAGGGGAAAACAACATAGAATTAGGTCGTGAAATTCAGCAGATGCAGATCCACCACCCTTTTGATGAAATATCGACACCCTCAGTGTTCTTCAGGATCGTAGGTTGTTGTCATGGTTTACTTTGTTTGATTCGTAGGTTATATTTTGAATATGAATATGATATCACTGTGTGCAATCCGCTAACAAATTCATCATGGGATGTACCTTATACTGGCTCTCGATATCATGACCCCCATAAGGAGAGGAGAAGAATACGGTTTTACGGCTTTGGATATAATGATTTGAATGACGACTACAAGGTTATGATAGCAACTCGTGATGATGGTGAGTATAAAGAGTATGTTTTTGAAGTTTACAGTATGAGAAGTAAATCATGGAGTAGAAAAAGATCATATCTTGATCATAGTCATAACATTCGCACCTGTGGAGCATGTTGTTTTGACGATGGGGTCTTAGTTAATTGTGCTTTACATTGGACTTTTCTCTCCTATGATAAAGATACGAATACTAGGAAGACTTACATTCTAGTATTTGATCTCAGAACCGATAAACACAGGTATATGCTATTACCTGATGTTCTTGAGAAAAATTCTTCTTTGAGACTGTCTATGTTGATTAATGGTTGCTTAGCTTTAACCGATAGTGCGTGGAACCATTTTGTCATTTGGGTGATGAAGGATTACGGTTTAAAGGATTCATGGATAATGATAAGTATATGTAACATTCCACACGACTCGTGTTACACACCTATGGCTATTTTAGAGGGTAATAATAAGGGAAAAATTATCTATTACGGTCGCGACAAAGGAACAATTTATTTGTATGATTTAGTTACCCATGAAATTCTGGAAAAAACACCCATCGCACAAAATGAGTCTCTTTGTTACCTTCCCTTTGTTGGCAGTATTATTTGGCAGTATTATTGTTAATTCTTTACAGAAGCGCTTCAAAGTAACTCCTCTTGTCAAATTGAAGACTGATGCTGAATATGGACAAGTCCCCTGAGGTCAAAATAATATTATTGTACCCGTCCTGATATATATATATATATATATATATATATATATATATATATATATATATATATATATATATGTTGGTTATAGATCAATAATATTTAAACAGCTCTTATTTGTTACATGTAGGCTATGTTAGCGTTCTATGTTTCACTGTCAATTTACTTTTTGTTTTCGATTGTAATTTCGTAAACATGTAGCGAAAACTTTGTTATTATATGAATATGTATCAGATAATATGTGTCTTTCTTATATGTGGATATTAGTTATAAGGCCGTCGTTAGAGACTTAATGATCATTTAGGACACTCAAAAAACTTATTCGGTTATAAGGACGTTCTAATTTATTTTTTTTGTTTTCCTATATTTCCAAAGGCATTGAGATATCAAGCTGCTTCAATTTCCAATTTGTTCTATCGTCGTCTCTGCAACCACTTCCATAACCACCGCGGAGCTTGGATGGGATACAAATCGGAATCTATCGGCGGCAGAGAGGGGTAAACGGGACCAGAAGGTGATGGTGGACAATCACAGCTAGACGGAGGAGGAGGAGAAGGAGGTGGAGGACAAGCCGGTGGTGACGGAGGCGGTGGTGGTGGAGGTGAAGGTGGTGGTGGGCAAGGAGATGGTGGAGGAGGTGACGGAGGAGGAGGAGGAGGAGAGAGGGGTTGACAGGGGTTTTCACAGGTAGAACACTTGTCTGTTGGCCTGATATTTGTTACTGCCAATTTACCAAAGAATATATATACACTTTGTCAAGTGATGACATCTGCCATGCTTGAAAGAAAATCTTCCGGAAATTTGCAGTTTTGCTCCAGGCTCATCTTCCCTTCTACTTTAATATTCAGCTGATGATATGTATTTTTTTTTTTTTACTTTAATCATGTTTTTACTGCTGATTTAATTGGATTTTTTCTTCTTCTTATTTTAACTACTATATCAATTAAACTTACAATGGAAAATATACTTATGCCCATAAAGAACCTGAATTAAGACCTTTTTGATGATACAAATGAAGCAAAACATGGAATGATGGAGATGACGTTTGGAGTGATGATAACTAATTAGAAAGAAACCTTTTTGTATATTTCAAAAAAGAAAAGCATTCTGGTAAATGATGAATGTGAATGAATTTTGTCAAAATTTGATGATATTAACAGTTTGAAGTAGTTGATTTGAGTATAGAACAATTATATGAGTCTGGTTTTAAGTGATACCGAGTACTTCAGATTTGATTCTTTGCTGGAAATTTGATATGTTTGATGTACATCAGTGCTTGTGTACAGTTCTTGTTTATACATGTGTATATATATGTATGTATTTCTAAAAGAAAAAAAGATGATCCTCATTTACTTACGGTCTCCCCTGTGTTTATATGCATTTTGACAAACAAGTGTAAGCTCAAGAACTACCGAATTAAGAAATATTTTTCTGATTTACATGCTACTTGATGGAGTGACATTGATGACTGATGCAGGGACATTGTTGACTTATGCAGTGACATTGATGTCTGATGCAGGGACATTGATGACTTATGCAGTGACATTGATGTCTGATGCAGGGACATTGACAACTTATGCAGTGACATTGATGTTTGATGCAGTGACATTGACGACTTATGCAGTGACATTGATGTCTGAAGCAGTGACACAATAACACGTCTAGGAGAAACATTCAGAGCATTCATAGATTGTGTTTTACTAATTAGTTGACAGTGTATTTGGGTGCTTATAATAGATGATATAGTCCCTTTTGCTTTCGCAGCACAAGTACGATCTAGGAGGCTTTTTATTACCTTCTTATGGGTTTCACTCACCATGGTGGCTTACAATTAAGTCTTTTTGGGTTTAGTGTCTTTATAATAGATGTGGATACTCATAGTTTGGGGTTGTTTTTCTTTTCTCTTATGGTTGTCTTTGTCCTGTTTCTTGGGTTGCAGGTTGATATAAGTGCTTTATGGCATTTGGCTAGCGTGGTTTCTATATTGGAGCCGGTTTTTGAGCTTGCAACTATGAAAAAAGAGCTATCAATTGTTAAAGGCGGGACCATGATAGCTTTCGACCTTGTTTTTGTGTATATGGCTATTTGTGGACTGATCACACTATATTCTCATCGCTTGTGGTTAATGGTGGGATAATCATGGTGTGCTTACAACAATTATGGTTGGTGGATTTTTGGTTGGGTTCTTTGGTGATAGTTAATCTGGTGGCCTATTAGTGTAAAGTGTGTTTTACTATGTGTGCAAGAGTTACCATCATCAAGAGATTGACAAGAGTGCCCTATATGATCATCTTGGTGGTGCAGGGCTTATCGCAGTGACATTCTTGATTATGCGGTGACATTGATGACTTATCGCAGATGACATTGATGTCGATCGCGGTGACATTGATGTCGAGATCGCAGCGACATTGATGTCGATGCAATGACATTGATGACTTATACAATGAGATGTCACCGATCAAGGTTGTCAATGGATCGCGGTGGTCAATACATCATTGTATTCAATGAATCGCGCGGTCATTGCATCGGGGTGGTTAATGGATCCCGATGGTCAATACATCGGGGTAGATGGTCAATGTATGATGGTGATGAATACGCCACGTAGATTTTTATGAAGAAAAAATTGATTTATGAAATTTATTCGGAAAAATATCAAATTTGATTTTAGAATAAAGAAGATTTAAAAATATGAATTTTAGTGAAAAAATTATGATGATCCGAGTTTTAGATCAAAATATATGACGTTTATAAATATGATGAATTTAAAAATAAAAATAAAATAAAAACCTGCTGTCGTTCCTTTTTTTCCTTTTTTTCTTTTTTTTCTTATGCAGTGACATTGTTGATTATGCAGTGACATTGATGACTTATGCAGTGACATTGATGTCTGATGCAGTGACATTGTTGACTTATGCAGTGACATTGATGTCAGATGCAGTGACATTGATGACTTATACAATGAGATGCCACTGATCAAAGTTGTCAATGGATCGCGGCGGTCAATACATCATGGTATTCAATGAATCGCAGCGGTCATTGCATCGGGGTGGTTAATGGATGTCGGTTGTCAATGTATGACGGTGATCAATACGCCACGTCGATTTTTATGAAGAAAAAAATTGATTTTGAAATGTATTCGGAAAAATATAAAATTTGATTTTAGAATAAAGAAGACGGAAAAAATATGAATTTTAGTGAAAAAAATTATGATGATCCGAGTTTTAGATCAAAATATATGACGTTTAGATATATGAAATTAAAAAAAAAAAAAAAAAAAAAAAAAAACTGCTTTGAACGTGTGGTGCTTTTTTTTTTTTTTTTTTTTCCTTGAGAGCTTCTTTTTTTCCCTTTTCCTTTTTTTTTTTTTTTTTTCCTTCTTCCTCTTTATCCACTTAAAATTAGAATGTCCTTATAACTAAATAAGTTTCCTTTTAAAATTAGAATGTCCTTATAACTAAATAAGATTTGAGAGTGTCTATTACCCCTAATAAGTTGAAAATCAGTCCTTTTTAAATAATTAATTTTCTTATATATATATATATATATATATATATATATATATATATATATATATGCTCATTTTGTGTGTGTTTGCATTCTGTTTTGAAAAGGTACATAATGTTCCTAGCTACATGTTGAATGTGAAGCACAAATCACATTGAAAACGTAGTGTACCACGTACATATATACTTTTTGTAGTTTAGATTCTCTCCTGTTGGTTGAGGGCCGGGTTCAGTGATCCGTGAAATGATTGTGCACACCACATTTTGTGATCAAAACGAGTGATCTGTGCAGTGATCGATCTCCACATTATGAGTATATATGCATTGATCTCATTCGTTGCTGTTTAAAAATTATGAATAACCATTAATTTTGTGCCCTTGATGGTAGAAGAAGATCTTCTATCTTTTGGTTGTTTAGTGTCTGATTGTTTGAGTCTCGTACCTTGTTTTTTTTCCCCCTCTGTTATGTTTAGCTTTGTCAAATATTTTGGTAAGTATACCATGCTCACCTCCTTGCTTGCAAGGGCTGGTTGCGCCTGAGTCAGACACTTATTTCCGGTTAAGGGCTCGGCTTTCGGAACGGGGTGTCACAATCTTGATTGAGTTGTTTGTTAGAATTAGTCAATATCGGTAATTATTAGCAATAATTATAAGATATTGTATATTCATTGTACAGCTGTATGTTAGCCTAGAATATATTGACTAGCTTGATTTTAGCCTAGAATACTGCTAAACACAATTGTATATATGATACATCTTTTAATGAGAAGAGCAAGGAAGATATTCTTTCATGGTATCAGAGCTGGTTTTCCACCAAAACCTACGCTTCCGCATTTTTTCTTTTTTTCCCGGCCACACCCCCTTTTTTTTTTTTTTTTTTTTTTTTTTTTTCCGCGCGCCTTCTTCTCCACACCACCATGGGCGATGCTACCAAGTCCCATCCGGCGTTATCCATCACTAATGTGAAGGCACTTCTTCCTATTACGCTTGATACGGATTCTAGTCAATATCACTCATGGGCGGCTCTCTTTAAAGTCCAAGCACGTGTTCATGACGTTCTTGGCCACATCATCCCGCCAACAGATGCTACGGAGAGGGCATCCTTTGAGAAGTCAAAAGCTGAGAATTTGCCTTTATGGAAAAGGCTTGACGCAGCCGTATTGCAAAGGATCTATGCCACCATTTCGCATGACATTCTCATCTCCATCCTTGTTGATGGTGACACGGCGGAGCAAGCATGGAACCGTGTAGCTGACTTGTTCCATGACAACAAAAACTCCCGTGCAATGTATTTGAACAAGGAGCTGACCAATACGACATTGGCAAATTACCCCAACACCAATGCGTATTGCACACGCCTCAAGAGCCTTTCCGATCAACTCCAAAATGTTGGAGCTCCGGTTAGTGATCACGCCTTGGTTCTAAAAATGTTGCAGGGGTTAACTGAGCCCTACTCCAATTTTGTGACGGTTCTCCAAAACAAGAAGTCCCTTCCGAGCTTTACTACGGCTCGCTCAAAGCTCGCTTTAGAAGAGACCACTATTCTTGAACGAGCTCGAACCGAATCACAGTCTGCTGCTTTGGTCGCCGACTCCTCTGACCTCAGCAATGGTCCGCTGCGACATCGCTCCTCGGGGGACATCAGGTAAGGGTAGAAATCAGCGGCGGAATAAGGGTAAGAATGGGGCCGGAAGAGGGCACCGGTCCGGTTCCCAAATCGAGCAAATGGCGGTGGTCATGGAGTCGTAGGGTGCGGCTCCGCTGGGTTTCCTTCAATCATGGTCAGCCGCGTCCTCAGTGGTCTCAGCCTCCCTGGTGGATGATGCAGAATCCATGGGGTTTTCCCCCTTGTCCGTATCCAGCCCAGCCGCAGCAGTGGCCTCGCCACACTCCTCCTCAGCCGGGGGTTTTGGGGTCTCGGCCCTCTTTTCCAAATCAGGCCTACGCAGCTACAGGTCCATGGCAGCCACAGGCTGATGCTTCCAGCGACTGGGCTCCAACTGACATTGCTGCAGCGATGAACACCATGACTCTCAATCCACCGGACTCCGGTTGGTACATGGATACAGGGGCTACGTCCCATATGACTCACACGCTAGGTAATCTCTCGTCTTACTTTAATTCGAGCATAAATAATGGTATTACGGTTGGTAGTGGTCAGTCTATTCCAATTCGGGGTCATGGTCATAGTGCCTTAAATCCTCCACACCCTCCCCTTGCATTAAACAACGTTCTTCATGCTCCCCAACTTGTCAAAAATTTTGTATCAGTTCGTAAATTTACTACTGATAACAATGTTTGCGTCATTTTTGATCCGGTTGGTTTTTCTGTGCGTGATTTACAGACAGGGACACTTCTGATGAGATGTAATAGTACGGGTGCTCTTTATCCCATCACGTCCACTGGGCCTCCGTCCAGCTTGTCCTCCTCTGCTTTTTTAGCGTCTACGTTGTGGCATGATCGGTTGGGTCATCCTGGTCAATCGATTTTAGCTTATTTACAACGCAATAAATTCATTAATTGTAACACTTTATCTACGACTCATGTTTGTCCATCTTGTGTACTTGGTAAACATATTAAAATGCCCTTTGTTGCCTCTCAATCTATTACTTATTTTCCGTTTGATATTGTTCACAGTGATTTATGGACTTCCCCCATTGTCAGCTCTTTAGGACATCGGTATTATGTGCTTTTTTTGGATGATTTCTCGAAATATTTGTGGACGTTCCCTTTGGTCAATAAATCTCAGGTTTTTTCGGTCTTTTCCACCCTTAAAACACATATTCGTACCCAGTTTGAACGAGATATCAAATCTGTCCAATGTGATAATGGTCGAGAATACGATAATCATTTATTTTGGAAGTACTGTGAGTCCAATGGCATGTTGTTTCGTCTGTCGTGTCCCCATACGTCCTCCCAAAATGGCAAGGCTGAGCGTAAAATTAGATCTATCAACAATATCATGCGTACCCTTCTACTTCATGCGTCTATGCCATCGTCTTTTTGGCATCACGCGTTGGCCATGGCAACATACCTTCTTAATATTCTACCAAGTCCACTATTAGATAATGAGTCACCTCTAAAAATACTATACCGAAGAGATCCCTCATATTCGCATATTCGAGTTTTTGGATGCTTGTGTTATCCCCTGTTTCCGTCTACCACGATTCATAAATTACAAGCACGGTCCACTCCTTGTGTTTTCTTGAGGTATCCCTCCAATCATAGAGGTTATAAGTGTTATGATTTATCTCGTAATAAAATAATTATTTGTCGTCACGTAAAATTCGACGAAACCGTTTTTCCCTTTGCCAAATTACATACGCCCCCACCTACTGTATATGATTTTTGGCATCTGACCCTTTTCCTTCGATCATTTCCCAAATCCAGGAGTCTATGACCCAGCCCACTATGGCCCAGCCTACTCCTCCCTTGTCACCCCAGCCTGGCCCACTTACCGCCAGCCCGCCTCTTTAACCTTTACAGCCAGACAGCCCGCCCCATACTCCACCGGCCCAAAATCCACAAAACCCACCACAGTCCCCTCCCATTATTCAAGTCCAGCCAAATATTCCAACAGGCCCAGTCACTCGCGGGAGCCGTGGTATATTCCGACCCAATCCCAAATATATCACGGACCACGCTCTTAATACAACGATTACCCGGTCTCCTCTACCCCGTAACCCTGTCGCCGCCCTTAGTGACCCGAATTGGAAACTGGCTATGACTGACGAATATAATGCTCTTATTAAAAATAAGACGTGGGATTTGGTACCCCGTCCTACAGGTGTTAATATTATTCGGTCTATGTGGATTTTTGCTCATAAAATTAAATCTGACGGTTCATTTGAGCGCCATAAGGCTCGTATTGTAGGGGACGGAAAAACTCAACAGGTTGGAATTGATTGTGGAGTAACGTTCAGTCCGGTGGTCAAGCCGGCTACCATCCGTATAGTTCTCAGTCTTTCGTTATCTCAAGACTGGCCTATTCACCAACTGGACGTTAAGAATGCATTCTTACATGGGGAGTTAAAGGAAACAGTATATATGCATCAGCCTTTGGGATTTCGGGATCCCGTTCATCCGGATTATGTCTGTTTACTTCGGAAGTCGTTATATGGCCTCAAACAGGCTCCTCGAGTGTGGTACAAGCACTTTGCTGATTTTGTTACAGGGCTTGGCTTCACCAATAGTAAATCAGATGCATCCTTGTTTATCTACCGTCGGGGCACTGATATGGCTTATTTATTGCTGTACGTTGATGACATTATATTGACTACATCCTCCGACGCTCTCAGACAGTCCATCATGGCTAGCCTTAGCTCCGAATTTGCCATGAAGGACTTGGGTCCTTTAAATTATTTTTTGGGTATTAGGGTTACTCGACATCGGGATGGTCTATTTCTTTCTCAAAGATAGACAATATGCTTCGGATATTATTTCCCGTGCTGGGATGACCTCATGTAAACCATCTCGTACACCGGTTGACACAAAGGGGAAACTTAGTACTACTGCTGGAGACCCCTTCCCGGATTCCACCCTATATCGGAGTCTTGCCGGTGCCCTTCAGTACCTCACGTTTACTCGACCTGACATCTCTTTTGCGGTACAACAAGTCTGCCTTCATATGCATGATCCTCGTATTGAACACATGCAAGCTCTCAAGCGGATCATTAGGTATTTACAGGGCACTCTTCACCTTGGATTACACTTATCACGATCCTCATCCACCGATCTTGTTTCCTACACTGATGCAGATTGGGGCGGATGTCCAGATACTCGCCGCTCCACGTCCGGTTATTGTGTGTTCTTGGGCGATAATCTAGTTTCTTGGTCGTCCAAACGACAACCGACTCTCTCCCGATCAAGTGCTGAGACCGAATATCGAGGTGTTGCCAATGTGGTTTCGGAATCCTGCTGGATTCGCAATCTCTTCTTAGAACTTCATTGTCCTTTACGTAAAGCTACACTCGTTTACTGTGACAATGTGAGCGCCATTTATCTTTCGGGCAACCCAGTCCAACACCAACGCACCAAGCACATCGAAATGGATATTCTGTTTGTTCGGGAAAAAGTGAGTCGAGGCGAAGTTCGGGTTCATCATGTGCCTTCCCGATATCAAATAGCGGATATTTTTACCAAAGGACTCCCTCAACTATTGTTCGATGATTTTAGATCCAGTCTCAGCATCCGCGAACCACCCGCTTCGACTGCGGGGGAGTGTTAGAATTAGTCAATATCGGTAATTATTAGCAATAATTATAAGATATTGTATATTCATTGTACAGCTGTATGTTAGCCTAGAATATATTGACTAGCTTGATTTTAGCCTAGAATACTGCTAAAATCAAGCTAGTCAATATATTCTAGGCTAACATACAGCTGTACAATGAATATACAATATCTTATAATTATTGCTAATAATTACCGATATTGACTAATTCTAACATTGTCGATATGATATAAATATTATTGCGATGTGATTAATCATGCTTGTTATATATATATATATATATATATATATATATATATATATATATATATATATCTGTGTGTGTGTGTGTTAAATTCTTGCCTGATTTTGTTATTTTGAATTGAATGCCCATTGGTTGCTCCTTAATGGATTCTTGGCTCTGCTGTGTTGTCTGGATGTCGTTTCTGCATGGTTTGTACTTCAGAAGTTGAGTTGTGAATTTTCCTTTTTTTAAATTTTTTTTTTTAACACATGCACACACACTTTTATCCTCACTGGTATTCGAACTCGAAATCTTCGTTACAAGATGCAGCAGCAACGATCCCATGCAAAGCACAATTAACTTAAAATTCATCACCTGATCAATAATTATTTTTTGAAGCGTTTAATTATGATATCATGGAAAGAGAACTGAAAAATATATGAATAAGAAAAAAAAACCTCTAACAACAACAACAACAACAAATGGATATAATTTAAGTATCTATATTCTATAATTCGATCTGGAACTGGTTTCGGGCAATTAATATATAAAAAAAAGTATCTACTGCAACAACACTATTACCTATTGGTCGGATGAATGCCACGTGTGCCTAAGAAGATAAAGCTAAGTTTAATGATTTGTTGAAACTGCAATTGTAGATTTTAGCAGAAACATAAGACAAAAAATTTGAGTACAAAGGAAGATAATATATGATTATTCGGAAATTTTATTATGGTCCACTGATGATGTATGATCCAGTGATCACCAATAAGAAACAATAAAACATACAAGGACCCACCGTTAGTTGCTTGCGGTTGCTCTTCGGTTCGTCTATTTGATTTGCAACTACCAACACCATTGGCATGATCTAGTATATCTGGGTAGTGTAAATCCGGCTTTCTCTTCTGTGGACAATAGGGACAAGAGAAAACATTATCAGATATTTTAAGTTGGTGATTTCCATTCTTTAATTTTAACCTGGTGATTTCTGTTCTTTAATTGTTCTTCAAACTCTTGGATTTGAGATTCACTAATATCAATGTCGTTGTCAGAATTGTGATCTTTAGAGGTTTCCATCAACCGAGATTCGATCAAGAATCAGAGTGAAAACCATTAACAGAAATATACGCATAAGAAAGAAGAGGAACTTACTTTACAACGATCGATCTGATCAGAACTGGTATGTAAATACAGCAACCTGCAATTGCAATTAATTATAAACAATCAATAATACCATGAGCACATAACAATTCCATAAGCAATGCGAATTTGCAAATTCTATCTCCAATCCTACCAGCCATAACCATAGGGAACGAAACCCACACACTTCCAATAAGAATAAAACAATTAAGAAAGCAGATGTAAAGAAGATTGACAAAAAACCACTGACCCGATGAGCAGTTGAGAGAAATTCCGGCGGCGTGAAGCAAGAAATACAACGAAATCCAAACGAAGATGCAAGAAACCGTCCCCCCATCCTACCCTCAACGGTACGTAAATCTGAAAAATGCAAGCGGTGGGCAATGACAAATGCTACCACTGTAGCTGAATAATACCGAAAGCACGACACCTTCACCCACTGTTCATTGCATAAATGAACCCAGCTCCTGCCACTGTTACCCTTTTGTGGAAAACCGAGACCGATAGTGGAGGAAATGAACGGTCATTGGCGAGAACAGAACACGTAGCATCGTTAATCAGTGGCAAAAAACATGCCTTTAGCACAAGATCAAATCTTATATAAAGAAAAAGACCAAAACTTTAACATATTAGATTTCAACGTCAACAATTCCCTTCCCCTCCTGCAAACTCATTTACACTTTACTATGGTATTTATGGAAATAAGTAATACACACCCCAAAATTAAAGAAAAAATGGCGCGATTAAGTTAAGCCTCTAATTAGGATTACATTACAAACTTGGTCATAGTTGGAAAAGTCCATTCTTGGTCGACTTTCAAGAAGTGGAAGGTGAAGATCCACTTCAAAAAGTCGATTATTGATTTAAAAATCGACTTTTCGAAAGGAAGTTGATTTGTTGTAGTGTACTGGTCTAAATGCACCCTTCCATAAAGTTTTAGGAAGGTAATGTATTGTAACAAAAAGACCATAAAATAAGAAGAAAATTGCCTCAAATACACTACTAAAATTTCATAGAATCCATTTTCCTCATAATCAACTGGATGTTATTTTCAGAGAATGTAGTTTAATTGTTTTTAGATATAAATAAACTACAACATGCAATAGACTAAAGAATGCTATGCTACATACATTTTTTCAGGGAAAAAGGTTACATGCAACTGAACAATTCATAAATCAAGCTGAAATTAGCAGAAAAACAGAAAAGTTAAAGCAATTATTTGGACAAAATTAAAGGGGAGAAAAAAAAAACAACAATTATTACCCGATTAGAAGAGTTAAAATATGAAGATTTTAAATGGGTATTAAAAAGAACTTTTGAGAAAACACCATGTGATAAGTAAGAAAAGAGATAGGACCATGAAGATGAAAACCGCCACCATCAACCGATTTTGCGCCATGACACAATCACCACCATCTATGTCGCCATCGTCCGATTGTACAAAACAAATAAGAAAAAACTTTAATCTATCAATTTAAACCCCTCAGTAATGATGGTGTGAATAAAAATATCAAGAAACAATCCATAATCTGTCAAAAAGCAGAAATAAAAAAGGAATGAATAAGGGAGATTCATCATCGAGTACACTCAAATCCACCACCGCCATCATCGATTGGTGCCACTTCCACCCTGAGATCGGTGCCACCGCCTTATCGTACGCTCCCTCACCGTATTCTGCACGGCCAGAAAACAAAAACCAAAAATTCTATCAAGTAAATTTCAATGAATCTGCAAAATAAATAATCGTCCACAAGGAATTGAGAGAGAATGTAGACATGTGATACATTCTTGGAGAGTCCTGAAGGGATTACCGGCGACCAAGTTTACAGACCTGAAGCTGGCGGTGGTCAGGCGACAAGAAGAGTGCGGAAGTGTGTAGGCGTGTAGGTGTGTGAATATGAGAAGAAGCTGGACCATATTTGTAATAGTTTTTTGTTACACGTATGGACATATGGCAGCTTGTGGAAATGACAGTTGTCATGAAGACACAATTGGGAAAAAACCGAAAATTATTTTGGTCGTACCTTGTTTGCAACTTTAATATAGCATACTAACATATATGATAATTCGATCTGGAACTGGTTTCGGGCAATTAATATATAAAAAAAGTATCTGTTGCATTGGTCGGATGAATGCCACGTGTGCCTAAGAAGATAAAGCTAAGTTCAATGATTTGTTGAAACTGCAATTGTAGATTTTAGCAGAAACATAAGACAAAAAATTTGAGTACAAAGGAAATTTTATTATGTCCTGGATCAAGTATGACTTGGTGATTCAGGACCAATAGTAAACAACAAAACACAGAAGGATATAAATGCCATTAATTTACATTTTTACCCTTCTTATAAGGATTTTCATTTGTGGACAAGTGTGACATGGGGATCCTGGACCACCATAAAACCACTGATGATTATTAATAGTCCAATAATAAAAAATTCACAATTCAACGTATATAATAACGACCGTATAACCAAGTAGTTTGGCTTAAGTGACAAGTGACTTGAAAATGCCTAGGGAGGTCATCGGTTCGATTCTCCTCTGAGGCGTCATGTTGAAAGAGCTATTGGTCAGGCCTTACCCCTGAATAAGAGTCATACTATGCAAGCACGACCCATGCCGAACTCTAGATTAGTCGAATTAGTGGGTTCCGGATACTGGGGGATTTAAGCAAAAAAAATAAAATAAAATAACGACCGCATGCATATAACGTATAGACGACGACTAAAAAATCACTCAGCAGTTTTATGGTGGTCCAGGTACACCATGTTCATACTTGGTTCACCAACAGAAAATTTTAAAATTTTAAACCGCAGAATCTCCATCATATATCATACTCTAAAGATTGGATGCATCCTCCTCCTTCTTCTTCTTCTGTAAGCCATCAAGCAGTTTCTTACACAAGAAATCAAAAATTTCGATGTGGCCTCTCAACTTTTAAGCTTCCTCTTAATTTAGCATCTGTCTTCTTTACTTTTGTATATCTTTTTTTTTGCACCCAAACGATAGCGGATAAGGCTTAACAAGACTGCCGACAAATGGAAGCTGTATCGCTAAGTGAAAAACACCACATTCTTGAAACTCTTGAATTTGATGACTAACTAAATCATGCGAAAAATTAGTCCTGAAAAGTGATTGTAATAAATGACATGATTACCCTTTTAAGAGCCATGGTTGGTAGTAAAGATATGTCGAGGTGGATTATGTATAGTTATCCTCATCTAGGAATCAATCAAGCCGTAATCTTTCTTTACCCATAAATCATAATCAAACATTATGCTTAAAACGAGGCAACCATTCAATACACTCAATGTCATAAGAGAAATTTTCTCTAGATCCTTAGGTATTGGTATAATTTTGTGTTTATTCGTTGTAAGATCAAATGCTAGAATGTAATTCAAAGTCCTTTCTTCATCAGAAGTTATTATAATCCAATGTAATGCACAGTTAACTAATGCCCCGTGCAAGCCTGATGATGAACCCTTGATGTTGTGATAACGAATATACTCCATGAATTGGATCTGAGACTGTAAACTTCATATTCATAATCATGAATACCCTTGTCAAATGGACGGTTTACTATCACAACCTGATAGTCGTCATGAACATCATATCATCATATCCAAAGCCAAATAAAGATCTATATCTCCAATCGAAAAGCCTTTTCCCACGATATTGTGGCAAATACCAAGTTGACTTAGTTAGTGGATTGCACAAAACGAAGTCACATGTACCGAAAGAGACACATGAGCCATTATGATGATCACGCCAGATCGAGAGTTAGACAAAGTAAACCATTGCATGAACCTACAAAATCTCTTATAGTCCGCGGGCGGCCGAATCTTTGAGAAGGGCGGTGGATCCGTTGAAATTTCATGTACTCCCCGGTGATTGTCGAAAATTCTATGGCTCGTATTTTCTGGTAGGACCTTCCTCCCCTGTCATGTTCAACTCCCATGACTAATATGTCTGATTTTTGGTTCATGTGAGGCTGAGATGTAGGTGCAATTTGATAAATAGTGGGCTTGAAATTTTTGAATGTGAACAGTATGCTAAATATGGTAAATTTTTGTCAACTGATACGTATTCAATTCCATGGGCCGAAATTTACGTGGCTAGGGCCGTTATACAAGGGTGTTCATATCCAAGAACGGTTGGACCAAGCGTGGTGTAATGCAGAATGGCTCACTCTCTTCCCAGAAGCAACGCTTACACATTTGCCTGGAGGACCCATGCATGGAGATCATTGCCCTCTATTTTTGAAGATGTCACCAACGCCAGAAGTATTACAAGGGCCCCCTCCTATAATTTTCCAAAACGCATGGCTGGAGCATTTGGACTTTCCATATTTTGTGGAGGAATCCTGAGACACTAACAATTCTGATTTTGGGGTTGTTGCTAAACAGTTCATGATCAAAGCGAATTATTGGAACAAGCATCACTTTGGGAACATTTTTTATAGGAAAAATAAATCTCTAAATAGGCTAGCAAGCGTCCAAAATTCTCTTTCAAATTATGCATCCACTTTCCTAGTTGAACTCGAGAAGAAACTGAAAGAGGAGTACAACGAGATCCTGAACCAGGAGGAGAAGTACTGGCATCAACCTTCTCATTTTCAGTGGTTAGTGGAAGGCAAAAGAAACGCACATTACTACCACTTGACAGCCCTTAAACGAAAACAGAAAACCCGGATATCAGCTTTGAAGAGAGAAGATGGTACTAGGAGCTCGAATGAAACTGAGGTGCAGCAAATTGTGAGAACAAAACATATTTCGCCGAAATTCTTCTTTACCCATGAATTACAAAATAAGGGAGAAATTGCTGTGGAACAAATCCGATCAAGTGACAATTTGGCAGATTTATTTACAAAGGCTTTGCCGACTGCAACGTTCGAAAGACCAACGAAGAATATAGGGATGCGACGACTAAAGGATCTTAATTGATATTCGATTTAGGGGGAAGAATAATACACAAAGAATGATGTACTATTATTTCGAATATAAGCAATCTACCCTTTCTTTCAATAATATAATATTTCTTATATAACAATTTAGAAATTATTATCATCAGCGGCTAACTAATAAGCCACTAAGTAAAACATCAATAAGTGACTTGGTGTTTAAAACATCTTATCCTTAGGCAGGGCCGGCCCCGAGTATATATAAGCCCTAAACTATATAATCAAAACAGGCCATTCGAAAGAAACAAACGGTTTTAAAAAAATATGTCATATGTTTACATTGATAAATTTATCGGATCAAAAGAAAAATCGAGACCCCAAATTTTGAGTAGTTTTTCCGAGGGCTCTAGGACGTGGCATTGTTGGCCTATGCCTAGTGACCGACCCAGCTTTAGCAAATGTATCCCATCCTTATCCGTGTCCGGGTACTTAAAGAGTGAACACAGTAGAGTTTGTATTGGAAAAGTATTTGTGCACATAATTTGTCCACATAAATGATCCAAATCATTCACGGTATTAAATGAACAAAGAAAAAAGGAAAGAAAAACAATTTCAACCGGCTTATGGTATTGCCAAGGCTGTTTCTAGTAGAGTCAGGGCAGTCTTTAACAGTTTTTATGAGTTGACAAAAGTGCGTTGGATACCGTGTTCCAATTTTTTTCCGGTTTGACTTTCCGCCGAGCCATCTTCTAGAATTGTTTCCTCCCATTTTTTTGATTTGAAAATGGGAGAAACAAATGTCAATACAATTAGTGGCAATGCAAAATTGATAGAAGGTTGTGGAAAAGCTTTTGTTTTCTTCCCGAAAGGAACGGAAATTATTATAAACAATGCACTGTTTTCTCCCAAGTCAAAATCTGTTAAGTTTTAAAGACATTTGTCAAAATGGATATCATATCGAGACACAAAATGAGTTCAATGATGAATATTTTTGATTACATAATCGATGGTCCTGGGTGAGTTAAGCAAAATGTTGTGCAATGTGGCATTATAACTAATCTTTCAACCCTTTGATTTAGTTTATATATGACCTTTTATGTAGATAAAATGTGTGTGTAAATCACTCTCAATGACTGCTCTCGAAATATGAATATAACCACAGAGCAAATTAAGACATGAGAATTATTTGTGCCAGTCCAAAATATACACAATAAATGACACAAAAAACTTTAAACCATTGATTTTTTTTGTGACCCATATGATTCAATAGGTCCTACATCATACTCAATGATTCCAAAATATGTTGTGTATAATGTTGTGGCCATTTTATCGTGGAATTATTACTACTTTTAAGACAAAGCATCCGTGACGTAACTACTTGAAAAAGATTAATAATGCAGACAACGGCGGTTGTGTCACAACAAACGACATAATTGTGAATCTGTGACTGCTGATAATAATGTATACTAAATTGATTAGATGTTAATCTTACATGATTAACGATACATATCACCGCCAGTATCATTGCTCGACACAAATCGCCCAGTTGTGGTGTAGCATTACTCTTGAAAAAAACATAGCCCAAATCAATAGTACCAATGCGTCCAAACAAGAAACAAACAACAAACATCATCATATACACAGTACCAAATTAAAGCGTCCAAACAAAATCAGAAGAAAAGGAAAAAGCTTGATTACTACTTGTACTCAGCTTCTTCTTCTTTGGGCTGAATTCCTCCAAATTTAGCTTCTGACTTCCTTACTGCTGTCCTTTTTTTCAGTTCCGTATCCAATGGACGACGGTGGTGGACGAGGCTGAACAAGACTGCCGACAAACTGGAACGGTCTTGCAAAATAGAAACCACCGGATGTTGAAAACTCAATAACTTGGTCACTACCTAAATCGTACAATGAAATCATTCCTTCATAGATATTGTAAAAAATGAGTTTTCCATTAAGATGATTATTATTATCGTCCTCTAAAAGAGCCACGGGTGGTAATACGCACATTCCCGGCGATTTATGTATAGTTATTTTTGTCCATGAATCCTTAAATCCGTAATGCTTCATCACCCACAAATCAAAATCAACCGACGATCCCTTTGATGCCTTAAATAAACTCCACTCACCATTGCATAAAACTAGGCATCCGTTCAACACACTCAATGACAAAGGAAAGATATCCTCTAGAACCTCGGGTATTGGTAGAATCCTGTGTTTATTCGTCCTAAGATCAAATGCTAGAATGGAATTCTTCTCTATCCTCCTATTATTATAATCATCCTTAGAAGCTGGATGGCTAATCATCAATTTCCAATGTAAAACACAATTAACTAAGACGCCGTCCATGTCTCCACTCGCAATGGAGTGATAACGAGAATGTAGATATGACCTTACATTACACCAAGCATTGGATCGCAGACTGTAAACTTCATGCTTATACTCGTATTTATAAGGCCCCCTTGTTATCATAACCTTATAGTCATCATGAACTTCATCATATCCAAAGCCGTAATAAGACAATCCTACGGCGCCGCTGCCCTTCTTCCTATGGACCTCCAATCTTTTAGGCAAAACCCAAGAGGACTTTGTCAGCGGATTGCACAAGGATATTTCAAGTTTAGGGTATGCTTTACCACACGTTAGATTATAACGACAATGAATTTGACAAAGTAAACCATTGCAAGAGCCTACGACCGTTGTATGTAGCCTAGGGTCCGAGCTTTCAAATGGGTTGTGGAGACGTTGATTTTTGGAGCCTATGCTTTGGGCGCTGATCAATAATTCTACCAAGTGTATTTCCTCGGTGGAAGCTCTTCCTCGCTCGTCGTAAACAATTTTGTTGACAATTAACCTCGGAGGTATTTTGTTGATGCGAGACTGATTTAGATGTAATTTGACGAATTCTTGGCTCGAAATCAGATTGTTCCATGATTTGGATACCCTTTTAAATCGACCAAGAGTATTTACAGGCAATCTCAACAAAACAAGAAGAAGCAGATCCTCAGGTAGATAAGAAACCGACATTGATCCAATAATTTTTTTAATTCAATAGAGGAACTTCCTTGCTCTTCAACCATACAGAATAGATATGAAGAAAAAACACGTACTCCTCGATTGCACGTTTAGGATGATATATATATAATTAATACCGAGTATATATGGAAGGAGTATTCTTGAAATCAATACCCAGTATGAACGAAATAATTACAATAAATACAAAGAATCAAACAATAAATAGAATAATACTACCTCCGTCCCACAAAAAGTGTCCATAACGGAAAAATGAATTGTCCCATAAAAGTGTCATTTAAATTTCCAATATATCATTAAATACATTTTTTCCAATCATACCCATATTTTAACATTTAATTTTCCACAATCCTTTCATATTCCAAAACTAAAGCGTTTATGATTAGTTAAGGGTATATTTGTTTATTCATTCTTAAAATACAACACATTAATTATTTTCTTGTCTCCTGTCCCAACAAAAAATGGACACTTTTTATGGGACGGAGGTAGTATTCTATTAGAGGAGCAATATCGTTATTTTAGGAACATGAGGGATTTTACTTTTGAAATCGACATTGATCAATACTTTTTCAATTCAAGACAAGATATTGCTCCTCTAATAGAATATTATGCTAATTTATTTTTTTTTGAATTTTTTTTTGTGTTTATTGTAATTATTACTAGCTAAAAACCCGTGTGAAATGCACGGGAAAGTTAAAAACTAATAAAAACTTAAAATACGTACATACATTTTTTTACATTTTTAAGAGAAGTATTACATGATTTATTAAACATTAATTATAGCTATCATCAATTTCTCAAAAAATGGAATTACATTATGGTCGCTATCAAACACAAAGACAGAGCTGATTAAGGGGTAGTACTTTAGAAAATGAATTTGTACTTAGGTGGGTTTGGTGAACTATTCTATGATGATCGGGTGACTGATTAAGATGTTGTAATGTATTATGTTGAATTATATAGAAAAAATTAGTATAAATACTTTTAACGGGGTGGGCTTAGCCCCTCTAAAAAGTACACAGCTCTCGTCCTTGACCAGACAGAACGTGAGGGGTAGTACTTTAGAAATGCTTGGACTTAAATACAACATTAGCTACAAGATATGGCCTAATGATGTTTGTAGTGAATAAAGAAGGAACATCACAACAACTGATTAAAATTGTATGAAGTTGAGAACTCCATCTCTAATGTTTGTTATCTTTCTTGGTGACTATTTCTTCTTGTCACTGAGCGAGCTAATAATCCAACAATAGTCAATGCAAGCCGTGCTGATCCCTTGCCTAAAAAAAACTTATATGACTGTTTGATATACGTTAAAGATTCATGAGTGATCGATGTTGTAAGCTGGGCTTTCCCTCCACTAATTTGTTGTACCACAATCACACTTTGAAGCCTGAAAAAAATAATACACCAAACTACATGTAAATCACATAGTGAGGGAGAAAGATTATTTTGAGATTCAGGAATAAAAAAAATTAAGATTTTTTTTTTGTTTCTTTTTGTATGATGGGCAATTTTAAGGAAACATGAAATCTTAATGTTTGAATTGAATACAAAAGTATTACACTTTATCACTCTAATATGGGCATAAAAGCTTTTAATATTTAATACAACATATGCATAATTTAAGATTAGCTTAGTAGTAACACCATTGTTCCAACCTTTTCAATTCAACAATACATGGGGTCTGTAGATTTACTATTATTTGCTTCATCCCTTGCCTAAGCAAATTACACAAAAAACTGCAATATTTGAAATGGAAGTTAAAATCAGTAAAGATATTTGTGCAACATGTCAAACAAGGGCGGAAGGAAAATCTAACTTATTGTTAAGATCAAGCGCTTACCATTATATTAAAACCAATTGGTGTTAATAAACGTGTTATTATATTTTTTATCATTTATCTTATCATTTAAGAGTGTGGGCAATCTGTCCCAACACCTCCCCACAAGTGTTGGCAATCTGTCCAACACTTGCACAATTATACGAGCATGCTGTAGATCTTGACACGGAAGAGATATTTGTTTCACGGGACGTAAAGTTTTACGAGCATGTTTTCCCATTTGCGCAACAACTCGAGCCTCGGCCTGACCCGAGTGTGGACGTTCATTTTCCTAACGCTTTTGGCGATGATTTCATCCCTGTATCTCATTCCCAACCGGTGGACCTACCTGGACCCATTGCACCGGTTGAGGGGGGTGGGTCTCAAACAACCGAAAATATTAACCTTGATGAGCCAGAAGATCCTCACCCGAATATCACACCTGACCCGGTTCAAGCCACTCCAGTAATTGAAGAGTTAGGTCGAGGACGTCGACAAAAGATTCTTAATTCTCGATTCCAGGATTTTGTTACTCACACGTTAGTGGAAAAGAAAAGTCCATCCGCATGTTCACCTTCCTCAACGGTATCCTCAGGTACTCCTTATCCTCTTACACATTTTGTCAATTATGATATGTTTTCTGATAAACACCGCAAGTATCTTGCAGGAAATCTTCCAAAAACATTTAAGAAGGTTATTAAACATGAAGGATGGCGTAAAGCCATGGCTGAAGAAGTTCAAGCTCTAGAAGGCCACGGCATGTGGGTGTTACAGCCACTCCCTCCCGGAAAAAGGCGTTGGGCGTAAGTAGGTGTATACGAGAAAAATATGATGAACACGCAGGCGATTCTGGCGTTTGAAGTTGCGATGTTTGAAGGCTCGGTTGGTTGCTTTTGACACCATCGAGTTGAAGGCTTGGACTATAATGATACGCTTGCCACCGGCGGAAATGGTTACTGATGCGGACATTCCTCGCTGTAGGCTGCGGTTAAAAATTGGGATATCCATCGATGGATGTCCATAATGCGTTTTACATGGAGATTTGGAGGAAGATATTTATATGAAGATTCCTCCTGGCTTCGAAAAAATAGGTCCAACCTGGTTTGTCGTGTGCGTAAGTCGTCGGTGTATGGTTTGAAGCAGGCCCAAGTTGTTGGTTTGCGAAGCTTTCCTCGACCATGAAGGCTTACGGTTTTCGTCTCAGTTGCATTCGGATTATTCTTTATTTACTTTGCACCATGATGATATTCAACTTAATGTGCTAGTATATGTGGATGACATGATTATTGCAGGGAATGATCAGCAGGCACTGGAAACTTTTAAGGCTTACTTGAGCACGTGCTTTAAAATGAAAGATTTGGGGGTCCTTAAGTACTTCCTTGGTTTGGAGGTTGCTCGAAGTAAATCAGGCACTTTTTTGAATCAGAGGAAATATGCCCTTGACATTATTCACGAGACTGGGTTGCTTGGAGCCAAGCCGGCTGATTTTCCAATCGAGCAGAACCATATGTTGGCCCTGGCACAAGGCACTTTGTTACCAGATCCTAGACGGTATTGGTGTTTGGTTGGGCGTTTAATTTATCTTGGTGTCACACGTCTGGACCTGGCATACTCCGTACATATATTGTCACAGTTCATGCATGCTCCCAGGGTGGAGCATTGGGATGCAGCACTATGAGTGGTGCGATATTTGAAGAAAAATCCTGCGCAGGTTATTCTGTTGCGTTCTGACAGTTCTTTGCTTCTTAAAGGTTGGTGTGACTCGGATTGGGCCAGTTTGTTAGGTGTAGTGCCCGAAAGACAATTATCTAATTGTTTTTATGACAGAATTAATAATTCATCTTATTATATGCATGTATGCTTATAATTAAGACACTACTGAAAACCCTAAGTACATCGTTTATGTAATCACATAACTCAGTGTATGGCTATACACAAGAGGATTGAGTTAGTGAGATGTACTTAAAATTATTTTAGTCCGTAGCGTTTATTAATCTAAGTACGGTTCTCAAGATTAATTTGCTAATAATGCGCCTAGAATACTTTAGGTCTTATCCGGACTGTCGGTAATAAGGTACCTAGTAGGGCATTTATATATGATGATAATCATATAGAAATTTGGACCGATTCGATTTGAGTTCTCGATATAATTTCGCGTGATCGAAGTCTTATCGAATCACAAGATGATCATATATGGATTAATCTCAATCCTGACGTGATCACAGACTACTGCTTAGACTAGGGTAGAGTTTGATGTGTTAGTAAGGATCACTTCATAGTATGTGGTCCGACACTTCTCGTTGGCTCTATTCTGGAATGAGTGAGTAGTCTGTGCTATCGCAGATATGGAATCCATTCCTTCCCTCGGGAAGTAGCCAGACAGTTCCCTTATTTGTTAATCCTAAAAACTGACCGATACGCGCAGTTCATATTATATTAGTTATGAACTATTTGTCACTAGGGGGTTAATGGCAAATAAGGATAAGAGGTTTCGAGAAGGGTTTACAGAAATATCCCGAATCGTAACGAGCGATCTATGGATGATTTATCCGTATGTAATGATTATATCGATTAATACGCTTATCGACTCAAAGTTGAGTGTAAGTTTATATCTATATTCAAGCAGAGTTCGATTTGGGTTTATGGTGGTGTAATCCCGAATTAATATATTGAATATAATTGTTCGGTCCGACGAATAATTTTATTCGATTTATTGTAACTATCGAATATGGGTTCATGGTCCCCGACGTGGCTCCTAACATGCATATGTTTTCTCGTCGCTTCACCTCAAATTAATAGTAAATAGTTGGATTGTACTGTTTAAAAGATATATGGATTAATTGTTTAGTTGGACTAAATAATTAAATACATGGAAAAGAAATTTTTCGTGGACTCGGCCCAATTGGTGTTAAAATGCGTGTAGCCTATTTCCCAATTAGGGTTGGCGCATTTTGTAAAGTATTATTTAATTATTGGGAAATTGGTTTTCTTGGATAATTATTTGATATATGATTTAATCATTTATTTGTTAAGTGATAAATCATGGAATATTGGATAATATATTTATTTATCCTAATTTGTTTGGGATATATATTATATTTATCTTTTATTTAAATTAAGGATTAATTTAATAATTATCTTTTAATTATTAAATCCTTGGAGGACAATGATTACTCTCCTATATAAAGAGAGTTCTCCCAAGCCTTAAACACAACACATAATTTCGAAATACTTGAGAAGTATTAGGCTTAGAATGTTTGGCCTAAGAACTTGGGTTTTGAGTTTTTAGAAAAACTTCGGGTTTTTCTAAGGTAGCATATCGAGGAGGTCAAGCGGCTTGGATCACCATCCACCTGGTGTTGCTTGGAGATACACGTCGGAAGACTGTGGCTTCTCAATTCGCTTGGATCTTGGATTGAAGGTTGTTCTTGGAGTTTATTCACCATAAACTGGTAAGCAATCTAACCCCCTCATAGGTTAGATTTATTATTCATGTATTTTGATTGTTTAGATCTAGATCTTGTACTTTCCGCTGCGTAATCGGGTGGATCTTTGATCCATCCGGCGATATTACATCCTACACAGTTGTCCTTTGACTCGGCGATCATTAAGTGGATGTTTGTTTTCTCTCCGACTTTCCCCATATCTTGGAAATCTAAGAAGCAATCTGTGTTTCTCGGTCTTCGCGTATGCGAATATCGCTCTATGCAATATCTCACATGTGAATTGAAGTGGCTTAAGCAACTTCTCCGGGACTTAAGTACGTCATCCCCTGGTATCCGGTTGTTTTGTGATAGTCGATCTGCATTGTACATTGCTCAAAATCCGGTATTCCATGAACGCACTCAAAACATATTGTGGTCGATTGTTATTTTGTACGTGATGCTATCACGGATGGTTTGATTATTCCTCCTATGTTCCTACGAAGACTCAATTGGCATGTACTTTTACCAAAGCATTGGGACGGAAACAATTCAATTCTTCTTTGCACAAGTTGGGCGTTCGAGATCTCCACGCTCCACCTTAAGGTGGGGTATTACGATATATATAGTTAATTTTGTGATGTATTGTAATTAATTAATACCGGGATAGTTTAGACATTTTAGATAGAGTGGAGAAGCCCTAAATTGTACTATAAATTGTGCCTTTGTGGTTGAATGAAAGACAAGAAAAATTTGTTCCACATAATTTTACACTTATACACATCTTTAGAAAAAATGAACACCGATACTTCTCTTTTTAGGAATTGCGTGTTTAGTATTTTTTTCAACTTTCTTTTGTCTAAATAGTCTTTGACCAAAACACTATAAAAAAAAAGGAAAAGGCGAAATTTAGTGTTATTCCCATGCTACCCCCTTTTCAATTATCCCCAAATCTTCCCTTCCTTCTCCAAATTTCAAATTTTGAATATATTCAACCCCCCTCTTATCTTTCTTCTTCTTCTTCCTCCTTCATTTCAAACTCGTTTTCTTCATCTTCTTCCTTCTTCCTTCTTCCTTCTTCCTTCTTCCTTCTTCCTTCTTCTTCCTCCATTTCAAATTTGTTTTCTTCATTCTTGAGTTTAAGCTCGTTTTTCTGTTCAAACGAGCTCGAATTCATGTTCCGGAGGGATTCCGGATGGGATCCGGCGAGAGATTTTGAGGTTGAAGAAGATGGGTGATTTGGGTTCAAACGAGCTCGAATTCGTGTTCCGGAGAGATTCCGGCTTGGCTCCGGCAAGGGGATTTGGGTGTTGAAGAAGATGAGTGATTTGGGTTCAAACTCATGTAATGAGTTCGAAGTTCGAATAACGAGTTCGTTTTCATGTAACGAGATCAAACTCGTGTAAGTAACGAGTTTAAACTCATTACACGTATGAACTCAATGTAATAGTAAACGAGTTCATACTCGTTCGAGTTATTTTGGACAAGTAAGGGGAAAAGATAAAGAAAATACTATCTAAGCAATATTTGTTTTCCAAAAAATTATTTGAGTAATATTTTTGCTCAAACAGTCTAAATAAAAAATGCCCCTAATTTTTTCACAGTGAAGGAACTAATCCATATTGTACACTTGCTACAAAGTCCCCTTACAATTTACAATGATTTTATTTTTATTATGCTTCTCCCCTTGATGGGAGTCAACTTTACATGATTCCGGTGCATCTTTTACCCCCGTTTATCCCACTTTTAGCACGTTTCTTGGTGATTTAGACCGTTTTAGGGGCAATATCGTGAATTATTAGCACGGGGAGTAAATCCGTCACTTTGATAGTTTACTACCTCTTTTTAGTGATATTGACCCTATTCCCGAGCACTTTTACCCTCTGGAATGTTTTGGATGTTTTTGGTTGTTGTGACGATGTAGGAAATGGTGTCTCGAGAACCCGGAAGGCAAAGAATTACGATGAGAAGCATGGTCAAGGTGCAACAATGAGCCAAGGAAGGAGAAAGAGGAAGAAAAGGGAGAGGAATGGTTGGTACCCTTGTGGTCTGTTCTGATTCAACAGCATTTTGACCCATTATTGAGGCATTTTCTTGTCATTACTTCTTCATGAAAGTTGTAGATAATTGAAAGAGCTTTCCAACGCCTCTTGAATCAACCAAATCGGAGCTCGGAAGAAGAAGTTATGAAGGTTTTACTACAGCGAAAAAAAGCGAGTCATCCAAACGCTGGTTTAAGAGCTTTCAAACCAAATTCCATGTCTCAAACCAGCGTTCGAGCTCCAAACCAGCGTTCCAGATTGCCAAAGTCGAACAGAGTATTCCCTCCAAACGCTGGTTTAAGAGCCTTCAAACCAGCGTTTGAGTCATCCAAACGCCGTTTAAGAGCCTTCAAACCAACGTTTCACATGTTACAAGCCGAGAGCTGCCTGAATTTGAAGCCAAACGCCGGCCTCCAACCTCCAAACCAGCGTTTAGACCAATTTTCTGCAGATTTTTGGCCTCGCCTATAAATACCCCTCACCCAACTCATAAGGGACTTCGACTTTCTCCTTCCTTAGCTAGGTTTTGCTCAAAATTTGTAATAGCTTAGATTATGATAAATTTATGTAGATCAAACACCTCTTAACTCCTCTTTTCATTTATTAGATTAGAATTTCAATCCAAACAACAAGTCTCCTACTTTTTGATGAATCTCCATTTTTGTACCTTCATCTCCAACTCGAATTTCTGCAACTTTTATGGTATTTATCTTCGTCCTTATGCTTGTTATGCTTCTTACTTATTGTTTCTTTCATGTTTTAATTAGTATAATGAGTAGTTAATTCCTCCCCATAGCCGGGTCATGTGATATGTGATGAAATCACCCTTTGGGTGATGAAATTGGGAGTGGGTAGTGTGTTTTATTGTTGTTTCTTGCATGTTTCACGCCTTAGAACTTGTTATAACGGATTTGAGCTAGATTAGCTACCTAGGTCAAATATCACACACATCACTCTTGAGAGTTGTTCGAGAGAGGGTGTGGGAAAAGGGTTCTAGGATCGTGGTGTAGTCTCGGTTTAGTTGTTAAACCGAGCTCATCGTGAGGTTACTCGTTTATACGCTTAAGCCGCTCGAGTGCAAAACATGACTTGTTAGGAGAGAGTTGTTCAGACCTTAACATGGCATAAGGTGTTAGAAGAGAGTTGTTCAGACGCTAGCACCGGGTTTAGGAGTTCGCACCCGTGAAATTGAATGCAAGAGTTCGTTTATTATATTGCACACTCCCGGTTTTGTCTATCCTTGGGGTTGAAATTAGTCATTTTGATCATGGTTCGGCTATGTCCCTTTCTCCCTTTAGACTTGTTAGTTTAATTTACTTTAGTTTAATTGAAGTGTACAAACATTCCAACAACTTGTTTGCCTAGACTAAGCAATAAGTTCACTTTGGTACTTACAAGCACATCTTCTCTGTGGGATCGACCTCGGACTCCTGTAGCTTTACTCGCAATCGACCCGGTACACTGCCGGTTAGAGAGCTTGTTTAGTCACCGTTGTCTTGAGTATTTAATAAATTTGTTTGGTGAAAACAACGCTCATCAAAATGGCGCCGTTGCCGGGGAACGGTGTGTGTTATTTGTGATATCTTGTAAGTGAACCGAAGGCTTGGGCCTAGGTTTTGTTTTATTGTTTTCTTGTTGTTTTCTAAGATTTTGCAGTTGTGCTTAAATGGAAGGATTTTTCAATCAATGGTACTCACCTGAACAACAATACCCTTACCAACCTCGTGCACTGGCGATATTATCAACAACGAGCTTCATGCCTCATCCTCAATATCAGTGAGCAGAGTAACCAAAGTTCATGGGCTTATCGATTGCCCTAGTGCATACCAAAGTCAAAATTATGGTTATTCGAGCTATGAGCCACAACAATATGAGGATTTTCAAGATGATCAGTTCCTCTCAATGCCACAAGAAGAATTCACCGACAATCAAATGGAGCGCGGTTGTCGAATCAATTGCAAGAGTTCGAAAGATATGCAAGAGTTCGGGAAGGATATGCAAGAGGTCGACAAAAGATTTGACTCCGACATAAGCAATCTTGGAGACCGGATGGGAAATTGCTTGAACCGATGAGGCACGAGAAAGAGGAAGAGACTTGTGCAATAGAGGTGGTTAAGGAGGATGAGGTGCTCATTGAAGAAGTTCGGGTTGAGAGTGAGATTGATGATTCGGCCACTATGACGAGGTTTCTGAGCAGGACATTGATTTGGGGTCATTCATCACACCATCACATTCTATTGAAATATCTAATGATACCTTGGAAGAGTGTGTGGTGGAGCCAACCATTGTTATGACTGAGCAAGAATTCTTTGGTGATGAAACCCTCTGGGATCAAGAAGAACTGCAAGATTTTGAGATGGAAGCGGCGCAATTGTTGTCTACTACACCACCTTCCCATGATGTGCAAAATGATGAATTGACAGAGAGTGTGGTGGATTCGATTGCGGTTGTTGATTTTGTGGAGATAGAGCCGAAAGAGAAACTGGGATCGCCCATTTCACCATCACTCCCGATTGAAGTGTATAATGATGCAATTTTGGAGTGTGTGATGAAATCACATGAGCTTGGTATGACATCCGTGGTAGAGCTACCGGAAGAGTTGGAGATGATTAGCATACCGGTCCCGGACTACTACACTCTTTACTCCCCGGTAGATGAAGCTCACAAGATTTATGAAAGGGAACAACTACCATGGGATGGTAATTTCAAGAAGAGGATGATGGCGGATTTCAACGAAAGGGGATTCCCAAGAGCCATGCGCGGTAAGTTCCTAGTGAACTCGTTTTCCCTATGCTTGCTATGCTCATTCTCCTTGAATTGTTGATATTCTTGAGTTCGGATTTCGGTTGATGGTTTTTGGTGATTTTTGATTGAATTAAAAATGTTGTCTTGAGTTGGTTTGAGTCCTTTATGGTTTGAGTCCGTTTTGGTGCCACTTGGTCGAGCCAACGACGTAAAACAAAGGCGCTTTGTGGGAGGCAACCCACCTTTTGGTAATAATTTTGTTTTTGAAGTGGTTTTTGGTGCAAGAGGAGAGTTTTGTCTCACAAGAGAGTTTGGGGTGAGATTTTCTTTTGATTCTTGCTCTTGTGCGTAGAGACGGGGATGTTTTTATGTGAGCCTCTGTGGCTTTATTTTATGCATGGATGCCTGTGTTTCTTTTGATTATCTCTACATCCAAAGCACTTCCCGCCTAGTATGGTTGATATGCTTTGATACCTTGATTGTGGCATGGCTTCTATTTTTATATATCTCGTATCTATCACCATCTTTTGGCACGTGGATTTTTTCCCGTGCATGTGTTTGTCTTGTTTTCTCGCTCTACATGGTGTTCGGTACTCGAGATGGAGCTTACTAGAAGATGTCACGTGAGCTAAAGTGCGCCTTTCTTGGGGTTTTGGTCAAACAAATAAGTCTTTTACTCTTTTTATCTCTCACACACCGAGGACAGTGTTTCGCTTAAGTGTGGGGTGGGAGACTTAGCTGCTTTTTCTTGTTTTCGTTGTTAAATGTGCTATAAATGTGGTATGCTTAGCCTATGATCGGGCTCGAGTCGATTTTTGGGTAATTTTAAAATTTTTCAAGGGTCTTAACACCGTGTTGTATGTGTTATTTTCACATTTGAGTGGTGATCACCTTAGTCGGGACCTCGAACATGTGCATTGCGGTTTGATATTATCTTGAGAATGAAGTTTATTACTTTCACGAAAGCTACACTTTGTGCACAATTTGATTGCTACCACCTTTCATATCACTAGCCTTGAGACGAAATGTCATAGGTTTACCTAAGTAGGACATGGGATGACGGTTTTGGCGTTCTCTTGACCCTACCATAGCCAAATAAGCCTTAACCGAACATTTACCCTTCGTAGCCCCTCTCACTTTGATAGCATGGTCTCACCCCCATTCGCTTATAGCCGTTTTGTTACTTAGTCGAAACCTACCCTTGAGCCTTATTATGGTCACATTTCCTTCATTTTATACCCTACACGTGGACTTAGTCTTACATTAGACCACACTTGCTAAGGCAAGTGTGGGGTGGGAGAGATGATGTTTTGATTGGGTTGTTGTTTCTCGTTTTGAGCTATAAAGTGTTGAGGAGCTTGTTTGGGCTTGGTGTTGGGCTCTTGGGCCAAAAGAAAAGAAAATCTCTTCTTCTATCTCTTCCTTAAAATAAAAAAGAAAAAAGAAAAAAAAAAGAGGATGTACATAGAAATAAAGGCGTGGAGTCAAAGTAAGGAGCTCAATGATAAATTTTTATGATGTTAGAGTTGGGATAGTGAGATAGGTGCTAGTGTGCTTGAACTCACCTCACGACACTTGAAACATAGTCGAGTTTGGCAATGAGTTCGGGTGCACTGGTAACCTATGGTTCCCAAAATGTCAAAGTTGATCAAAAAGGAGTTTTGGGTGGTTTGCATGATAAAGATGAGTTGGTACTTGGTTGATTAGGTTCACTCGTACCTTTTTCTCCAGTTCCCAAAATACCCCTTTCGACTAACCGAAATCACCCTAGCCTAACGTTATAACCACTCAAGTCCTGCCCGATCGTGTCCAAACTTAGTAAACTAGATTAGTGGAGAGGCTCGTGATTATGAAACGGTTGGTAGACTTTTGGTTGGGATTCAAGCCCCGACAATCATTTTGAGCATTTGGTTTTAGCTTGGCACCACACACACTCCATTTTCTTGATAATGTTGTACCAATATGTTTATGTTCGTGTTTCTTACTTTGGGGCCACCTCCGGAGTGTGAATATTAGCACCTTCATCATAAAGTTGAATCCCTTGGTTTGTTTTAAAACGCCTATTTTACTCGAGGACGAGCAAAGGCTAAGTGTGGGGTGGTTGATGAGTCAACTTTACATGATTCCGTGCATCTTTTACCCCGTTTATCCCACTTTTAGCACGCTTCTTGGTGATTTAGACCGTTTTAGGGGCAATATCGTGAATTATTAGCACGGGGAGTAAATCCGTCACTTTGATAGTTTACTACCTCTTTTTAGTGATATTGACCCTATTCCCGAGCACTTTTACCCTCTGGAATGTTTTGGATGTTTTTGGTTGTTGTGACGATGTAGGGAAATGGTGTCTCGAGAACCCGGAAGGCAAAGAATTACGATGAGAAGCATGGTCAAGGTGCAACAATGAGCCAAGGAAGGAGAAAGAGGAAGAAAAGGGAGAGGAATGGTTGGTACCCTTGTGGTCTGTTCTGATTCAACAGCATTTTGACCCATGATTGAGGCATTTTCTGGTCATTACTTCTTCATGAAAGTTGTAGATAATTGAAAGAGCTTTCCAACGCCTCTTGAATCAACCAAATCGGAGCTCGGAAGAAGAAGTTATGAAGGTTTTACTACAGCAGAAAAAACTGAGTCATCCAAACGCTGGTTTAAGAGCTTTCAAACCAGCGTTCCATGTCTCAAACCAGCGTTCCGAGCTCCAAACCAGCGTTCCAGATTGCCAAAGTCGAACAGAGAGTATTCCCCTCCAAACGCTGGTTTAAGAGCCTTCAAACCAGCGTTTGAGTCATCCAAACGCTGGTTTAAGAGCCTTCAAACCAGCGTTTCACATGTTACAAGCCAGGAGCTGCCCAGAATTTGAAGCCAAACGCCAGTTCCAACCTCCAAACCAGCGTTTGGACCAATTTTCTGCAGATTTTTGGCCTCGCCTATAAATACCCCCTCAGCCCAACTCATAAGGGACTTCGACTTTCTCCCTTCCTTAGCTAGGTTTTGCTCGAAATTTGTAATAGCTTAGATTATGATAAATTTATGTAGATCAAACACCTCTTAACTCCCTCTTTTCATTTATTAGATTAGAATTTCAATCCAAACAACAAGTCTCCTACTTTTTGATGAATCTCCATTTTTGTACCTTCATCTCCCAACTCGATTTCTTGCAACTTTTATGGTATTTATCTTCGTCCTTATGCTTGTTATGCTTCTTACTTATTGTTTCTTTCATGTTTTAATTAGTATAATGAGTAGTTAATTCCTCCCCATAGCATTGGGTCATGTGATATGTGATGAAATCACCCTTTGGGTGATGAAATTGGGAGTGGGTAGTGTGTTTTATTGTTGTTTCTTGCATGTTTCACGCCTTAGAACTTGTTATAACGGATTTGAGCTAGATTAGCTACCTAGGTCAAATATCACACACATCACTCTTGAGAGTTGTTCAGAGAGAGGGTGTGTGAAAAGGGTTCTAGGATCGTGGTGTAGTCTCGGTTTAGTTGTTAAACCGAGCTCATCGTGAGGTTACTCGTTTATACGCTTAAGCCGCTCGAGTGCAAAACATGACTTGTTAGGAGAGAGTTGTTCAGACCTTAACATGGCATAAGGTGTTAGAAGAGAGTTGTTCGAGACGCTTAGCACCGGGTTTAGGAGTTCGCACCCGTGAAATTGAATGCAAGAGTTCGTTTATTATATTGCACACTCCAGCTTTGTCTATCCTTGGGGTTGAAATTAGTCATTTTGATCATGGTTCGGCTATGTCCCTTTCTCCTTTAGACTTGTTAGTTTAATTTACTTTAGTTTAATTGAAGTGTACAAACATTCCAACAACTTGTTTGCCTAGACTAAGCAATAATTTCACTTTGGTACTTACAAGCACATCTTCTCTGTGGGATCGACCTCGGACTCCTGTAGCTTTACTCATGAATCGACCCGGTACACTGCCGGTTAGAGAGCTTGTTTAGTCAGCGTTGTCTTGAGTATTTAATAAATTTGTTTGGTGAAAACAACGCTCATCACCTCTCTCCACACCGTGAGAAAAAATTGGAAATCAATGAATTCATGTGTGTCAATTTCATCATATACTACAACAACAACAACAACAAAAAACCAGGAAAGATTCACGTTTTCAATTACCAATACGAGTTAAAGAGAAGACCAATATGTATACTATGGATCAATACCTTCATGGGCAAATGCACGGGACCTGAAACTATTCAAGCTTTTGAAAATTAATGCTAATCAAAACTCACGACTTATCTCTCATCATGCAAAAACAATAGGATTTAGTGTACCATGTGATAGTGCCCTAGTGCTGTCAAGTTGATATGGAAGTAAGCATAAAAAGAAAAGTCTATAAATTGTCAAAAAGAAAGGAAACAAAATTTTTAGCCAAATATCACTGTCACATTTGATTACTCGAATAATTTTCCTTGTCCTCATTCATCACATTACATTGAGTATTTATACGTCAATATAGGGAACCGTACATTCCATAAAATTCCAACTATGCCCCCCCAACTTACTAAAAATAATTACGACAGAATAATCAATCAAACTCAATCATAATAACTATATAATCCCGCAATACCCCCCCTCAACTTGGAGAGTGAAGATCGTGAACGCCCAACTTGCGGAGTAAAAAATCAAACTGATGTTTCCCCAACGCCTTTGTGAAAATATCCGCCAGCTGCTCCCGTGTAGGTACATACGCAGGAGATATGAGACCCTACGTAATCACATCACGTACAAAGTGACAGTCTGCCTCTATATGTTTGGTCTACTGATGAAAAACTGAGCAAAATGAAGCGCAGCTTGACTGTAATGAAGAGGTATACCCATAGGGATCCGGACCCCTAAGTCCCTGAGGAGCTGTCAAAGCCATTTCAACTCACAGGTAATGGCCGCCAACGATCGGGACACTGTCTATTGTTTCTTGGTCTTCCACAAGACCGGTGAAGTCCCGAGTAACACAAACCACCCACTCAAGGACCGACGTATCACCGCGCAACTCGCCCAATCGGAATCACACCACCCTTCCGAGGATAATGGGCTATCAGCCCGCAAGAGAACCCCCTGACCCAGATTCTTTTTCAAGTAGTGTACAACCCACAAAGCAGCGTCCCAATGCTCATCCCGCGCTGCCTGCCTAAACTGAGAAAGTATATGCACCGAATATGCCAAATCAGGACGTGTAACGCCCAGATAAATAAGATGACCCACTAACCTCCTGTATTTGCCAAGGTCATCCAACAAAGCCCCCTCAGCAATTGCCAAGTGATGATATTGCTCCATGGGAAACTCGGCTGGCCGAGCCCCTATCAGCCCCGTCTCTGAGATAATGTCCAACGAGTACTTGTATTGTGATAAGAAATGCCATGTGAATTTCTAGCAACTTCCAACCTAAAAAAAAACACTTCAAACGTCCCAAATCCTTCATTTAGAAACAGGTCCCCATATAATTTTTGAACACTTGCAGAGCAGTAGCATCATTCCCCGCAATAATCATGTCATTGATATATACCAAAACATTAAGCCGTATATCCCGATTAACCAAAGTAAATAGAGAATAATCTGAGAAGGACTGACGAAAGCCATACTCGTTCAAAGCCGAGGCTAACTTAGCAAACCAGCACCGGGGTGCCTGCTTCAACCCATAGAGTGACTTTCGCATGCGGCATACCAGATTCCGTTGTTTGTTTCAAAACCCAGCAGAATTCGCATATAAATCTCCTCATCAAGATCACCATGCAAGAATGCATTGTGGACGTCCATCTGATGAATATCCCAATTTTTAATCTCCGCGACTGCCAGGAATGCATGGACCATCACCATCTTCGCCACAAGAGCAAATGTCTCATTGTAATCAATCCCCTCTACCTAGTGATTACCAAAGGCCACCAACCTTGCCTTTAAACGATGAAGATTACTATGCTCATCGTATTTTTTGGTGTAGACCCATTTGCTCCCCAGTGCCTTCTTACCAGGAGGCAATTCTTACAACACCCACGTGCCATGTTCCTTCAAGGCACGTATTTCTTCTGCCATAGCTATCCGCCAACCCTCGGATTGGACTGCCTTTTTAAAAGATCGAGGCGGATTTCCTGCAATCACATTGGCTAGATATCTCTTGTGCTCGTTAGAAAAACAAGAATAATCCATAAAATGTGTCAGAGGATATAAACTACCTGATGAGGTCGATGGTCTGAGGAAGTGCGCTGAATGACTTTTCTTATCCATTGCCATATGTGTCACGTACTTGCTATATCTCGTATTAGGGACTTTTATCCGTTTTCCTCTGCCCAACTCTGCTGTGTCTAGACGATTGTTCACTCACAACTACCCCATCTGTCGGTAATCCATCAACTCCATCACTAGGTTGTGTCACCCCCCTATATCAGTGTCTACAGCATCCCCACAAGGTGGAGGCGTGATAACGGAAAAATTCACCGTTATTTTTATAACTTTTCAACCCGTTTCTGATATCATTTCGAGTATTTTTATATCAGTTCGAGTCATTAATTCCTATGTTTCATCTAAATATGTTAGTAGTAGTTATTATATAAAATATCGTATTTTTAGGGTGTTTTTATAGTTTTTGTACCGGTTTAGTAACCGTGTGTGTAAATGTCGGATTTACGTTTGGTATTTTGGTGGTTTATTGCGAATTTTAGGTTAACCAAAATCCTGAGTAACGACACGCGCTTTAGGCCTAAAAGAGGTGTTTTTAGGGATATAAGACTGTGCCACAAGCAAAAGGTCAAGTGGATCAGTGGTTCGTGAAATGTCACTAACGATTTATATCTTCGACGAACCAATGGCCCATTAAAACGGCATTTTCTGAAGAGGTGGCCTTAATGAAAGTTGTAGATCTTTAATAGAGCTTTCCAACGCATTTTGAATCATGTTAATTGGAGGTCTACAACTCGAGTTATGACCAAGTGGCTAATTGATTCGTAATAGTAAAAATCCCAAAACGCGACCACGACATACGAATGGCTCATCAAAACGACATTTTCTGAAGAAGTTTCCTTAATAAAAGTTGTATATCTTCAAGAACGCTTTCCAATGGATTTTGAATCAAGTCAATCGGATTTCTACAACTCAAATGGTGGTCAAGTGGCTAATCGATTTGTATTAGGGAAAATCCCGAAAAAGACCGGTAATACAAATGGCTCATCAAAATGACGTTTACTGAAGAAGAGTCCTTGATGAAAGTTGTAGAGTTTTCCGAGAGCTTTCTAATGACGTTTGAATCATGATTTTTGGAGGTCTACAACTCGAGATATGAATTTTAGAAGTTTAATATATAATTATATATAATTTCCCATTGCATGTCTTTGCATGTTACTACTGTAATGATTAGTGATGATGATCTCGGATCGATCCGGCACAATTTCGGATCGATCCGGCTCCTCAACATTTTCTATATATACAGAGCACATGCAGAGAAACCTTTTGCCCCCTTCTTCCCCATCTCTCTTCTTCTTTTCCTTTCTTTTTAATTATGTTTTGGGGGCCTATATGTAATATATATGTCGTTATAATGTCGGTGTAATAACCCGACTAGTTATAGTTTTAATATAATTTCGTTTCCGTTTTTATTGCTTTCTTTTATTTTATGCAATTAGTATAAATATATATATATATATACGTATATTATATATATATCTATATCTATATATATATCTATATATATATCTATACGTATATCTATATAGCTGTAGTTATCTTTTTCGTTTTGTTTTCTTTCGTTTTGTTATTTTCGTTGTTATTTTCGTTAATATGAGTAGTTAAACTCAACATAGCCGAATTATGTGAAAACGGGTAAAATTAACCCTCGGGAGACGAGATGGGAGTTGTGTGCGCGTAATTAAACGTTCGTATGATAAACTCATGTTTTAAAACCCGCTTTGATCATTTTCCTAACTTTGAATAAAATTGACAACTTTGTTCACGGTTACATCGAGCTTATAAATGTATTTTGTGGTGAGATGTGAGATATGGATATCACTAATCATAGTCCTGATTGTTAGATTGACAATCTAAGTGATGATCCGGACTATGCCTAAGTGAAATTCTTATTTTTACGAGATGTCTAAACATGTTTTAAAATCACTAAACCATAGTCTTAATCGTTAGATTGGCAACCTAAGTGATACGCTCAAATTATGTTTTTGTGAGGTTTTTCAACGGCTTTTATTCCGGTCAACCATGTTAAAGCGAGTTAGCTCTCTAAGGAGGGTTAATAAACCTAGTGTGGGGGTTAGTGAGAGCTGCTCGAGATCTTAACGCAAGAATAAAGAGTTAACACCCGTGAATGTCATATGAATCGAATCGATATAAAACACACTCCTTATCAAGTTTTTTCCTGTGGGAGATAACTGTTGGATCATGGCTCGGCTATGCTTTTTAATCACCTAGTTAATCTCGTTAGTTAAAATTTATTTTTCGCATTAGTATAAAAACTCCACCTAAAACTTTGATCGCCTAGACTAAGTTCGACGTTCATTTTGGTACTCACAACCACATTTCTCTTGGGACGACCTCGTACTCCTGTAGCTATCCTAGCAATCGACCTGGTACTCTGCCAGTTAGAGAGTTAGTTTACCCACGGTTTTGCGAGTCTTTATAAATGTATTTTTGAGGGGTAAATTTTCGCTCATCAAAAATTGGCGCCGTTGCCGGGGAAATGTGTGATATTGTTGTGATATCTTGTAAGTGAACCGAAGGCTTGGGCCTAGGTTTTTATTTTCTTTGTTTTATTTAGATGTCGATAAGAGCTATGGATGCTGAAGTGATATTGTCCTGAACTCGGTTTGAATACGACTTTGGTACTTAGCCTCTTCGGAGGGTGATATCTTGTAAGTCTGGCTAAAACTGGGGATTAGGGCCTTCGGCTACCATAACTTTTTGAGGGGTCTAAATATCGTGTGTTTAAAAAAAAAAAAAAAAAAAAAAAAAATTTTATTGTTTTCTTGTTGTTTTCTGAGATCTTGCAGATTGAGCTTAAATGGATCAATATTTCAATCAATACTACTCACCTGAACAACAATACTCCTACCAACCTCGGGCACTGAACAATGTTATCAACAACGATTCGTGCCTCACCTCAATATCAACAAAGCAGAATAACCAAGGTTCATGGGATTATCGGTGCTCGAATGCATACCAGACCGTAATTATGGTTATTCGAGTTATGAGCCACAATATTAAGAGGGTTGTCCTAACCCTGGTGCTTATCAGATTACGGTGTTCATACTCAAGACGCTTGATAGCTTCAACTGTTTCACCACCGATCGATGTCCGGAATGGCAAGAAGACTACTACTCACCTCCGATGAATCAAAGTCAATATGATCGCTTTTCCCCATGCCACAAGAAGAATTCACCGATACCAAATAGAGCAACTAGAACGATTGAACCAGAGCCTGGAAGAGCGACTGTTGGACATGCAGGAGTTCAAGGTAAGTACTGACTCCGCCATAAGAAATCTTCAAGACAAGGTGGGGGAATTGATTGAATTAGTGAGGTATGTGAAAGAGGCAGAGACATGTGAGGTGGTTGGGAAAGATGAAGTGCTCATTGAAGAAGTTCAGGTTGAGAATAAGGTTGAGGATTCAGTTTGCGATAATGAGATTTCAGAGTTAGAGGATCGGGAGATTGATTGGCCATCTTTGGTAAAGCCACTGGGAGAGTTGGTAAAAGTTGATATATCACCCCCCGGATTACTATCCACTCTCTGTGAGGATAAATTTTCTCATGGTCCAAATTGTGTACTCCCGATGGATGAGCTTTATGGTGATTTTCAAAAGAAGATGGTTCGACAGTCGATAAAAGAAGGTTCGACGGCCGGGAGGAGGTAGCATCGAGAGCCAAACGAGGTAATGCTTCTAGACAATTTAATTTCGATGGTTCTCGCTTTGTTAATCTTTCTTAAGCTATTGATCTTCTTGAGTTCGGATTTTGGTTGATTGAGTCCGTTTAGAGTCAACTGTCGAGCAAACGACGTTAAACAAAAGCGCTACCGGAGGCAAATTTGATAATAATAATAATTTGAATAAGACTAGTCTTAATGAAATGTAGAATCAGTATGAAAGATGAACACAAAGTACAACCAAGTCTCGTGGATGAATGTTTGAATTTCATTAAGAGGAATGATTAGGTGGTTATCCTAAAATCCCGATGGAGAAAAAGATAAAAATTCAAATGTATCATTTCTTGGACTTAGGTTATTGAACCCTTGAGGATCTCGGGTATAAAAGACTCTATACTCTTTCACACATTTCATTTTTATGATCTAGTCTGCTTCAAATTTCTCGGTCGTCGTAGTATAGTGGTGAGTATTCCCGCTTTAATAAAACGTGTGTAATAAAAATGAATCTAGAATAATTTACTTGACTATGATATATGTGATAATGATATGCTTAGATGTTCGTGCTTTACCCGTGTGGGTTATGTTTCCATCTAAAGCTATTATATTGCCTATCGAATTTTCTGACGTGACAGGGCCATTATCTTATTATTCCCATATCCCTATTCGATACTTTGGCACGAGGACCATGTCCCGTGTTTGTTTTGTTTTGGTTTTGATATAGGGATTCGGGACGTGCTTTCTCATGGCTGTTACGGGATTCGATAGCACCTTTCTGCCAAGTTTATAAGCTAAGTTCTCCTCTCTATCTCATTTACACTCTGAGAATAATGCAAAATCGTAAGTGGGGGGTAGAGTCGTGGTTGGTTTAGAAATGGCAGTAAGTGTTTAAACCCTTAGTTGTTGATCTTTTTCGAGCATTATTTAGTTGATTAAAATAATTTTTATAAGGTATATATTTCATGGATTTAAAGATGTAATGATCAAATTGGATATGTATAACCAACGTGAACCGTAAGTGCATTGTAATTCCAAATATATTTGTGTAACATGAATTCCTTGTTCACGTAAGCCTTTGATATTGAAACGGAAATTTTAAATCTGTACTCCATTCAAGATCCTAGTGGTTTATCCTAGAAATAGTAGTAACTTAGTACCTAATTTACGAACGTATCTTGTGAATATCTCAAGGTTTGAATGTGATAGGAAGAATATCAAAATAAGATAAACTATATATATGTCGGTTGTAGCTACCAATGATTTGAGTGCGGTAGGTGTTATCACGAAACGCCCTATACCACTATGAGGCTTAAAAGCTCCCGATTGCCTGATGATAGTAGTCCAAATAGGGTGTTATCATGAAACATCCTATTGCTTTGGAATGAGGCATAAGCTACACATGTGAAAAAAAAAAAAAAAAAAAAAAAAAAGTTAGATAGGTATTAATGTATTCGATCTCACCTCACGACGCTTACAAGATAGTCGATTTTGGCAATGAGTTCGGATATGTTAGTATTCTATGAAAAGAAAAAAAAAAAAAAAATAGAAAAGAAAAGAAAAAGTTGGTTGAAGACTTAGTTATCTTCTCTCGACTATCCCCAAAGATAAACTAAATGATATGCTTTAGGGATTATCCTAATAAGTACACGGGAGGACTTTGTGTGGAATCATATCGCCATACCTAGGAAAGTTGTTAGGATTGTCTCGAATGGATACTAGTGCGTTTGCTTGATTTATTCAAGAGAGGATAGTGGAAATTGAAAAGGCTTGTCACACACTCACTCTGTTATACATTTATATTGCGGTTAACGTGTGGTTATGATTCAATGGTTGCATCATCCGATTGTCATTCATATCTTATCTTCGTGAATTTTTCCTCATTCATTTTATTTTATCGCTTATTTTGTTCGAGGACGACCAAAAAGCTAAGTGGGGGGTTGTGATAACGGAAAAATTCACCGTTATTTTTATAACTTTTCAACCCGCTTCGATATCATTTCGAGTATTTTTATATCGCCAAGTCATTAATTCCTATGTTTCATCTAAATATGTTAGTAGTAGTTATTATATAAAATATCGTATTTTTAGCGTGTTTTTATAGTTTTGTACCGGTTTAGTAACCGGTGTGTCGTGTCGGATTTACGCTTGGTATTTTGGTGGTTTATTGCGTAATTTTAGGTTAACCAAAATCCCGAGTAACGACACGCTTTGAGGCCTAAAAGAGGTGTTTTTAGGGATATAAGACTGTGCCACAAGCTTAAAAGGTCGCCGTGGATCAATGGTTCAGAGTGTCACTAACGATTTATATCTTCGACGAACCAATGGCCCATTAAAACGGCATTTTCTGAAGAGGTGGCCTTAATGAAAGTTGTAGATCTTTGATAGAGCTTTCCAACGCATTTTGAATCATGTTAATTGGAGGTCTACAACTCGAGTTATGACCAAGTGGCTAATCGATTCGTAATAGTAAAAATCCCGAAAACGACACGACATACGAATGGCTCATCAAAACGACATTTTCTGAAGAAGTTTCCTTAATAAAAGTTGTATATCTTCAAGAACGCTTTCCAATGGATTTTGAATCAAGTCAATCGGATTTCTACAACTCAAATGGTGGTCAAGTGGCTAATCGATTTGTATTAGGGAAAATCCCGAAAAAGACCGGTAATACAAATGGCTCATCAAAATGACATTTACTGAAGAAGAGTCCTTGATGAAAGTTGTAGAGTTTTCCGAGAGCTTTCTAATGACGTTTGAATCATGATTTTTGGAGGTCTACAACTCGAGATATGAATTTTAGAAGTTTAATATATAATTATATATAATTTCCCCGCTGCATGTGCTGCATGTTACTACTGTAATGATTAGTGATGATGATCTCGGATCGATCCGGCACAATTTCGGATCGATCCGGCTCCTCAACATTTTCTATATATACAGAGCACATGCAGAGAAACCTTTTGCCCCCTTCTTCCCCATCTCTCTTCTTCTTTTCCTTTCTTTTTAATTATGTTTTGGGGGCCTATATGTAATATATATGTCGTTATAATGTCGGTGTAATAACCCGACTAGTTATAGTTTTAATATAATTTCGTTTCCGTTTTTATTGCTTTCTTTTATTTTATGCAATTAGTATAAATATATATATATATATACGTATATTATATATATATATCTATATCTATATATATATCTATATATATATCTATACGTATATCTATATAGTCAGTAGTTATCTTTTTCGCTTTTGTTTTCTTTTCGTTTTGTTATTTTCGTTGTTATTTTCAAGTAATATGAGTAGTTAAACTCAACATAGCCGAATTATGTGAAAACGGGTAAAATTAACCCTCGGGAGACGAGATGGGAGTTGTGTGCGCGTAATTAAACGTTCGTATGATAAACTCATGTTTTAAAACCCGCTTTGATCATTTTCCTAACTTTGAATAAAATTGACAACTTTGTTCACGGTTACATCGAGCTTATAAATGTATTTTGTGGTGAGATGTGAGATATGGATATCACTAATCATAGTCCCGATTGTTAGATTGACAATCTAAGTGATGATCCGGACTATGCCTAAGTGAAATTCTTATTTTTACGAGATGTGCGAAACATGTTTTAAAATCACTAAACCATAGTCTTAATCGTTAGATTGGCAACCTAAGTGATACGCTCAAATTATGTTTTTGTGAGGTTTTTCAACGGCTTTTTATTCCGGTCAACCATGTTAAAGAGTTAGCTCTCAAGGGGAGGTTAATAAACCTAGTGTGGGGTTAAGTGAGAGCTTTTCGGATCTTAACGCAAGAATAAAGAGTTAACACCCGTGAATGTCATATGAATCGAATCGATAAAACACACTCCTTATCAAGTTTTTTCCTGTGGGGAGATAACTTTGTTGGATCATGGCTCGGCTATGCTTTTTAATCACCTAGTTAATCTCAAGTTAGTTAAAATTTATTTTTCGCATTAGTATAAAAACTCCACCTAAAACTTTGATCGCCTAGACTAAGTTCGACGCTCATTTTGGTACTCACAACCACATTTCTCTTGGGACGACCTCGTACTCTGTGTAGCTATCCTAGCAATCGACCCGGTACTCGCCGCCAGAGAGTTAGTTTACCCACGGTTTTGTGAGTCTTTATAAATGTATTTTTGAGGGTAAATTTTCGCTCATCAAGGCGCTCCATAATCGTATCACTTGCACTCAAATAAAATCATCACCGTCAAACTCGGGAAAAGTAACCGAAGGAAGAGGAGGATTTTGTGACTCGCTCATAGGAAAAACATGTTCAAAAATTTCACGTCCCTCGAGACAAAGATTTCTTCCGTTTCCAAATCCATGAGTGTCCATCCCTTTTTAGCGAAGGGGAATCCTAAAAACACACTTTCGACTCCGACTCTCATATTTATCTCCTTTATGTCGTAAATTGTGTGCATAACACAAACATCCAAAAACTCTCAACACCTCAAGCCTCGGGGTTTACCAAACACACATTCATACGGTGTCTTATAGTTCAAAATGCTTGACGGGGTCCGATTAACTAAATAACAAGCTGCCATGACACACTCCCCCCAAAATTTAAGAGGAAGATGTCCCTCAAACCTCAAAGCTCTAGCGACATTTAAAATGTGTTGATGTTTTCTCTCGACTCTACCATTTTGCTGAGAGGTTCCCACACAGGATGCCTAAAAAATTATTCCTACTTTTTGAAAATGCGGAAGCAATCATTTAAATTCTGTCCCATTGTCACTCTGAACACGTAGAATATTCCCACTAAATTGGCGATCAATCAACGCCATAAAATTCAAAAAAAAAATAGTCTTAACTTCCCATTTGTGTTATAGTAAATACACCCACACAGAACAAGAGTAATCGTCCACAATCGTCAAAAAATAAGAGGCCCCGCATGTAGAAGATGTCGCATACGGTCACCACAAGTCACAATGCACAAGTTCAAAAATTCTACTTGCCCGACTATCACTACGTGGGAAACTTTCCCAAAGTTGTTTAGCCCGAAAACAAACGTCACACCCATCTTTATTCAACGAACTAGACTCACTTACCATAGGAAGTTGTTTCAGTACTTTTTTTCTGAAGGATGACCCAACTGTTTATGCCATAGTTCCATGGAGTCTCTCCCACCAATAGCAATAACCTTCACATGTGGAACTCCCCGAATAAGAAAAGTCCATCTTCACGCTCACCCACTCCAATCAGCCTCCTCGTCGTTCGGTCATGTATAACACAATGTGGAATTGAGTTGAATCTGACAATTAAATGCACCTAGTAACTGAGTTACGGATAATAAATTGCAAGCCGAATTGGGCACAAGGAACATTTTTTAGTTTCAATCCGTCGGGCAGAATAATAGTTCCTTCATGTGTGGCATGGGAGGTTCGACCATCCGGAAGTCCCACCGGGCATTTTTCAATCACCCGTTAATTCACTAAATTACCCAACATAACGGTCACATGATGAGTAGCTCCAATATCAATAATCCACGAACAATCACCTGCTAAATGATTTTTAGTTTTGGCAAGATTCAAGAGGTTGAGTGTTCCTTACCACTCTGCCGATGTTAAATTGGAAAAACCACCATGCTCGGATGTTCCGTGCACATTCAGTTCGCCGGAATCACGGTTCAACGAACTCACACTTGCCTTGTTTGTGCGAACCGAGTTTAGCTCAACCCGACTCTATTGTTTTCATTTTTTTTCAAGACACGCAACCTACAGCAATTGATATTCAATTGCAAGTCAATACACTAACAAAACCATCTATGCAACTTGATGGTACGCCCCAATCTTTTGATTCTCAAAAAAAAAAAAAAAAAACCTTGATGGTACGCCGCCGAAAGAAGAGAATCTGCGTCTGTTTTGTTATGGTTTTTGTTTTGCTTTTTTTCCACGTAATGGATCAACAGCCGGCGAGACAATGAATAATACCTTTTCCGTCTTTCACCTAAGCACGCATCTTTGAAATTTTCGATCACACTCTTGCAATTTCTATGGTTACCTTTGTTTTCTGCAAAGCTTTTCCTCAAAGTTGCTCCGTCGAACGTCGAACCTGATGAACTCGTCTCTTGCTCTTTTTTTTTTTGAAAACCTATAGCTCTGATACAATGTCAAATTTGATTACTCGAATAATTTTCCTCGCCTCATTCATTACATTACATTGAGTATTTATACACCAATATAGGGAACCCACGTTCCATAAAATTTCCAACTACTCCCCCCAACTTACTAAAAATAATTAGAGCATCTCCAACGGCATCGGCAAAAAATACACCAAATCATCAATTTGCCGGGACTTTTACATCAAATTTTATCCGTCAACTCCAATGGTTCTACATCAAATAAGAATATTCTTAGAATATTCCATCCTAAAATTCAACTATATAATAAAAATAATGGGAAATTAGGGATAAGGACACAATCTGGAATATTATTAAGAATATGACAACTACATATTTTTTATAGGAGAAGGACAACTGCATAATTTTTATAGCGAGAAGACAAACAAATGAATCCCAAAATCGGTGAATCTCCTAGTGAATCCCAAATCGTGAATTTCGATAATGAATTTTGACAAAGAATCCCAAAATCGGTGAATCCCGACAATGAATTTTGAAAATTAGTGAATTTCGATGAATTTTTTTGGCGTTGAATTTAAACAAAGAATTTCGAACACAAGTGAATTTCGATAGTGGATAAATAGTTTTGTCCTTTATGCAAAAGTTACAAAAGACTGTCCTTCTACTCAATTGATGAAATATTTTTGTCCTTCTCCCTCATTCCCCCTAAAAATAAATGTATTATTATTTAGTTGTGCATTTTATTTTCGTGACAAATCGTTATTAGTAAAAAAAATATTTTTTATTAAAATAAAATTTAATTTAATTTTAAATAAAATATAATAATTTTCAATTTATTTAAAGCAAATCTAAGTTTATAAAAACACATCATGACATTAAAATGATGAAATACAACCACAACACACATATTAATAATACAAACTAAAAGCACACTTTTAAAAATAAAACCACAATACAAACATCGATACAACATTATCATACCCATAACTTAATCCTCCGAATTGCTAAATTCCTCCCACAAATGATCAATCAAGGCATCACGAAGTTCATAATGCGCTTTGTTATCCTTAATTTGCCTATGTCGCTCGAGAAATCTTTGAAATCGAGTATTCTCATCCACCAATTCTACAGTTGGAGGCGGCGCTTCCATTGCATCTTGAATTGGTGCATTCACATCACGTTCATGTTGTGTATTATTATACACGCAGTCATTATATCATGTAAATCACTTTTGTTCCAAAATCGAGCTGGTTGTGCCACAATTGCAAATTCTGATTGGAGAACACCAAATGCACGCTCTACATCTTTTCGACACGATTCTTGTTTCTTTGCAAAATGTTTCTTTTGGGGACCAGATGGATCCTTGATAGTTTGCACAAGAGTTGCCCATTTTGGATATATACCATCAGCTAAATAATAACCCATATTATATTCTTTTCCGCGAATGGTAAAGTTTGCTGGGGGAGCAATACCTTCGGCAAGATTGGAAAATAAGTTTGACGTTTCCAAAACATTAATATCATTATTAGACCCGGGCATACCGAAATATGCATGCCAAATCCAAAGATCATAATCATCACGGCCTCGAGAATGATCGTAGGTCACCACTTCTTCCGCATATTGGCCTCGCCAGCAGCTTGGACAATTCTTCCATCGCCAATGCATGCAATCCAAACTACCTAACATTCCCGGGAAGCCACGTTGCTTGCCGATATGCAATAGCCTAGCAATGTCATCAGGTGTAGGTGATCTTAGATACTCCTCTCCAAATACCTCAATAACAGCACGACAAAATCGTTTAACACATTCTATTGCAGTAGACTCCCCAATTCTGATATACTCGTCAGTGGAATCTGCGGGTACACCGTATGCAAGCATCCGCAACGCGGCCGTCATTTTTGGAAACGTAGACAATCCGACTTTACCCGCAGCATCTCTTCTTTGAACAAAATAGGTGTCATGATTTTTCACACCATCAGCCATTCGAAGGAACAAGTTGCGAGACATCCGAAAACGTCGTCGAAACATGGTTTCATTGAAAGTTGGATTTTCATCAAAGTAGTCATTGAACAACCTACGATCAGTGGCTTCTCGATCACGATCAATTACTCTATGACCTGCAACTGAGCCTCTACGAACACTAGGGGCACCTTGTCGGGTGAGTAGTTGAGCAATGAAATTGTTACATGTTGCAATATGCTGCACAATTTCAGTATCATCATCGGAAGAAGGAGAGACTGACATTGAATGATGAAGGACCAGCCATAATGAGAAGTTTTTGCCTTTAGAATGAATAAAGTCAAAAGTGGAAGAAGTGGGTGTTAATCAATATTCATTGCATCCGGTTTTATAACCGCTGTAGATAACAATAAAATCGAGTGATTACGCCTCACCGTCCGGATTGGATTACGTTAAATCTCCACCACTTGTTACATATCCGGATCAAATAATTGTTGGTGGATCGATAAAAATATATGTTGTAAACACATCCGACCATCCATTTGGATTACGTTAAATCTCCATCGCTTAATTTATATCCGGATACCAAATAATTGTAGGTGGTTCAGATAAATATAGTTATTGCAGATACATTTTGACCATCCATCGGTAGTATATTAAATCAATATCATATGTTTCATATCACCGGTTGTCAAATTATTTGGATGGATAAAACAAACAAAAAAATCTATCTTGATGCAAATCATTAGGATGGATAAAAAAATAAAAAAAAATCTATCTTGAATCAAGATTATACCTAAAGGTGTTGTTTTCCCAAGAAAAATTATCTTGGATCCCCACCACCTATTATTACCTATATATTTATTGCGTACACATCTTGAATATCCATCGGGATTACGTTAAATCTACACCATTCATTCGATATTTCTTTATTAAATGATTTTGAATGGATTAGAACAAAAATCTATCTTGGATGCATTTAGACCGATCATTTGGATTACGTTCAATCTTTACTATTTATTTCGTTAAATCTCCATCACTCATCTAGACCGTCTATTTGGATTAGATTCAATCTACACCATTCGGTTACTATCTTCTCATCAACAAATCAATTCCCAATTTCCTATAAATACCAATATATTCATTAGTTAAGACTCACACCTCTCTTTCTATTATCTTTTTATTCTAGATTTTATATAATTTCCAGAGTTCATATTCATGGCTTCCTTGTTTAGGTCTACTTCTTACACTTGTGAGAAAGATGAACATCTCTGCCATGTCTATATGGATATATCCAAAGACCCAATCAAAAGTAAAAACCAGACAAAAAAACAGTTATGGGCTCAGGATGCGCAAGAGTACAACTCAAAAAGGCCTCCCACTATTGTCGGGAAAAGAAACCCGAGATCTGTGGAAGATCGTATGCAGACGATCCTTAAAGCAATGAGAAAATTGAGGGGTTGCATACGACAAGTTGAAAAACGGAATCAAAGTGGCATTTCAGAAAAAGACATCGTAAGTAATCGTTGATTTTTGTGTTTACTATATAAAATATTACTAGTTTGATATATTTCTCTTTATTTGGTGCAGATGATTCAAGCAAAACAACTAATTATGCTGGATAAGAATTACAAGAAAGGATTCAAGTTTGATCATGTATGACCAATACTGAAGGATCTCGAAACTTTTGCTGCACATGATGGTGATAGCTCATCTCACTCAGAGACACCGGATTCCTCTTCCCTCGGGCTACCATCTCTTTCTATCAATTTAAGTGACGACAAGATCGTGGTGCTACTACTTCAAAAAGACCACGTATGGGTATTAAGAAAGCCAAATTCAATAATGCACAAAATAATGAAACAAGAATGTATGTAGAAGCTCTAGCAAATAAAACAACAGAGTTGACGGATGTGTTAAATCGATGCCAAGATTTTAAAATAATGATGACAGATTTGAACTCTATTACTGATCCAGAAAATCGAGCTTATTTACTAGCCGGACGAGCAAGAGTTAGGCAGAAAAATGCCGAACAAAGCAATCAAGACCATAACACTACTGATGAGTTTAGCAATCAAGACTATAACACTAATGATGGGTTAACAACCAAGATAACACTACTTATGGATTTGGCAATCAAGATTATGGCACTACGGGTGGATTTAGTCAATTGTTTGGAGATTTAGACCCGGCTGGACCCAACATATCGGACTAATAATGATTGTTATTGCGTAACATCTATTAATTATTGTTGTTTATGTATGACGTGTATTTATTTTATGACATGTAATTTTCTATGTTTTTAATATTATGTATTTTAATTGTGTTTTTTTGAAAGAAATAAATTTATGATTCGTGTCTTATAATTATTTGTATTATCATCTTTTTTTTAGGAATTTTATTATCATCTTCTGCACTTTTTTAAGGGTCTGCACATTTTTTAAATATTATCATATAACATCTATAATGATATAAATTATCAAATAATTTTATTTATATTTTTGAATTACATTTTTAAGCTATTACATTGGAAAAGATAAAGAAAAAGGAAAAAAAAAAAAAACCGATCATCTTCCACAAAGAGACGGAAAAAAAAATATAAAACTAATGAACAAAGATTTGCTCAGGGTCTTATTCTCCCAAAGAAATTTGTCGGTAGATTCAAACCACTCCACCAAATTGCTCGCCCAATTTGCTTGATCCTCAAGCAAATTTTTACACCAAATTGCTGTTTTGGTGGTGAATTCTCCCACCCTTGGAGATGCTCTTAGTACGGAATAATCAATCAACACCAATCATAATAACTATATAATCCCGCAATAATCACATAAACATTATGAATGTATGAGCAAGAGCTGAACGCCGAAAAAATCTTTAAAAATCACCCTAATTGACACCGTACTTTGGTCAACCGCCGCATCTTGCAATTTGTTTTCCCTTAAGCAGGAGGCACCCACTTCGCTGGAAGGGGCTGCGTTAACTGTGGGTCGCAGACTTTGGTTTGACTCGCAACTGCATATTCCTGGGCATAAGCAGTTGCTTGGCTAATAGTTGAAGCAACATGGACCAAAGTATCTTCAGATAACCATCCACATTGTGCCTTAAGCCCTTAAAGATGAACCATAACAGCGTATAAAAATCGTGGAGTGTGTTCTCGGCTTCGCTTTCAATACAAAATCCAATTAGTCACCGATCGATCGATATTAGTAAAACAACGCTGTATGTCGGGAAAAGCTTGACTCCAAATTCCTTAGGAATTCTCGCAATCAATGAGGCAAAGTCAGTCAAGATTCGTGAAGGAGCTACAAAGTTGATAGACGGGCACGCAATCGCACACGATTTCCAAAGAACATGTCGTATTTTTGTGCCTCCTTTATTTTCCAGATTTTTTGCCAAAGGGATTATGTCCTCTGGGATGAGCTTGTAAATCGTATGCCTATCATTATGAGTGAAGGCCCAAATATGTTTATCAATCTATGGGTTGGCTAGTATGATAATGCTCAAGATTGCTTCTTATTCGTGAGGCACAAATAACTCTCTAATAAGCGCTTCGCTCCATGTGCAGTTCCCTGTAATGAAAAGGTCACGCCTGCACCATTTTGAAAGTGTTTAAGCGTAAGGAGCTAACTTTAAACGATGATGATTGAGAGGCAACCATAGGTCATCCCAAATTTTTATATTGTCACCACACCGGCCCCGTAGTCGCCAGTACTCGGATGCAATCAAGTCTCTCCCAACCAAGAGGAGCGGCAAAGAAAAGAATGCCTTAAGCTTGTTCCTGTATTAATTATCTACGTCCCAATCAGCTTAAACTTTTGGGAGATATGATAAAATTACCTGGAGTATCAAAGCAGTATCACAGCTAGCTGGAAGTCTTGAGTTCAAATCCCACTCCAAAAAAACACTATACCGCAATTGTTGGGCACCTCAGCCCACCCCTTCATCACCTTAGAGTAATTCAACTCTCGGAAGTTCCAACACATGATACATTGTTCTATATTACAATGTTAATTATCTACCTCCTCATCAACTTAAACTTTTAGAGAGATGGTAATTCAACACTCGACAGCCCAACACACGATACTCATTGTTCTATACACACGTTGTTAATTATCTACCTCCCCATCGCTTAAGCTTTTGAGAGGATGGTAATTCAACACTCAACACATGATACTCATTGTTCTTGGCACTCCAAATTTTAAGGCACGTAGGTACCGGGGACCGTAGAAGAAATGTCTGACTTGTATCTCTTAAAATCGAGGTTGCATCAACATCATCATTTTCTCTTGTCTCACACGTAACATTGTCCCACGAGAATTGGTGAGGGAAGAAACGCAAGGATGGACATTGATCCCGATCCTGCCGCTCGTGATCTTATCAGGGATACTTTGTACATTCCTTTGGGTAATGGGAATGGTAAGTACTTAGGTCTACCTTTCATGATTGGCAAGTCAAAAATGAAATTTTCAAATATGTGAAGGATAGAATCGGAAGATACTGCAAGGATGGAAAGCAAAATTTCTTACTTTGGTCGGTAAGGAAACTCTTATAAAGGCAGTGATTCAGGCTATTCCAGTGTATGTGATGCAGTGTTTTTCCCTTCCAAAAAACTACTGGATGAAATCTTAAGCCGAATTAGGAAATTTGGGTGGAACAACTCCTCTAGAGAGAAATGCATGGCTTGGACTTCTTGGGACAACCTTTGTAAACCCAAAAATCAATGAGGCCTAGGTTTTAAAAACTTAATGCTTTTTAACGAAGCCCTACTAGCTAAACAGAGTTGGAGGATCATTTCAAAACCAAATTCCATTCTTCCTTCCATCCTAAAGGCCAAATACCACCCCAAAACCCCTACCTCTAGGCCAAAGTTGGATCCTCACCATCTTTCATATAAAGAAGTCTTCTCAATGGCGTAACCTTGCTCCAAAAAAGAATCGATGGAGAGTTGGATCAGGGCACCAAATCAACATTTGGAAATACCTTTGGCTCCTCTAGAACCCAAATTTCAAACCATCACAAAAGATCCTAGTTTTGGCATCGAGAATGTCAACCAACTCATTCATGGAAATTCTTGGATCCTCCTTACTATAGCACTTTTTCAACCCTTTGAGATAACCACAATCCTAAAATCCTCTAGCAACCGAACCTACCACCGATGCACTAATGTGGTACTTTACAAAAAATGGGAACTACTTTGTTAAGTCTAGGTATAACCTAGTCCTTAAGCACCTTTTTAACACCCAAAATAAAGGGAGCCCATCTAACACTAAGCGATTTTCCAAACTCAGGACTTCATATGGTCTCGCTTCGCTTCACCAAAAATTCATACCTTCCTCCGGAGAATAGCAAAAAAAAGCTCTCCTTTAGGGAAAATCAGTCAAAAGAAACATAGGTGATGGGTTATGTCCGGTTTGCCAAAATAGCTTAGAAGATTGGCAAGATTGTTTCTTTAAGTGCAAATGGGTCAATGATCTTTGGAAGAAATTACCTGTCCTTTCAAAGAATTGAAACACTTCATGAATGGAGCTTTTCTTGATTTTTTCGTATCCATTGAAGCTCTTGACAAAGACTCCTACGGTCTAACCTTCACCATCCTCCTGGTTCATTTGGAAGGCGAAACTTCGGCTCTGTCAAAAGAGATCTATCCACGCCAATAGTATTCTTCTCCAAGCTCACTCCTTCCATGAAGCCTTCATCCACAGCATGAAAGCAATTGATTGCACCTGTTGGAAATAAAATTTATGTTTTGATGATAATTCATCTTATTTGTTTAAAGTATTATCTTAACCCCATTGATGAAGTGCTGAAGCCAGTTGTTATAGTGAAAAGCTAAAAGATGTCTAGAACTAAATGTATAGGTCTTACTAGAGTCTGATATTTGTATAAGTTACATCAGACAAGCACTGTAATAATTAGTGTGTCATAAAACTGAAAAACTGGGAGTCATCTAGAAAACTGGAAATCACTAAGTTGGAAAAACTGACTCAGAATACACCAGCGTCAAACTGAAGAAGATAAGTTCGCTGAGAGTTACAGACTCGGTTGGCTTATCTAAGAAGACTGAAGAACTGAGGGTCACAGACTCAGTTATTGAAGATTGAAGAACTGAGGGTTCAAACTCAGTTATGAAGACCAAGTCGAGACTATAAAGTTAGATTTCAGGCAAGATTGTGGTGACCTGAACTGACTTTATGGATCTTGTTGTTAGGTGTGATGCCCGAAAGACAATTTTGTAATTGTTTTTTATTTAATAAATGAATTGACATTATTATTCATATTTATTATTCTCATATTCACCGATGTGACAATAGTATTTACACTACGAAAAACCCTAAAGTATATCGTTTATGTAATCACTTAACTCGAAGGTATGGTATATACACACGAGGATTGAGTTAGTGAAGATGTACTTAAAATACAATTAGCCCGTAGTAAAGTTAATCGAGAGTATTGGGTCTCTCCTTTAACGTGCTATTAATGCGCCTGAACACAATAGGTGTGATTGTCTTATCCGACTTTCGGTTAAGAGAACCTAATGGGGCATTTATATATGATAGATATATCATATAGTATCGGGACCGATTTGATTAGAGTTCACGATATAATTCCGTGAATCGAGAAGTCTTATCGAATCAATGGATGATCATATTTATGGATATATCTTAATCCCGAGGTGATCACGATCAACCGCTTGAATCGCATTTGAAGTTTGACTTGACGGTTAAGGATTACACCGAGTCCGTGGTCCGAATTACCCCATCTTGGCATTGTAATCGATAGAGTGAGTAGTCCGTGTTATCACGAGATACGGAATCCATTCCTTCCATTTATGGAAGTAGATGTACGCTTCCTTTATTTGTTAATCCTAGAAACCGATCGATCCATGGAGTTCATATTACACCGATTAGCTACCAAAGTGAGTTGTATGGATTAATTGATCACTAGGGGTTAATGGTAAATAAGGATAAGAGGTTCTAAAAAGGGTTAACGGTAACTTCCCGATTTAGAATGAACAATTATTATGGAGGATTAATCCATATGTAATGATTATATCAATGGACGCTTATTATTATTCTCGTGAGGAGATAAATATAATCTTATAATCGGAGGAGTGCGATCACGGGATTATGGTGGCATATTCTCGTGATTGATTTATCGAATATGATTATTCTATAATTATTTATTTGATTTATCGGAGCCACGATTATTAGTCCATGGTCCCCGACGTGCCTCCTAATATAGCATAGCTATTCTCGGACGTCAAATCCTAATAATATTAATTTAGTTCTTGTTGGACTTTATTAAAACGATATGTGAATTAATTGTTTAGTGGACTATTAAATTAGTTGGGCTGAATAATTAAATATGTGGAAAAGACATTTTCCATAATCTTGGCCCAATTATTGTGTAATAATGGCAAAATTAATATTGACTAGGTCAATATGTGGTAAATTTCACTTCTTGACATGTTTTATGGAACAAGAAATTAGTTTTCTTGTGAATTAATAAGACATGTGCATAAAATATTTATGGAAAGAAATAAAGATAAATATTATTCTAGATTTGTTCTAGAATATTATGGGATTATCTTTTATTTAATGGGATTATTATAATTGATTTTGTATTAATTATTAAATCCTTGAGGCTAAGTTTTACTCTCCTATATAAAGAGAGTTCTCCCAAGCCTTATAGACACAATGAAATTCGACTTCTCCTCTTAGAGAGAAGAAGGAATAAAATTCGCCAAGGTTTAAGGGAAAATCTTGGAGATTTTCCGGTAGCATATCGGAAGGATTCGAGACGAGGATTTCCTTCCACCGGGAGTTGCTTGGATCACACGTACGGAAGATCGTGGTGCTCTTCACACCTTGTTCGTTCTTTCCTATTACGGTTCTTCGACTTGGATTTTGAGATCCAAGAGGTATGATCTACAACCCCCTTGTAGATGTAGATCTAGTTATTTTATTACGTGTAATTTATAGATCTAGATCCTTAAAATCGCTTCCGTTGCGGATGGTATTACTAACACTTGTATGAAGACCTAAGAATCATAAGGACAATGAATTCTTAGATGATAATGAGTCATGGTGTACTCTGATTAAGTCAATTATAATCAGATGAAAACTGGAGTACTGATATTTGAAAAAGAGTAAAATCTCAGTTAACGCTCCAAGTCAGTAAGGAAACTGACATTCAATAAACTCAGTATAAAACTGATAAGGAAACTCAGTTTTATAAGTCAGCCATCCAACAAACTGATAGTACAGTCGAACGTTACAAAGGAAGCAAATTCATTGGATGAGTTACTGACACAGCAGAACGGTCAGAAAATATAGCCGTTACAAAAGAAACGTTGATACAATTCGAATTGAAGTCAGATGAACGTTGGAACTTACACTATAAATAGAGGACTTCACAACAAGAACAAATATATAAGAATACAGAGAATTAACGTGTGCTTTAATCACTCGAATTGCTATCATCTTTGCGCTATAACAAGATCATATCTAGAAATTCTTCAAGTGTTCAAGCTACACAGATTTTATCAAGAATCATACACTTTGAAGAACCACAAACAAGAATCAATTTATTGATTCTCACCCAACTTTGATTTTACATCAAAGGTTTTAGATCGTGAAGCAAACCAGAAGGTTTCGCCAAGGACAAGTTGTGACAAGCAAATGGGGTAGATCGTGTTTGTGGTGTGTAGGCGTGGTGAAGAGGTTATTCAACCCTCCAAGGATCGTTGTTCAAGCAATTGAAGAACATCAATTCTACCTGCTCTACAAATTGCTTAGATAGTGACGCTAGGGATTAGTTAAGGACTTTTGTTTAGGACTTTTTGTAATAGTTCACTTCAAGAAGTTCTAGTGGAATTTTCCTCCGCACCACAGGGGAAGAGAGAATTGACAGGATTACACCACCTGGAACCTCTATAACACTTGTCTTATTTACTTTACGCACTTACTTATTTATTTACAAGATTTTGATAATTGATTGTTATACACCTCACGCTTCACAAACCGACATTCATCGAATTCGCCATTTACTTCACTCGGCCACAGAGAATAACAAGATCAAGAAAAAGGCTAGAACTTAATCATTGCCGGTTGACTCGCTTTTAAGCTTAAGTCGCTTTGACTTAAACTCACTTAATCACCTTAACTCCACACAAGTTTAATCGAACCTTAATTTGTTTTAAATCCAGCTTTTGGGACAAGTTTATTACCCCCTCTAAAGTTGTGTTAGCCTTTCCAAGGACCAACAACACCAATCTGACCCCTCACAAGTTTCTTAGACTGCACTCCACAAAGATACCCTCAAATTAAATGTCGATGCAGTGTCATAGATGGAAGAGAACAACCGAATGATTCTCGATATACTCGGAAGGATTGATTGTGAAGGCTGCTTCTTGCAGCCTGGAATCAGTTGGATCAATTGAAGAAGCAGAACTCAAGGCTATGGAGTTTGGTCTCCAAAAAGCACAATAAATCTTCTCTGGTGATGTCTTAGTTGAATCCGACGCCCTGATTGGTATCGCAAGAATAAATTACTCCGATCAAGACTTATCTGACCTTGGCAAGATTGCCCTCAACATTAGATCATTAGGGAAGAATTTCAATTCTTGTGTGTTTCTCCATGTAATGAGATAAGGAAATAGGCCTGCTCATCTTCTTGCTGAATTAGGGTTCAATTTGAATCCTTAATATTATAAGTGGGGCTCCAATACCCCCAATTTGTACTCCTAGCTGTTACCACTGATTTGAATGAAGAATGACCCTTTTTACCCTAAAAAAAAGTTAACATGAATAAATGATTGGTGAGAGAAATTTTAATAAAATATTATATTGATAAAATAATTGTTAAATAGTGTAGTAGTGAATAAAGTGAATTGATTAATATTATTTTATTTATTGATGGTGAAATGATTTATAGAAAAAATCATAATAAAATAATGACAAATAAGATGGTGGAATGGATAAAATCTTAATTTGGTTCTAATCCAACTCCAAAACAAACAGGGCCTCGTTAACCTCCACTTGAGCAAAAATACTTGGGTATAAGGTTTGGAAAGGAGAGCTTAGCTTCCAGAATTTAATTTTATCACCCCTCCTTAACTTCCACCAAACCGACGAAATCAAGTCAACGCCATTGACTTTATAATGCTACCCAACAACCACCCTTTAACACCCCGACATAATATCATCAAAACCACCACGTCACAATAAATTCCTTAATAACTTTTACCCATAAATTTCTCGGACCTTGATTCTTTTTAATGCACTTGACCGTCAAGTGCAACATTATACACAAAACAAGTCGTTTCATATATAATTTATACATAAAACGATGCGTTTTGTGTATTTTTTTCCATTTAATAGTCAAGTGCATTGAAGGGGATTTTTTTTTTCCAAGCTCCCTTCTCACTTTTGAAACGCCAAAATCACTTTCCTAATAAGGCCAAATTTTGAGATTTTAGACCTCGTACCCCCAACCTTCCTGGCTCATTACCTCTCAAAATAGTCTCCCAAGCTACCCGTGCAATTTTCCAGGTGTCCGGACCCCTACCCCTCCCCAAAATACGTTGCGCCGGAGACTTTCATAATCAAATTCGGAGCTCGAAAGATAGAGAAAGTTGAGCTTCCAAGAACCAACTTCATTAGTATCAATCTTCCCCCAAATGACAAAAGAGATGCCTTCCAAGAAATGAGTTTCGATTTGAATTTAACTACCACCGGTTGACATGTATTTTTTTTTTTTTAATAATGTAATAAACTTTGGCACAAAATGGCTATTCAAGTCATGTTTCTTTAATATCAAGAACTGGCTGTTTATAATGAAGAATTATGTACTTCTGAGAAATTTCTTGTTTTGCGGTCAATTTTTTCCTGATATTTCACTCGTAAAAGTTCTTAAAATGTAGGAATGATACGGAAAAATTAAGATGAAATGAGGTAATCTCGTAAATAATATTTGAAACTCGCATTTCTATTTCCAATTTTTATTGGTTTAAGAATAATTTAAATGTTTGTTACTGCAATAAATATCGTAGGTTGGATGTAATTATTTTTTCCCGGAAACGAAAGCGTTTATCGATAAGAACATAATTTACAACGCCAGTCGAATCAAGATTACAACACGGCCAAAAGCCGCACTACAATGCGGTCTAGCCGCACTACAAACAACAATACAAACTAGGTCGGATGATAGATCGGGTCGAGGGTGCTGAACCGAAGGAAAAATTTTTCGGTAAGACGTTCAGACACATGGATCCTCTAGGTAATCTATTACTCGACCAAAAAACAACAAACACTGAAATAAAAACTAGAAACGAAAACACCGCTAGACTACGCCGCCTCGAGCCGCCGTCGTACGGTAAAGAGAGCCCGCAAGCCTGACATCTCCTCCCGAATAGAAAGCGGCCAACCGTAGAAGACGCGGAAAGCACCATCAGAAACCGGCAACACTCACCGGACATGGCTGAAAAGCCAAGAAATGGTGGCGAGCACAGCACCGGGACTATGGTGAAGCATCCACCTCGATCTGAAGCGAAGATATCTAGCCGGAGACCAACAAAACTCCAAGCAAACAACAAATAACAAACATTAACCCCAGATCAGCTTTCTGCCGCCAAAATCCACCACCACAACTTTCTGCTATGTGGTCCAGTATCAGTACATGTGAAGTTCTTAGGCATTGCGATTGCTCCGTATTGTCCTAAAGCTAAACCCAAACAATCTATTCTGGTCTCGTCCTCGCACCTAACATTTCTGGGGAAACTTGTACGGCAATACTTAAATTGTTGACCTGGAAACAAAGATCACCAAAATGAGTGTTAATTCATCATCATTCAAAGAAACAAAATAACATTTATATATTCAAACTTAGATTGTAAAATCTAGTAATCGTCATTTAGCATAATACAAATCATTGATTACGGAACTAAACTTGATTATTTTATTAATTACCTTGTGATATGTTGAGAAGAGCTATGAGTGTCGAAGTAAGAACAATATACGCAATGAACTTCTTCATTTTTCTTGAGCTTTCAAACTCACAATCAATTCCTTTTCTTTTCTTTTTTCTGCTGACTTTTTTTTGGTTTTTTTGTGTGTGTGTGTGTAAGGTAGGATGGATGAGGGATCCCAAAATGTGCCCTATATTTATAGCTTTAGTGGTAGAATGGATTGATATTGTGGCTATTCAATAATTTCCATAACAAAATATTTTGTCTCCTTTAAAAAAAGAATTTTTTCCTTTTTTTTGGGATAGAAAAAGATTTTTTTCTGAATAGTCCGTTCATCATTAACTTTCCATCCCTAAAGGGGCCCTGATTATTTATAAAGGTATGTTTTTTTTTTTTTTTTTTTTTTTAGGGGAAAAAGGTATGTTTGTTGACAACATATAATTATATGAAATTCATGAAATTTAAATAAATTCACATGCTTTTGTTAGTTTAAATTTTTTTTTTTTTTTTTTGAGTCTTTATTAGTTTAATTAGACACCCTATTAATTAACAAGATCTAAGATTTCCTTAACAAATTGTAAATGATTGAAGTGGCCACTAATTTACTAAGTGGATGCATCTTTTGTAATTTTTGTCGTAAATTGAGTGAAAGATTATCTCTTTAAAAAAATCATTATTTCCCTTTAAATTTTGTAATTTTTTGTCAGTTTTAATTATTTCCATCAAGCAGATTCACACATTAACTTTTCACATAATTGGTTAAAAAAACTTTTCAAATAATTTTCTTCATCTTCTACGGTTGCTACCAGGCCCATCAAAGAAATTCCAACAATAATTTTTATAAGAGTTTACTGTTAAAAAAAACAATTTGAACATAAAAATATCGAAAGAAAGACAAATGAAATATTTTTCTGATAAAAATATATCATTATTTCCATCGCGATAAATAAACATTAGATTTGGTCCCATCGCAAAGAACAAATGGATTTGGGGTTATAAATAATGATTTGTCTCTTATCACCCAATTTATATTTTTACCGTCCGATTTTCATTTTTCCCTCTTTTTATCCTTTTAAACACTCTCCTTTTTATAAATGTACATAAAAAAATTTATAAATGGCCTTAAATTCTATAGACAATGTAGAGATGACAATAGACATTTAGTCCATTGAAAAAAATTTGGGCAAAAATGACGTTTAAATTCCACTAATTTGATATTTTGTCTCACATGTTCAATTAAAAAATAGGCGTATCTTTTGATTTAAACATCAAATTATCGTAATTCTTCCATCATATTTTTTCTTTTTTCGTCATCTATATTTTGACATCTCATTTAATATTTTTCCGATGCCTTTTTTCAATGTTATTTTCGTAAAAAGAACATCGAAATAGTGAAATAGTTTAATAGTGGATTTGAGTCTATTCCATTGTAACAAACAGTGGATTTGAGCCAGCAAAAGTGGATTTGTCCTTCTCATCTAAAATTATTTCCATTATCCTTATTTCCATTTTCTAGCTCTTTCTTGTCCTTTATTTCCACCCTCTAAATTCTATCAATTGGTTCTTATATTTTAAAATATTAGAAATGCAAACATTTATAGTTTAGCTAAATGCTATATTTTTACGATCTATCAATGCTATGCTGGTTCTTTTTCGGTGCTAGTGAAAGCAGAGAGGTTTAAACATGCGGCATTCTGCATTAAAATCACCTCAATTGAGGTTGTCCTTGAGTCTCCTTAAAGGCTTTTTATTTTAGAAGTGATGTAGGTACACATTTTATCCAAAGAAAATATTATATAAACTTAATACAAAAGTTGATATTATTATTATTTTTTTCTATTTTCTTAGTTCATTATAAACATTTTATGGTTTGAATCATTTATGTGTATATGTTATGTGGACAAATTATGATTACGAATACTCTTCCTTTTATTTCTACTCTTTACCTTTACGTGCCTAAACCGCTCCATATATACTTATTCTCAGAGCGCCAATGTAAAGATCAAACGCTTATCGTTGTAATAAAACCAATTGGTGGTAGTAAAGACGCAACTTTATTTCTTTATCATTTAAGAGTGCAAAGCGATCTGTCCTAACACTTCTCAAGTGTTGGCAATCCTGGTCAACACTTGCACAATTTTCATTCAAGAGTGTGGGTAATCTGTCCCAACACTTGCATCATCATTTTTTATAATAATGTTCCAATCATGGCTTCGATCCTACGACATCCTGGCCCGATATCACGTTAAAGATCGTTGTTCTGGTTGTCTTAAAACCAATTGGTCTTGCCAAGAAAACGCGCACCGTATGTACATCAAGTCACCCTTTGTCATGCTTATGTAGTCCGATATGTGGAGGCCTATTACGATTCATAAATCGTCACAATGTATTATTTTATCGATGTCCATTTTAAAACGTACCAAGAGATGAATTATGTATATGTGCGTGCGTGCGTGGACTTATATTTTTGCCGAGATTTGCCAAATGTAAAATTTAATACATGCAAAGTATTTATGAACTTGTTTTTAAAACTGGGAAATCTCCTATTTTTGAAGACATGTACAAATCAAAGACAACGGTGGTGCAATACAATGGTGGGTCTATAAATTTTTTTTTTTTTGGGGGGTGACATAAAACTCTTTCTCAAAGTAATTATCATTTTCAAAGAGTCCGTCAGAAAATTTTATACGTAAAACTTGTTGCAATATGTAAAGGTGGGTTATTTGGACTTCTTTTACTACTGCACTACATTAATGAATATTTTTCGTGAAAAAACGTTACTCATCTGTAGGTTTCACAGTGGCCAACGCCGATGTACATCGACGCTTAGATGCCACTGTGAACACCAAATAAAAAAATGATGACGCGTCTAAGATTTAACACTTTTTTATATAGGAACGCCAGTACATCAGAATGTTCTTGTGGACACCAACGCCATCGCGGATCGACGTTGGTGTTCCACAAGCGAACACCAGCACTGATCGACTTCCCTATATAAAAATCATGTGCGTCTTAAGTAATTTTTGTGGTATGTAGTAAATGGAGTGCAGAGTAAATAGCGGTCCCAAATAACCCCCTATGTAAAATGATAATTATATAACTTTTCTTTTTGTTTTTGATAATTATTTAACTTCAATCAACTTAAATTCTTTGAAAAATATTAGTTTAACATGATATAAGATGACCTAAGTTTAAACCCGGCTACAAAGCATAGTGTGCCGCGAAAAAAAAAAAAACAAGTGTTGGGCCTTCCTTAGAAAATATGGCTCCGTTTGTTTTATGATGGAGTTTTTTTAAGATAAAGTGATTGAAGTAATGATTAGAAAGTTGATTAGGTAAAATAAAGTATAATAATGATTGTTGTAGATTATGAAATGATTGGTGAAATAACGTAGAATAATGAATAAAATAATGGTAAAAAAAGTGATAAAGTGAAATGATGAGAGATGATTTAATATTTTTTATTTGTAGTTGAAGATTTTATTGGTGGAGAATTGTAAGAAATGATTGGTGATGTGATGTTAAAAAAACTCCTAAAAAAACTACAGTGCAAAACAAACACAAGCTATATGATGTCCACACTTTAGGGCGTATTGAATTGTTTTAAATGGTAGTTCAATAAAACTTAGGTAAATTATTTGTATTCGGTCCATGGAACCCATTTGAGATACACAGATCCTTCACTTGTGCAATGTATCAAGCTTTATAGAAATCACAATAAACTACTTTTCTTTTTTTTTTTTTTTTTTTTTTGAAGGTTATAAACTACTTTCTTAATCTTCAGATTTTCTAATGATATGAATATATATATGATTGATGAATCATCTTAACAATTTTTGAATGATGAAAGTAAGACTAAATGAAATTAGTGGCTGTTATGAAATAATGTGTATTGGATGTCCATTCCAAGAGTTTACATACATCGATTAGTTAATACCATTAATTTCATAAGTTATGGATTCCAAAAGCCATAACCATTCATTAGTATTCATTGTATGAGTTACAAACTTCTTTTGTTGAATACATGGTGTTGTATCTATATATTCATCACTTTCTTCACCTTTATAAGATGTGAAAAGATGAGATTAAGTAATAAGAAATGTTTCTTCTTCATTTTGTCTAATTTTTTTTATAGACTGATTTCATATCATTTGTGAATTATTTTGTAACACGTTATCAACACGAGACATTGCCTATGATGAATCAAACAACTTGGCATTTGATTGGAAAATCTTAAGACCCTGGTTGGTTTTGATTAGATTGGGGTTGAATTGATTTAGAAGAATAGAAAATAAAATAAAATAAAGTGAAATAATGATTATAAAGTTGAAATGTTGTATTGAAATTTGTGTAGATGAAAAAATAATAGGTGAGAAAATTATAATGAAGCATTATATTGATAAAATAATGATTAAATAGTGTAGTGAGCGAATAAAGCGAATTGATTAATATTATTTTATTTGTTGATGGTGAAATTATTTTTGAGAAAAATTATAATAAAATAATAGAATTAATGGAAAATTAGGGATAAGGACACAATCTGAAATATTTTTAAGTAACATGACAGCTACATATTTTTTATAGGGAGAAGACAATCTGCATAATTTTATAATGGTAGGACAAACAAATAATCCCGAAAATCGGTGAATCTTCCTAAATAATCCCAAATCGGTGAATTTCGACGATGAATTTTGATGAAATGAATCCCAAAATCAGTGAATCTCGATAATGAATTTTGAAAATTAGTAAATTTCGACGAATGAATTTAGGCAAATGAATTTAAACAATGAATTTGAACACAAGTGAATTTCGACACAAATGAATAAATAATTTTGTCCTTTATGCAAAAGTTTCAAAAACTCGCCCTTCTACTCAATCGATGAAATATTTCGTCCCTTCTCCTCATTCCCTAGAATTAATAAAATAATGGTAAATAAGTTATATCGGAGATTCTTCGGAGCTAGTGTCCAAGGCTTTTTATGTTTTGCTGAGGCGGAGGTACACAGTTGTGGATTGAACAATGATACGGGCACAACGAAAATACAAAATCAATTGACACGACAATGATATACACCATTTATTATTGTGGGATCTAGATTAATCAATATAAATACTATAAAAACGATAGTGTAGATTATTATCAAGTACAATCGATTGGTTGATTTTTTACGTTGTGGTCAGATTATTTCTCTTATGGATTTGGATTGTAGCTTCCTAGTGGCTGAGCCATTGATCGTAGAAGCCCCTTAATTAATGTCAATGAATATAGTAAGATTTTGAGACGAAACAACCTCTTTATCTATCCTTACTATTTCAAAAAATTCATTGATGGGCTATTTTCATTTTTGTGTTGGTCATTAAGTAACGAAAAGAAATGCGCAAAGTTTCCTCCCGTGATATGAGTAATTATGTACCTTTGATCACTTATACTGCCTTAACATCTGAGTGCATTTTCCAATTAACCGGAGTTGATTTACTTGAGTAGATTCATCTTCATCCATGCCAGGAAGGAAAATATCCGATCGCATTCCACTCGAACACACGCCGACGGAAAAGCAAATTGAGTAACTATTCATCTTCTGAGCGGAGTTGACGGAAGTTATACTTTGAGTAACACTCACGATCGATTCATCTTTCCCAAGGGAGTTGACGGAAGTTGCGGGATTTGCTGCTCATCAGGAGGCAGTGGCCGTGGCCGTGGCCGTGGCGGGTGGAATGGGATTTTCTAATTGGGTAATGATAGAGCTACTCCCTCAAGTCTCTATACTATTTTTACTCCCAACATAATCTTGTTGATGTGATTTTTTCAATTTTTTTGAATTTCTTATACAAGTGAAAAACATGTGGTGAGATGATAATGGTGTAAAAATGGTGTAGACTTGAGGGAGTAGCTCTATCACTCCCTTTTCTAATTTGCTTTTTGAAAGCAGACTTGATTTACCACTTCCGTAATTTAATTTGCTTTTACTTTCCATTTTTTGAGTGGGGCCCACTAGACACGTAGGAAGCCATGTGACACACCCAATAAGCATTTTTTTGTAACTCCGATGCCCGGTCAAATCCAGCATTTTCTTGTAACTCCGGTGCCTACCTGCAAAATCCGCCTGTAAGACTGTTTTACAACAAAAACCAAGTTATAGCACTATTTTTTTGACCGGAGTATAACTAGGATTAAAATGCAAAATAAACCAAGCTTCAAAGATATTTTTACAATTTTCATCATAGTAACTGTAATATTATATTTGTATTATCGTATGATTATCCGCTAAAATAACCACATGTGGCAATGAGTCGTAATCCTTCATCCTCGACAAATAGAAAATTGTGTCCGGATTATTTTAATATATTCGCTTAAAGTAGGGCAACCATTCAACACACTTGCTCTCAATCTTAGAGTAGTGTTTATACGCTCTAAGATTAAATGCTAGAATTCAAATCCTTGGGATCATCCATATGAGCTCGATGATTGTATTTGTTCTTGAATATACAATGTAAAATTCAATTAACTAAGAAACCGTCCATATTTCATAATCAATGTGGGTCCACCATTAATGCCCAGGCCACTGCGTTGTTTTTTATTCTCACGACCCATCCGTAATTATTGTAAAACGTGATGTATAAAGTAAAGAGATAAACACAAAAGGTATCAAAGCTCAGAAGATTTCATTTATAAAAAAAAAGAACTCAAGATGATATAATTCACCTTGCAAATAGATCGGATTATCAATCAATCTTTAATTTAAAAAAAGAACTCGACATTGCAATTATCATATATATAGACAACTCAAAAAACATAACCGGCTCTATTAAATTGAGTATTATTCAGAAATTAACACACGTAATTAAAAACATAATCAATCGTAATCTAAGATAGAGTGCCACAAGACATGAACAAGCAATGTCTTCCACATGAAATCGACGTTGTCATTGCGTCTTCGTCTTCCTCCAAATTTTTAGCCTCTGTCAAAGGAAAGGCGGATAATGTTGGACAAGACTACCGACAAACTGAAGTTGTTTCGTGCCAGGATAACCACAAGTTGCTTCAAACTCATGAACTTGATGACTAAGTAAATCATAGAAGAAATATCATTCGTCTATGGTGATGGTAATAGATAAGTTTTCTCTTCTGATATATTATTATTATCCTCTAAAAGAGCCACGGATGGTAATGACATGAAGTCATATATTGTGAAGAATCACATATAGTTATCGTAACGTATGATTCCTTCAATCCATAATCCTTCATCACCCAAAATTCAAACTAAAATTTTCAGAATAAACCATTGCTTTAAATTAGGCAACCATTCAACACACTCAAATTTAAAAAATGAATTCCCTCTAGAACCATTGGTATTGGCAAAATAATGTTTTTATATGTTCTAAGATCAAATGCCAGAATGGAATTATGTTTGCCTTGATCGTCAAAAGACTCTAAAATCCAACGCAAAGCACAATTAAGTAAGACCCCATCCTCATCACATTGTAAATGATCGATCATGGAGACAGCATGATAACGACTATCCAAATATGATGTTACCATACTCCATGAATTGGATCTCACACCGTAAAGTGCATATTCATATTCATAATCAGAGCACTTGCATACTGTAAATACTTTAAAAACTGTATTTAGATATTTCAACATCTTGAATTAGGAAAAGTAGCACTGTAGCAGACACTCTACATTTTTGTAAAATTTCCTTTACATCTACCGTATTTATCCAGATCCTGTAATTTTTTCTTTATATCTAGCTTATTATATAAAATAGAGAATCTGATGTATTTTATCTTAGATAGAGATTATATAAACTAGAAAATACATGTATATAAAAACTATAAAATAAAGTATTTTTTTTAAAGTATCTGATGTAAGTGTTCTCATATTTCTAGTGGTGCGTATTCATCAAAGATGGAAAGCCTACAATCACAACCTTTGTAATCGTCATTAACATCTTCATATCCAAAATCGCAAAAGAATCTTGAAATTCTGATGACGACGATCATCAGTGAGGGGCCCAGGCCTTTTAGGCAAATATCAATATGATTTTGTCACTGGATTGAACAAAGATATGTCATATTCCCAATATTGGTAAGATAAACTTACATTACATTTACGACCGAGTGTTTGACAAAGTAAACCGTTGCAAGAGCCTACGATCTTTACTCTGAACCGTCGTTTAAAATTTTCAAAAGGGAGATGGAGCCATTGAATCTTGCAACCTAATTCCAGGCCTTCATCAATTATCGAAAATTCTACCGGATGTATTTGCTTGTAGAACCTATCTCCTCGCCAATCATCAAGATATATACAGACTAATATGTTTGTCTTCGGGTTGTTTCGAGATTGAATTAGAAGTAATTCGATGAATTCTTGGCGTGAAATCATAACGTTCCATGATTTCGATACGATTTTAAATCAACCAAGCGATTTTAATGGCAATCTCACCAAGACAAGAACAAGTATATCCTCGACTGAATAATTTCGTCAGTCAAGAGGGTAAATTCCTTGCTCTTTAATTATGCAGACTAATATGTAGTCTAATTAGTCGACGGCATTGATATCAAACCCTAGCGATACAGTTACAATGACAACTTTACCCTTATTTTTTTTGGGCGATTTTGATAATTCATTATCGTTTCTTAACCGGCGAGTAAAGGATATATTTCACACATAAATGTAATTAAAACATAGGAATCATATGCAAATAAATAAGATGAAATGATGTTATTTTCTGAATAATATATGAAACCCACGATTCAATTTTCAGTTTTAATTGGTTTAAGAATAATTAATCAGTCTTTATTCCTGCAATACATACATATAAGATATGTAGGATGTAATAAGGAACATACATAAAAAAAAAATACATAAGTGGGAGGAAAAATAATAGAACGCAAAAATATGAAACGGGCTTTCTTATTCATGATGTAGAATAAGATTGTAAAAGTAAGGCTCAAAAGGTAGTGAGCATGAATACAACTGAGATTCAATGGAACTACTACTTAGGTGGGTAACCAAAAATAATAAAGCCGTTGCAGATGCTGCTATTTGGTCCACTATCACTACATGTGAAATTCTTAGGCATTGGGCGTGCTCCGTATTTTCCTAACGCTAATCCCAAACAATTTAGTGTGCTCTTGTCCTCGCACCTAGCATTCCTGGTAAAGCTTGCAGGGCAATACTTCGGTTGTTGACCTGGAAAAAAAAAAAAAAAAGAACACCAAATTGAGTATTCATCATTATTGATGCTCTAACTTATTTTGTCATTTAAGAGAATATGAATCGAGGACTAGTGAAATAAACTTGATTATTTTACCTTGTGAAATGTTGAGAAAAGCTAGGAGTGTCAAAGCAAGAACAACGACATATGCAATGAACTTCTTCATGTTTCTTGAGCTTTCTACCACACAATCAAAAAAAAATAAAATTCTAGTGATTTCTTTTTTTCTTTGCTTTGTGTGTGTGTGTGTGTGTGTGTGTGTGTGTGTGTGGGGGTGTGTTTGTTAGGTATGGGATGGATGGGCAATCTCTATGTGCCCACTATTTATAGCTTTAGTGGTAGCATGGATTGATATTGTGACTACTCAATAATTTCGGTAACAAAATATATTGTCTCCAAACCTAAAAAAAAGAATTGTCTCGTTATAAAAAAATAAGATTTTTTTTTTGCCGATCATCATTAACTTTCAATCCTAATTTGGTGCCCTAATTATTATGAAAGTTATGTTTTGCAACATCCCAATTTTAAGGACATATACATAAAATAAAATATTACAGTAGTTGGGTTTGAATACGTAAATTATATGTCGAAAAACATCAGTACTTAATTGATATGTTTTCATTATTAAAGATTAAAAAAACAGTGTTATAAAGTAATATAGAGCAAATATTTCATATTTAATGCTATATATATTAGCCTTCTACATTAAATTTATTATGATTGATTATTTTCATTTGCCACAATTAATCTTTTTTACTATGATTTCCTCTTAAATCACATATATTCTTTAGAAACCGATCATTTTTTTTAATCAAATGAAACGCATATTCATGAATATTACGAGGAAATTAATGCTTTATAATCATGATTCATGAAGATATATTCTCATTGTATTTAATATAATATATATTCACCACTTGTAACATCCACGTGACGTGATCGCCAATATTTAGCTGCAGTGTGCTTAATGATAGCAAATTGACTTCTTTTCAATGCAATTATTCTCTATAGGAAGTTAAGGAGACAAACTTGCTTTTAGACCAGCAAAATAATCGCGAGGATTACTGATATCTCGTTTCCCTTTGTTTCATGCGGTCATAATTAGGGGTGTATATGGATACGGATAATCCGAAAATCGAACCGTTTCAAAGCATTTGGCTCGATTCGGTTCGGTTAATTACTCTTCTCCGTTCGGTTTCAGTTTATACCATGTAAAAACCGAAAATTTCGGTTCGGCTATGGTTTGTTCTAAAAATTATCCGAAATTGAACCGAAGACCGAACCGAATAATTATCCAAAACATTATCCGATTAATTGAACTGTTTTAACATTATTAAACCCGAAATGAAGTTAAAGCCAAAATATCCTCAGTTTTCAATAAGTAACTTTAATATTTTCGGTTGTAGGCTACTAGGCTTGTAGCATCTCCTATTAATTTTTATTTTTTTTTGTTCTTTGAAAAGTCATTTATTAAGTTCAAGAAAAAACTGAAAAGTCATTTACAAATACATTGTTTTTTCTTGTTAAGTCACAACATTTCTTCTCTTTCTTTTTTATTGTCTGTTTTCAAGGGTTCATCTTCTCAAATAAAAATCCTTCGACTACTTTTCATTAGGGACCTTTAATTACTTCGACTCAAAATTTAACAGTCTCATCTTATTTATTCGGTGGTGTGGATTATGACATGTTTAAGTCTTTTATGCATTTTGATCAAACTTTTAATATTAAAAAGTTGTTTTTAATATATGTATTACTTTAATTCGTTTTTCGGTTAACCGTTCATTTTGGTTCGATGTTGATTAAAATCTTAACATTAAAGTTTTTTTCTAATATTATTATTTGGATTACATTTTCGGTTAACCGTCCGAATTGAACCGTTATATTCGGTTCGGTATGGTTCGGATGTTTTTCTAGAACGGTTCTGTTACAGTTTCGATTTCATACTAACCGAATGTTTCGGTTCAGTTCGGTTACGCATTAACCGTGCGGATCCGAACCGTGTACTCCCTCATAATTCATGCTCAAAAATCACGCAGTAGAAATTTGATCGTTGGCAAATTATATGTGAGTGTTTTTACTTTTTACCCCCGGTAAGTGTGTCGTTTTATATCAATTTATAATCAAAATGATTTATTGATATTCCGTGCGTTGAGTTCTTATTTTGTTAAAACTAAAAGTGTGTTTTTTATCCACTTGTTTTTGTACATCCATTCGTTATTCACACATATTAAAAAAGTTGTTGAATGTCATAAATTTGAAAATCAATGTTTAAAATATATCTTGACTATAATTAATATTGCCTTCGTTTCAAAATATAAATCATCATATGTGTTTTCACATAGATTAAAAGAATGGTTGAATGTCTTAAATTTGATGGTTAATGTCTAGAATGCCCCTTAACTATCATTAATGCAATTATTGTTATGTACTAATGAAAAGTGGTTGGATTGATAATAAATTAGGGTTAAGATAGAGAAAAGAGTAATAAATGTTGTATTGGTAATGTAAAATGACTGTGAGACAAAAAAAATGTAGGATGATTTATATTTTGGATCGGATGTAGTACAATAGTTGTTAAGTAATGAAAAGTGCTTGGATTGATAATAAATTAAGGGTGAGATAGGAAGGTAATAAATATTGAATTGGTAACATAAATGACTTATATTATTAGACAAATCCAAAATTTTATGAATGACTTATATTTTGGAAGACAGTAGTAGTCATTCCTAAGCAATGGTCATTTAATCATAAATAAATGGCTAGTTCTTATTTTTCTAAGTATGTTTTTATCAAATTATGTTAACTAAATATACTATTGATACAAAATATGCATCTTTGTTAGAAATGTTTCATGAGTTCTTGTTTTAAGAATGTTGTTCCCGTGAAAGGCTAAGATATGTTTAGAGGGGATAAGGGAATGAACTTATTATCAGGTTATAAAACTTCTACTTAATCTTTATTATAGTATGTAGCAGAGTATTAGAGCCTTTGAAGATATTTTCAAACCGTGTGCTAGATCAAAGTAAATTGCAATTCAGAAACTAAATGTTTTAAGTAAAGAACATAAATTTGTTATCGAGGTTTGAGGTGGAGTAATCATCTACGTCCCCGCTTCCCCTATGATATAGAGGAACCCATTATTGATTTGTTTACACCGTTGGAGTAGTGTAATATATAGTCCTTGACAGCCCTCGGCTGCTTCACTATTTAAGTTGTCAATCCTTCACAACCCTAAACTGCTTCTTTGATCAACTTTGTAGTTCCTTCAAATTGAATCTTCAACTGCTATCACAAATCATTTCATTGACAGTCTTCTACTGCTTCAACTTATTCGGTCATTCACAGCCACACCGCTTCACTGATTATCTATCATTGACAGCCTTAATTGCTTCACATATTAACTCCCTTATCGTTGAACACGATTTCTAGAGTAGAGATTGGATCAGTTAAAGATCCTTGAGCTATGCTAGATAATACTTGATAGCTTCAGGGTTGCTCAAATTCAAGAATTATTGCTGGATTGAATCTGTTTAGCTTCGTGTTTTGCAACTTCTTGAATGCTAGATATTTATTTGAATGCTTTCTTTATTCAAGTAGGATTAATTTCCCCTTCGGTTCGATGAGTGTAATTCAATGGTTTTGTATAAAAATGTTTTCTTCTCTTTCTTTTCTTTCTTCTCTTTCTTCTCGTCTATTTATACCCCGGCCCAGGTCTTTTAATGATAGTATTTTAAACACTTGATAAAACAACCATTGGTGAGCATTAATTTCTATTGGATTTTATCTGCGTAAATTAAAATAGCCGTTTGATCCTCAGTAAGTAGTCGTTTCTTTTTTGTCATTGAATCTGCTTGTAAACAGGATAACACATTTTTCTCAGTATGATATCTCTTTTTTCAAACTTCGATTGCAACAAAACTTTGCTTCAACAGAATTCCGACTCTGACACTCTGCTCCGCATTAAATGCTCGTTCAACTATAGAATCAGGTCAGTGTAATGACCAATATTTCATGTCAGGTCCGTTCAGATCTGATATTTTTTTTTGAGTAGCCCGTGAAACAGGCACGGGATCGTGGAAAATTTCCACCATCTCACTTGAAATTTAAACCGGTCATGTGGAAAATCAAGTGGTGTCAAAAAGTTGTAATTCTACGTGACCTGAAGGATATTAAATGATAGCCCGTGGAAAAATGAAACGCCGCGTGGCAAACCGGTCATGTGGAAAATCAAGTGGGGTCACAATGTGTATTTACCTCAAAAGACTACAAAATTATCTACATGGCCACATTGTCTTTTTGTTACCATATTGAGAACTACAATAACAAAAAAAACACACTCACTTTTATTATTAAAATAAAAGTTTCCCACCAATTTCAAATTTTCAACAACTAACTACTAATTTTACTACCAATTTCACAAAGCAAGCTAAAATAAATACGCAATAAAATACATACATGAAATCCAATAAAAATATAAAGTTGACACATTTTAACAAGAAATTATACAGACAACAAATATAAAACGACGTGCAATAATCATAAAAATTTTGACAATTTTTAACAAAATGGTAGAGGTGATATCATAAAACATATTGTCTTAACAAGTTACAGCGAACTTAAAAACAAAAGCATTACTATTATAAATACAATCTTCTCCGAGCATCAACATTCTTCGGGCATTTGAATTTTCCCACGGTTTGTAAAATTTATTTGACTTCCACACCACAATTCCTACAATGAAAATGAGAAAATGGACATCAACAAATCATCAAAATAGTGAATTACAGTACATGTATATGCATATATTATATATATGTTGTGAAAAGTTACAAACAAATGTCACCTTCCTGAAAATTCAACCAACTCTAAATTTTATAACAACCAACAACCACATTAAATGCAATACTTTACACCCAACCCAACCTAACATATATCCACACATTAAAAGAGTAGCCTTCTTTACCATAAATAACATTCTTGTCAATACTCATTCAACAATTCATTAGTTTACTCTACTGATGATACGGGGATTCACTCCTCCACGTGGAATTATCTGATTTGGCCCAAATTTGGCGTGTGGAAAGTCTGTGTTAGTTATCCACATCGGGTCGATACGAGACGTGCATCGTGAAGACCGCAACTAAGGAGATTCTCCAAGTGTCCGAACTTCGAACACCGACGCCGATGTCCATCGAGTGGTACCAAGGACTTTAGACTAGGCTCCTGACCCACATCCAACAAGGTTACTTGGGTAAGGAGGCAAGGCCCATTAAAGGGTATTTATGTCAATAGACCTAACCGCCCTAAACTTAGGCGTAAGAATGACATGTGCCTATAAATAGCTCATTCCAGGAACTACGTAAGGCTTGATTCCTGGACATTACACAGGATACGTAGGCAATCCAAGATACATTCTTGGACTCAGCCATAAAACACCCAAAAACACTACTTTTCCAACAAGTTACAGCCATTCGATCCCCTTACAGCTCACCCTTAGATTACACGTGGCCCTGTTATTCCGGTTGTATATGCTCTTAGTTACAAGATCTGTTCCTTCAGATATGGTCTTTTGTCTAGTATGCTCACAACTTATCTTGTCTTCTTTAGTAATCTTATCAGAGCTTATAACTATCTGATCCTTCTCATCTGATCTGATGTTTTTTCTGTTCTTCGATCTGCTCATTTGATCTTCTACATATCTTATATGATCCTATATATCGGGTCTTCTCATCTGGTCTGATTTGAACTTGTAGTGTAACATCCCAAAATTACGGATAGGTGTCGTGTGTGGAGTGATTTACGGAACAGATCCGTAATTAACGGATTAAATTACGGAATATTGATCTAGAAAATAAATCATGCGAATAGAATAATTCATATTATTTAACAGATCTAACAAAAATAAATATCATCATGCACATCTGATTCAAACAATAGACAATAAATATACTATGCGCAAAATAAAGGACTAGAAATCAAACCGAGGCGAGTAGTTACTCTTTCCTTAAGACAAGTTGCTCCGGTATAGTGCCTACGGTAGTAGCAACTGTCTCCCAAGATAATTTGGTTAAAAAAATTGTTGTGCCGTAACAAATTTTTTTAGAAAGTCGTGGCTATTTTTATAGTTTACTTGTAACAAAAAATCTATAATTTGGTTAAAAAAAATTGTTGTGCCGTAAAATATAAAAATAGCCACGACTTCCTAAAAAATTGGAAAATTTGCCTACATTGTGTTGTAGTCCAAAATAATTTGTAATTACGTGCCCGTTTCTGAAAAATTAAAGAACGAAATTTGTTTATTTGGTGCTGTAGATTACAAAAATGTTCATGTTATGTTTTTAAAATGTTCGTGAATTTTTAAAATTGCGATATACCAATATCGGAAAAAGTGTGCATAACAGAGTCTGTTTTGCAACTTTGATTGTTGATATTCTGTTTGTAGAAAAGAACAGAAATAGAACGAACCTCTTTGTCAAGCGTTCTAACACCAACGGTTGTGCAACCTGTTGTTGCATCGGTGCCTGGAACAAGTTCATCCCATCATGAAAAGCCGTACAAGTTCAACAGACAGAATATCAAAAGATGGCATCAGAAAATGCTATTCAATCTGACAACTTGGAGTCTGGCAAAATGGCTAACTGAGGAGTCTCTTGCGGTGCAAGAGGGTGAAACAATAGCCTCTGTGACAACATTGGATGCATGGAAACACTCAGATTTCTTATACAAAAATTATATCCTTAATTGTCTTGACAATACTGTATATATAATTTATTGTATGTGTAAAAGTGCTAAAGAATTATGACATGCACTTGAAACAAAGTATAAGACGAAAGATGCTGGAAAGAGAAAAATATTGTTGATCGGTTTATGGAATACAAGATGGTGGAATCCAAAACCGTTGTTAGCCAAATGAAATAGTTGTAGATAGTTATCTCCGAGTGTCTCGAGGAATGTATGGTTATTAATGAACCATTACAAGTTGTTACAATAATTGGGAACTTCCACCTTTGTGGAGAGATTTCAAAAAATTATTTAATGCATAAAATAAGGAGATAACCATGAACAAGTTTGTGGTGAAACTAAGGGTTGAAGAGAACAACCGATAACTTGACTGGGGAGGGCACTTTGGACAACCCAAGGCCAATTTGGTGGAGTCCTGTTCCGGTGAAAACAATGGCAAGGGCCAGAAAAGAAAGTTCAAGAGTAAAAGTTCTAAAGGCAATCAAGAGGCTAAGCCATTTAATGATAAGTTCTTTAATTGCGGGAAACAAGGACACCGCAGGAATGAATGCCGAAAGCCTCGGAAAGTTGAACAAGCAAACGTGGCAGAAATAGTCACAGAGACTATGGATGAATTGAATCTGTCTGCATGATGATTGCATGAACTTTGTCAATGAACTTCTTTGTTAACTTTGAATTTAATTCATGTTTTGTATTAAACAATTTAATTTGTACATAATTATATATGTATAATATATGTATAAATTTGTATGTAGGTGTTTGAGTAAACACCTTAATATTGTACCTGTTATGGTGACATGTTATTATTATGAATATATGGACATATGTTGTTGTTATATTCATATTAATTAGATATTTGCTTTCGGTATTATGATGTACATTTCAAGATGTAAATATGAAGTTGTTGATGCATTTGTTGATGCGCTCAAATTGACGTAATAAATAAGTTAGTGATTCAAGATTTAATGAATTTTATTTTGGTAGCGACAACATTCATCAAATTGTTGAACTATACTTACCTTAATCAGTTAATGTTGCGAAATGATGATTAACTTGAGCTTTACCAAAACCTGTGGGGGAAGAATATCTTCTGGACTTAAACTTCATCATATTCTTGGAAATGTGGGGGCGAATGGTAAAAGAAATTTACCTAAACAAAGTGATGTAACGAAAGCAAGAAAGGGAAAGGAAGTTGAATTAATTCAAAGTTCCTAGAAAAGCTATTGCGTGTGGCTTAAGGTATATCACTGTTATTAGCATGCAATAGTCGGTAAGTGATAGAACAAGCCACAGTAATATGGAAAATGGTAACTTACGATTCATACCTCGTAGACACAATACCATTTAAGAATGATCTTTAATGGTTTGATTTCCTCGGTTGTATAAAGTCGAAAGAGAATCTTCCGGACCAGCTTATAAAAAGGTTTAGCTAGAGATCAGGTGTCAAATTCTTGACAAACGGAATAGGATTGAAGCCAATTACGCATGTTCCCTTATAATGGAAACCTAACCATAATGAATGGAGATCCCAAGATCTTGGTTCAAAAGTTCCAACTAAGTTACGAGGGACAATTAGCACTTACCCATTCTGTTAAAACAAAAGTGATGTATGCTGAAGGGCTCGGGTTAAGCATAAAGCTTTTAATGATTCTTATATCTTGGTTAAGCCAAGTGAGGTATTGTATGAGGTCACCTATGTAAGTGGAAGTGGGGCCGTTTCTGTGAGAATTTGTGGGCTGAATTCTCAAGCACACTTTCTGAAACCAAGGTGTTCCAGGGCCAAAATGGATACAACCATGAGAACTTCGAGAAGGCCAGAGGGTCTATTGTGTGGGTATCATTGTCTAGGCATGCACTAAAGCCTGAGCACAGTTCAAGACCTAGTTCACTGCTTGGCCGAGTATATCCGATGGTATTCTACTAGGGAAGGTTCAAGGCAGCAAACCACCTCGCCCGATGCAATAGAACTAAGTTTGACATCTCTACAGATTCTGCATAGCATATGCAATAATTTTCATTCATGTGGGGATTGTTGGAACTTTATGGTGTTTTAGCTCCGAAATGGGTTTAAGTGTAAGTGACGAACAATCAACTTCAGGCCCGGATTTGAATGTTGTTAAGGGTGATTTTATACGTTTTATAAGGATATATTTTATATCAATTTCCCCCATATTCGTATGTTTCTCATAGAAATCGAGCTTTATATTGAAATATTGAGCAAATGGGTTTTAAAAGTCTTTAAGTGTAAACTTGAGCTAATTTCGTGATTTTATTGGTAGTTATCTATGGTTTTACACTTTGCGTTTTCTTATGGTTTTGAAGGTACATTTACATGTCATGGAGAGGGATGAAAGGAGCTTAAGAGATGTTCAAGTGATGATTTGCATGGAAGGAAAGGGATAGAGATGAAGTTGGAATGAAGATCAAGATGAATTTGGGAGAAAAAGCACCGAATCAAGCGCCCACGTCCCGTCCTGGGCCTGATCAAGGCGTCGTAATATTGGATCAAGCGCCCCAGATGAGATTTTTGGTACAGAGAGTTTGGACGTGAAGTGAATCAAGGCGTCTGAGCAGTCCCAAGGTACTTGGACGGGCGCGTCCGTGCACCGCCATGCTGAAACCGTCTTATTTTTCCTATAAATAGCAGCGGGATTTCAACCCTAAGGACACACAATTCGATCCCTCTTGACACACAAACATTAGAGAGGACCCTAGGCGGCCCCAGCCCCCTTTTGGGAGGCTGGGGTGGCGGTTAGATTAGGTTTTATTTTCGTTTTCTATTCTTGTTCAATTCATGGTGCTGTCTTGAAGCTGTGAACTTGGAGCAGCCATGGGAGATTTTCCAGCAGCGTTTTCATTCTTTCTTTGGATGATTTTGTGAGTTTAATTTAAAGTTTGTTTCTTTCCTTTGTTTATTTGTTTATGCAATCGATATCGGAAGATGTATTGCTATTTGATGTTTACCGTATGATGGAAATCGGTGTAAACCTTAGATCACCATAGGAAAGATTAGACTTTTAACCTTGACATAACGGAAGTTGATAGGTTAGATTTCTAGGTTGTTAGATCTAATAAATCTTGCACCTTGTTTTGAGAGCGTTAATCTCTATAGATCGGAAGATGATGAGATTGATAGACGGATTACTTACGGAAGTAGGAATTCATACATTTGATTAGGTGAACCACAACTTTGATTTAATCATCATAAGATGATCTAGGGAAGAATTAAGGGTTGCGGGATGGTGGATCATGTTTGTTCTATGTTGATTTGCTTCAGTCATTATCATGATAGGTAGTTTTATTGTTTTCTTAGTTGTAGTTTTATTTATTTATTAACGGTTTTATCCTCCCTGGCTTTGGACTGACAATCCTCTGTCCAGTTTATTTTATCGTTTTTAGTTTCGTTTTAATAGTATCAACCTTAGGAAAATTAATGAACTAGATACCCCGATTCCCTGTGACCGACTCCGGTATTAATCGCTATGCTACGATCCCTACACTTGGGGAATACCGGATTTATAAATTTTATTACTTGTTTGCTTTTTTAGATAAATCCGTGACAAATGTGTTACGGAATAAATTTCCGGGATCTAAAAAACAGTTTTGGAAACTACTAAGATAGTAGTTGATGTTAGGATTTTGAATCACTCAATTCCGATATCGGTTGAATGAGAAATTAATGCCTAAAGTTAGAGTGATATATGTGAGCGGAAGCAGACATCACTTCCTGTTCGAATTATGTTCATGAACAAAATGACATCCGTTCAAAATTTGGTTATTTCCAACTAATAACTTCCTCTTTTCTGAAAGGTTACTTCCTCTACCAAAGGCTGCTTCTTCTGCCTATAAATCCCCTTTATTTCTAAATGAAAACTTGATAGATTTTCTGCGCTGTTGCATACCAAAATTCTGCCAAAATAATAGGCATTGTTCACATCTTTTTGCATAAACATTGGCATACAGTCAGAGATATTCAAGGCCGGATTAGTTCGCCGCTTGTTCACATCAAAGTGCAAGACTAGAACAAGGTAGACTGTTGTATCTTGAGAGACATCTTGCTATATCCGTATGCACATAATCAGGGCAATATTGTATTAAGGAAAGCGTTTCTACGCGCCTCAGTCTGGTAAGTCTTCGCATTTACTTTTGCTTTCTGCATTTTTTGTTTCAAATGTGTTGCAGTAATTTTATGTGAATAAATTTCGTTCTTCTTATGTGTTCATCTTGATTGACAATCTGCTTCTACTATTTCATGTTATTCGATTTTTAGAAAGAATTAACAAGCCGGTACTACCCTACTAATTTTTCCAACTTGGTAATTGTCACCATTCATCAAAGGTTGTACTAACACCAATGAAGGATTTTCATTGGGATGAAGATAAAAGGGACTAATTCTTGTTTCTTTGCGGCCACAGCGACAAGATATTTTTTTTTATAAAAACAAATCCTCTAAATACTATCAAGAAATGTTTTCTACAGAAAAAACACAAAATACTCCGTAGATATAAGAAGAACTACAAAACATTGAATAAAATCTCTTAAGTTTCTTCCAAAACGATGTAGAGTTTAGCACAAATCGAGCAAAGAATGCCGTGATACCATGTTGAAACTTATGAAATTAAAAATACAAGACCCAATAAAAGCTGAATTCTTATTAATCAGTAAAATGATCAAATTAAAATTGCATGATGTTGATGGTGAAGTATTTACAGATGATACTCCTCCCGAATAAGTTACAAAGTGATTACAATCAATTATAACATAAACGTCTACTAAGTCTACATCATACTTGATTAACAACTGAACTGATGTTACTCGACTGATTCTGTATCGCGTCTGATCTGTCATAGAAGTTGTCTAGTTCAACTCTAAAGCTACATTAGAAGCGTATGCAACACTTCTTCATCCATACGATATATATTAACATCTCAAGGGGACGATGATAATAATATCAGTGGGAGCGATGCTTCTTGTACATAGCAGATGTCACTGATAATGGCGTTTTTATCATGTAAGTGATTGTGACATTTAATGCATAATAAATTTTGCAATGTTATCAAAAAGATATTTAATCAAAGATTATGCTGTCTGGAATAAAATGGTGTGGAAAATAAGACATTTTTTCTTTTCTTTTTAGGGAGTCATTAGCCTGAAATAAAATGGTGTGGAAAATAAGACATTTTTTCTTTTCTTTTTAAGGAGTCATTGGCCTGATTCTTCATATATGGCAATTTTTTTTGTTTTTTTATTTTTGCTTTTGTTTTTTAATTTATAAATTCTTATATTGCATTTTTGTGCTCGAGCAAATAGCTGTAAGTAAATCGATTAGCTGCACAAGTGGTGAGTGATTTGAGAATACTCAGAAAGATCACCGGTTTAATTCTCTTCTAAAACGTCATGTTGAACGAGTTCTTGATCAGACATTATCCCGAGTAAAAGTCTGACTCTACACCCAAACTGAACTTCGGTGTAGTCGGACCAGTAAGTTTCGGATACGCTTTTAAACAAAAATAAATAAATAAAAATACTAAAATGTAAAAGTAAAGGTGGGAAAAACTGTATCTCATTCCATTAGATAATCCCTTTATATAGGGTCACGGTTACAATGTGAACACAGATTACATTGATGGCAATAAATACTGATTGAACGTTACATAATAACCGAAAGATAATCGTCATTGGCTTTGACGAAGGCACATGATAGTATTTTCCTTCAACACTCCCCCTTGTGCCAAGTCAAAGGCGAAATGGTGCATGGATCGTTGCCTCGTTAAAAACCTTGCCAAGTAACAAAACCCAAAGGGGACAAAATAAAACTTGGTCAAAGGGAAAAGAGCACAACGCACCTTTAATCTTTAAGGATAACATGTGTGTATTAGACTCCCCACGAGGTCTATATCTCCCGATCCTTACACCGATCAAGGAAGCTTTGAAAGCCTTCGCATTCCTATATTTTTCACATGTTCCTCAAATATTGCTTTAGCAAAGTGACTTGGTAAACAAATCGCCCACATTCTCCTCGACCTTACTTGATTCACTTGAATCTTGAGGAGAGCTTGTTGTTGCCGGGTTATAGAAAAACTTTGGTGATATGTGTTTTGTGTTGTCACCCTTGATATAACCAAGCTTCATCTGCTCGATGCAAGTCGCATTATCTTCATAAATGCAAGTAGGCTCTTCAAAGGGTGGAACTTAAACCACTCGGTCCTCGAATATGTGTAATGATGGACCTTAACCATATACACTCACGAACCGCCTCATGTAGAGCAATAATCTCAGAGTGGTTCGAGGAGGTAGCCACAAGACTTTGCTTGGTTGATCTCCAAGATATCGCCGTGTTCCCAATGGTAAATACATAACCGGTTTGGGAACGACCTTTATGTGGGTCGATAGATACTCAGGGCCTGCAAACCCAACTAATACATTGTTTGGGGTTTCAGAGTAGGGGTGGCGATTTCATTGTCGACGCTTCTTTAGGAGTTGTATTTTCATTTACGGTCCCTCTTGTCTTTGTGTAGGGAAAAATAGGCCCAAGTCAATGGTTCCTTTTAGGTATCGAAATATGTTTTTAATACCATTCCAATGACGCTGCGTTGGCGCTGAGTCGAATCTAGCTAACAAGTTCACCGAGAATGCAATATCCGGTCGAGTACATTGAGCTAAATACAATAATGCGCCTATTGCACTTAAGTAGGGAATTTCAGCTCCCAATAGCTCTTCGTCATCTTTCTTTGGACGAAATGGATCTTTCTTTATGTCCAAACTTCGACCGATCATGGGAGTGCTAACAGGGTGCACTTTGTCCATATTAAATCGCCTGAGCATCTTTTGGACATATGCAGACTGGTGGATAAGTATTCCACAAGCTCGGTGTTCTAGTTCAAGGCCTAGACAAAACCGAGTTTTCCCAAGATCTTTCATCTCAAATTCGGATTTCAAATAGCTCGCGGTTTCTCTTATTTCATTAAGAGTGCCTATTATGTTCATATCATCGACATATACTGCTACAATTGCAAATCCGGAACTTGTTTTCTTTATGAATACGCAGGGCATAGTTCATCATTCTTATATCCCTTCCCAATCAAGTAGTCACTTAGGCGGGTATACCACATCCGCCCGGATTGTTTTAATCCGTAAAGTGAGCGTTTAACTGATTGCAAACGCACTCCGTGGTTTAGAGTCACTTGACTTGGGCAATGAAAGACCATCGTGCACTTTCATGTATATCTCTCAATCAAGATCCCCATGTAGATATGTCAGTAACCACATCCATGAGTCGCATTTCCAATCCTTCGAAACAACTAAACTAACTAGGTAACGGAAAGTTATTACATCCATTACAGAGAGTATGTCTCCTCATAGTCAATTCCAGTATGCTAGAGAAACCTTGCGCCACAAGGCGAGCGAGCCTTGTACCTTAGGACTTCATTCTTCTCATTACGCTTTCGACAAATACCCATTTATGTCCTACAGTGCTTTACACTTGGTGGGGTTAGCACTACCGACCAAATACTGCCTCTTTGTCGAGAATCTAGTTCGCTGCTGGATTGCTTCTTTCCATTGAGGCCAATCGCTTTTTGTTGACATTCTCGCAATGAGCGTGGTTCGACATCATCGTGTTTCTATGATTTCTTGAGCAACAAGATATGCAAATATATCATCAATGTGCATGGAAGATCTTTCCATCAACTCGTATGCACTCTCATAATCCATTGAGATTTCTTTGTTCTCTCGAATCAATTCAAACATCGGAGCGCCCTCCAAGATTGATTCATGGACATAATCAGTAATCGAGATAATCTCATGAGAGGGATTCTCTACATTGATGATTAATGGGTCGGATTGTGCCTTACTCGCCTCTTCTTCCTTGGGTGAGTATCACTCGAACCAAGTGGTCTCCCCTCTTCCTTTGGGCAGCCACGGCCTCATCCACACCTCCACTAAGTGTGGTCGCAATGCCTTTAGCTACAAAGATTGTGCCCCTTTTGGGGACTTCTAACCTTGCAGCACGCTTGCCGGTGGTATATGTGATCTTGTCACTTTAGCAATATCGAGAACGATCGCATCGAATCACTACGCTCAAGATTAAGTATTCTTTGCACTTCACTTTCACTTTGTGAGGTACGGGATCAAAATGAGACTGAGTGGGGACAAACCACGACAATTCCTCCGCTGCTCCTTAGAAAATCCTTTTTCTTATCTCCCTAACGACGGGAAGACAGCCTCATCAAAGTGACAATCCGCAAATCTTGCGGTAAATAGATCGCCTCACAAAGGTTCCAAATAGCGGATAATAGTTGGGGATTCATATCCAACATAAATACCTAATCGCCTCTCGAGGACCCATTTTAGTGCGCTGTGGAGCGCAATAGGCACATATGCCGCACAACCAAATATGCGTAAGTGTGAAATATCGTGCTCATATCCAGTAACCAACCGGGTACGCAGAAAATGGTTGGCTAGCAGCGGGTCCAAACGAATAAGTAAAGCTGCGCAATATTGCATAACCCCAAGCAGATAGAGGCAAGTTGGTGCGCATAACCAATGCCCCGCCACCATCTCAGAGCCTTTGATGGTGGCTTCTTCGAGACCATTCTGTGGTATGCACACGGGTACAGGATGTTCTACATCAATCCCGATAGACATGCAATAATCATCAAATGCTTTTGATGTGAACTCTCCAGCGCTATCAAGCCTTATAGACTTGATAGGGTGATCGTGGTGGTGAGCCCTTAAACGATAATCTGTGCTAAGAGTTTTGCAAATGCAAAGATTCCTTGTGGACAATAATGCGACATGTGACCAACATGTGTCGAGGCATCCACCGTAACCATAAAATACTTGAATGGCCCGCATTCGGATGGATAGGTCCACATATATCACCTTGTATTCTTTGTAAGAATGGAATGTTTTGTTTCATGTCTTTAGCATAGGAAGGTCTCGATCCTGCTTTTTGCTAAAGAGCAGCTTTGCAAAATGATTGGTGTGCCTTGAAATGGTCAATGAGGAAGAGGATATAACTCATCCGGTGCTTCGCATTTACAATGGTCGCTTTGAAACAACACTACTTTGGACACTTTGCATTGTGTCGGATTTTTGTCCCATTTTGTTTCTTCCTCGAAAGAAGGATGTCCGTGTGAGTTCTTTAAAATACGGATCATCATATCTCACCAGGGTGTCTCCTAGCGATCATGCCAAAGCCTCAGATGAGTCGTTGTCCCAAATTTCATTGTTGGTGACAGATAGGATTCAATAATCCGAATAGTAGTAATATATAATCCATTAGATTGACTCATAAGCTTTTCTAGTATGCGCTTCCTTCCACATTCATTTGTGGTAATATACAAATATTCGGCCCATTCTCACAAAGTGAGTTTCCAAATGATAACCGCTGGCACGAATATCTTTGAAACTTAACAAGGTTCGATTGGCTCTAGTGCATATAGAGCGCTTGTGACTTTTATCGTTGTGCCGTTAGGCATCAAAAATGTGGCATTTCCTCGCCTCTTGTATTACTTGTGATGATCCAATCATCGTAGTCACGATATGAATTACATGGAATTAACTCGACAAATAATTGTCTATTCCTTAAGATAGTGTGTGTGGTTCCACTATCACTAAGCACTCTATTTCTCCTCGATTCATTCCTACATTTAAATTAGATGAGATTAAAAAGTCAAAGACATAACTCATATTCTTTAGAGTTTTTCAATGGAGATAGAATGATATGCTTTTCATCCCGATATATATGTTTATTGTATGGTAGATGTATTGCTTTACACCTTAATAGTGCTATTTTCAACCATGTATATACTTCGGTAAATAAAATCGAATAAAATTCAATACTTGAAATAAAATCCAAATTTATTAATAGGCCAACGAAAATCAAAATAAAAGTCTCGTACATCAAAATCCAATGCAACAAACCATTATTCAAATGAACTTTAAGACCAAAATAGTCTAATTAAAAATAAGGCATTCCGCCTTCACAATGTTCTTGGAAAAAGTAAATAAATAAGCAAAGCGTATCAATCAAAGTCCGAACATCCATTGACCGAGCAGGGTTCTTGTTGCTATTGAAGTCTGCAATTGTGAGGTTGACATCGTTGTCATTGCCTCCATCTTCCGTATAGTGGGCCTCTTGTTCTCTAGATTCCCTATACCTCTTGTAATTGGTCGCTACTTTGTTACTTGCTCGGCGTATTATACCAATGCCCAAGAACTCCACACCTATAGCAAGGTTCGGCCCAACTCTCTCCTTTTTTCTTGAGGGTTCTTAGGTGCCTTTTGCACCTTAGCCTTAGGACCACCATGGCCACTAGGACCATCACCACCATTTCTCAAGCGCCATACATTGTGGGACCTCCACGGCCCATACTACGGCCCCCCTAGGTCCCTTTCCACGTGGTGCATTGTTTCCACGTGGGTAAGGCTCAAGACGTCCAACTCCCTTTTCTTTGGGGTTCTTTCCACCTTTCATCTTGCCATAGTTAACCTCGTGAATTTTCTTTGTCCCAAAGAGTCCGGCATTATTATTCATGAGAACTTGATCATGCCGCCACCACTTGCAAAGATGTTGATCAATTTGTGAAAGGTCGTAATATTTTTCTTGTCGTACTCCACCTATACCGTTCGCTAGTATAAGTCTTCAAGTAGGAAAAGTGGAAAGAGTCTTCTGATCATATCATCTTCTCGTGAGTTCCTTTCCACGCACTTTGAGACGTGTTTCAAGACGCAACATGTCCTTGTTGAATTGGTCTACCCTTTGTAGTCAAGCAAGCGGATTTCATTCCACCGAGCGCATAGCTTCGGGAGTAAAGTGTCATGAATGTTCCCAAAACGCCCTCTCTGTGGCATCCTACGCTTCTTGGGTGTTTTCAATCAAGTACTCCCAAATAAGCTTGTAGTCAATATGTCGCCTCAAGAACATTAGGGCATTTGCTTTTACTTTAGCAGATGGGTCGCCCTTAGGGTCGGTGGGTGTTTTGATAGTGAGTGTGTAGTCCTTTGCAACAAAGGCCATTTCCACATCTCTAAACCCAGCCGTGGTACTCAATTCCTTCCGAGTCCAAGATTTCAAATTCGGGTCGAGTTGTATCAGCCATCTACATAAACAAGAGTGAAGAGCATATTAATTATGTAGTCATAAGACATCCACAATAATTAATTTCCAAGAGTGTGAATTGGATCACGATGCCATGGTACATAGCGGTCACTCATTTTTTCGATGCTTTGTGAAGATACTTTATCACATTGATTGTTTTGTACTTAGTATATAACGCCTATGAAATTTCTTTATCATAGGGTGACATATAATCTTATTTATAAGACAATCAACATATAATAACATAAGCACTATGGAGATTGCCTACTACATTGTCAAACATTAATCTACCGACAAAGAAGTAAACTTTCACAGCACAATTTGTCAAACATTCACCAATGGCGGGCACGCCAACAAAGTTCTTGATTAGATCAAGAAAAAACTCGACTTTACCCAATATTAATCACATTCCGGTTCAGCTTTAGTTCACTTTCGCACAAACATACTTGGCAAACTATTTGTTGAATTATGTAAAAGCTAAAAGCAGTCAATAAAATATGCAATTCAATTCAAGAACTTCAACACAACGCAATTGCAGATAACCCGAATAGCAGCCACACAATATTATAGGACAAAAATCCGTAAAAATGACTTCAAATCAAAGACTAGGAAGAAGAAACGGAAATTAATTATGACTACCTAAAGCATTGAGCTTTACCGGTTGCTTTCAAGAAAACATTAAAACTAGAAGAAGAAGAAGAATTACGTTACCCAATATTAAAAGTCGCTAATGATCCAAGGCGCTTTTTGTCATACGCCTTCACGAGAATGATGCTAATCGATCGGAATAAGTTTCACTTTCTCTATCGCCTTGCTCGCTTATGTGGATTGAGTATTAAATGAAGCCGCTTGCGCTAAGCGAGCAATAGCCGCTTTATTTCGTTTATGCGCAGCCGCGATTCCAAACATGCGTATCTGTTCACCAAAGGGATATCGCCGTTGATGGATAAAGTCGTTCGCGCGCGGTCGGGCGGCGCGGCAAAGGGTGAAGGGCGGCGGCGCTCAATTGGGTTTTTTTTTTTTTTTTTTTTTTCGAGCTACGTCTCGATAACGTGTAAAAGTAAAGGTGGGAAAAATCAGATCTCATTCCATTAGATAATCCTTTATATAGGGTCACGGCATAATGCGAACACAGACATATCATGGCGATAAATACTGATTGAACGTTACATAATAACCGAAAGATAATCGTCATTGGCTTTGACGAAGGCACATGATAGTATTTTCCTTCACATAAAATAAAAAATAGCTATAACTGAGTGGCATTTTTGTGCTTGAAAAAACACATACGGCATTTTTTATGCATATAATATCGATTAAAAAATTCGCGCCTCTTCAATTAAAACCCTAATTCGCCACCGCCACCGCTACCGCCACCGCCACCGCCACCGCCGACCACCCCTCATCTACTCCATGAGCCACCATCACCCCTCTGCAACGTAATCAATTGCAATCATCTGCCGAGTCGAACCAGTCGCCTGTGATAATATAGAACTGGATACAGCCAAAGCATCTCGACGGAACCGGAGCTAATCGGTCGGCGAATTACTTTGAGATTTGTACTCTCCTCCTCAAGCTGCGAGAAACTTCATTCTCAAAACAAAACCCTGTAAGTCATATCTTCTTCTGTCCCGATTTCCTCTAAATTGCGGTATTTTAATTTTTAAGAGGCAATGGATACGATAGGCATGATAGGGGAAAATTTTAAGGAGAAAGCCAAACTCATACCATTTCTTCCCGACGAAATAATTATTAATATTCTAATCAGGCTTCCAGCTAGAATAGCAATGAGATTTAGACTTGTTTGTAGGAGATGGAGAAATTTGACTTTGAATCCCGATTTTGTGGAATTAAATTTCAAAAATAGCGTTCCAACTATTCTTGGTGTACTCACCAAGCCCTATTGTAAGCTACAGCTATTTGCTCTAGAAAACTGGTGGGAATCTGCAACAACCTGGAATATGGCTTATGGATTACCTATGAATACTTTGAATATTGGAATTGATTCTCACACATCCGGTGTATTATTTTCTCATGCTGGTCTAATTGTCTTACAAGAAGAAACCGAAATCAATGAAAAAATCATTATTCTAAACCCTGCTAGGGCTAATAGTGAATATTTGAGCATAACCCTTTCTGAAGAACTTGAAAGAAGTGAGATTTACGGGGTATATTATCATCCTTCACTTAAAGGGTATTGTTCTCTTTGGGAGGTAAGGCCATCAGGCGACGGCGGCTTCTTAGACCAGCCAAACTACAAAATCCTTAATTTAGGTTTCAGTCCTTATCTGAAAACGATTAGTAATCCGTTTAGTAGCAGAGTTAAGATGGAGAATGCAGTTCCATTGCTCATCAACAATTTCCTTTATTGGAAGCTTCAGTCTGAACAAGAGGACGAAAATGATGGTCGTATTGATATCATGAAGTTTGATATCATAAGTGAAGAATTCACGGTTATACCTTGTCCTATCTCTATCAAGTGCAAGGACCATCAAACACATCTGTTAAATAGTGATGGCATACTCTCTTTTCTGTTGATTCTTCCAAGAAAATTTTCGATATGGAGACTGGACGGTCATGCAGATCAACCGTGGACAACTGTTGAATACACCTTAAGCATGGAGATTTGTCATAAATACGAAGAAATTGATGTAATAGCTGTTGTGGATGGAAAGCTAGCTCTCCAATCTAATGATAGTCTTTGGGTTTGCAACCTTATGGAGGGATCAGTGAGAAACTATCCCAGAATCGTGATTCCTGCTCGTATATCGTTTCTATCTCATCAGATGAGTTTAGCTTCTCTATGTAATGGCAAAACCACAATATTCATAGAACAAGACAACAAGGTAGTGGTGACTTAGTTATCGAAGGGGCGGCTGAGATGGGTTGCTGGAAGGGGGGAATTTTCGTTTTCGAATAATTGGATGTTTAAAAAAAGCCCGACACTTTTTTTTAATCTCCTTTACACATTTTGCACTCGATCACCCAACGAACGGAATTTATTTTTGCAATGTTCCCTTTGTGTTTGTGTTAATATGCATTATTGTTAATTCTACCAAAATAGTTTATGGTATTTTCTGTTATATATATTTGCAAAGTAAGTGTGGCATATTGTGATCTCTTAGGTATTTTGCAATATAATCGCTTGAAAAGTGTAGATGTACGGGAAAAATGTGATCCAAATGTGTTAAAATGATGTATGATTTAAAACAGGAAAGAAAACATAATTCTATGCAAATCCATATATGATGGTGAACTTTTGCCACTTTCATGGGTTTCACCAAGTACATATATGATTACATCACATGTCATATGTACTCTCATGAGTAAAGGTATTACATATGGTAATCATAAGTATGAAAAAGGCTTATAATTAGTGTAGAGATAGAGTTTTAAATTTGATGTTTGAGATGCCATTGATTAAGTCGAGTTTGGGAAGTTGGTCTCCTATATAGGAGAGAGACGGAATCGAAGTAAATTGTTAGTAACCATGACAGTGCGTTCAAGAACAATATCGTCCTTCAACATGTATACATCCAATGGCATAGAGTGATGCATCTTGAGTCTTAAGAATTGGAGGTGAAGGCATGAGAAAAAAGCATATTGGCTATTGACTAGTGATTAATTAGGAGGCCTCAATTCTTGATTGGAGAGGGCACCAAAGGTTATATCCCTCGAGCTAAGTGGAGCATGCATGAAGTAGTCAGGATGGTTAGCCGCTCAATAGTCGAGAGACTGACTATATCTTTTTTTACGCAATTTATAAATTAAAGTAGCCAGTGGCGGACTCAAGATTGTGGTTCAGTGGGGGCCAAATTCTCACTATAATATCATGGCTAAAATTTGCTCGAAAATTTCACAAATATATAAATAAATGGGTTTTCGTCAGTTTAGATTTCAGATAATCATTAGTTATTTTTATTTAATACTAACAACACGCACGCGCACGTATCCTTAAACGAAAAATTGATAGGCTCACGCACCCCGTGACCCTTATGTACGTGTGTTAGTCTAATAGATTAATTATGTAACTTTATGTATTAGAATGATGAATTAATAGACATATTATCGAAGCTACCGCTTAATATGATAAATTAAAAAAACGAAAAGAGAGATGAATATTAATAAACAATTTTTTTATTCTTGGTTAAATAGTAAATAATAAATATAAGGATGTAATAAATTTTTTGTGTGTATGACAAATAATGAGATAAGATAAAAAAAAAAAAAAAAAAAAAAAGAAATGTTTATCAAACTATATTAATAAGAAAAGAGGAAAACATAAATTTCGAACACTAGAAAGAGGAAGAATGTGGTTGCCAGGTTTTGAAGCCACGACCATCGGGTTAATGATAAAACATTTAAACTAAAACAATGAATACAAGTCAAGAGAATCATAATAATTCTAACGTAGAACATAAAACATTATTAGTCTATCATTATATTGGCTATACAAGAAGATTAGCTTTTCATGGCTGTGGAACTCACATGTCACTGAAAAATTTCATAACTAAGAAAGATATTTGCATTAATATCAAAATATGTCTTCGATGGATTTAATACACCAAAGACGGGAAATTTTTAGGTAGTGTCTCACTCACGTGAGTGCATATTCTACGTGAAGAAAATCGAGCCACAGGATCGTAACTACACACAACATAAACAATTACAGTAATCGATCACGCTACTGATTACGCTTGATGTAGTATGTACTCACGTGAGTGACACACTACTTAAAAATTTCCCACCAAAGACATATTTATACCCCATTATTTTATTATTTTATTTCAACTAATTGAAATAAAATATAAGAATGCTTGGAGTATATGTCTAGGACATGTGATTTAAAAAAAAAGGAGAAAAGAGCGGATGATTTTGACTAATCATTTTGTATAGTTAGATTGGATCTGTTGAAATAATGATAAACAAAAGGGAAGAGGGAAAATAATTTACAAAAAGGAAATAAAAAGTTGGTTCGAGGGAGGTAGTTATATGGAATTTTAATAGGTTTTTCCGCCACAAAATTATTCAAAGAGATCACCCAAAGAATTTTTAATGATTAGGTCAATTATTACAATGATCCACTCCATATCTAATGTCACTTTGTATAAAAAGGAGAGAAAATATCCTACTTGGCACCATATTGCTAGCCACATTCACAATCTCACACACAATGGCTCTTTTAAAAACAACTTTGTCTTAAATTTTATTAGTGATAGTGCTACGTCCAAATTCAAAATGAACATAAAAAATACATAACATATTTTTAGATCGTTGATATTATGATGCGGTACTTGTTGATTAATATTGGTCCTATAATAAATTATTATGTAAAAATTGTGTTGTGACAGTTTGTTGTAAATATTTTATTGTGTCAAAAACACATTCTAAAATTAAATCACACAGCTATAACATAAAACATATATATATATATACACACACGATTCTGCCTGCGTTTTGATGCAATTTGTTTATTTTTTTATTTTTCTTTTCTCTACTTGTGATGTAAATGGCTGGTGTCAGAACGTGAGCAGATTGCCCTTCCTTTTCCCATCCAAGTCATTCACATTGTGTATTTTTAAGCCATTGCAATTATATATAACAATACCAATGTGATTCCCTGCCAAAAAGTTGTTTCACACCGTGTCTTTTGGAGGCATTGAGATTGGCCTTAAAAGCTGAAATAAAATTGCTAATTTAGGTGCTATTTTTTTGCTCTAGGAGTCTAGAATGGAGAATGCGTTCAAGCGTGGAAGTAGGTGAATTAATGAATGAATTCCAAGCTAAGAAGAAATAGAGTGTATTTTTGTTTTCCTCTAGTAGGGTTCCAACACTGGTTTCCTTGTCAGATTATAATCTAGCTCACCACTAGATCAATTCACCTTGTGCAGAAATAGAATGTATTTAATTGAATATGTAGATTATGGCGGCCACCAGGAATATTGTGAGGTGGGTGCCACTCTACCTCAACATTGTCCACGAAGTCGGCTACATTAAATGTTGGCCAGCTTTATATGGTGGGTGCAAAGTGATGAGGGTCAAACTAGTCCTCACTAATAGTTGATAATTAGATAAATAGTAAATATTGTAATTGTTGATAAATAGATATATTACTGTAAAGATAAACCTTTGTAAATATTTTGTATTTTTGTATGTAGATAGGATAGCTCCAGAAGGTTCTGATGTACTCTATATAAACAATGTACAACATACAGTTTCAAGAGTGAATAATAATATATTTTCCTCTCCACATAATTCAATCATGGTATCAGAGCACCCGTATTTCTCTAGCATTATTATTCTCCAATAATAATTTTTTTTTCTATTATCTTTTCTAGCTTTCAGCAATTCATCCTCCCGTTCTTGCTCATCAGCGTCTCCTTCCCAAGCTTCCATGGCTTCCGATCAACCTCCTTCTTCCTCCTCTCAAGTTATAGCATTCAACCCTGCCACACAAGCACCTCTAAAACTCACCCCCACCAATTATTCTGCATGCGGAGTATGCAGATCGAGACCCTTCTTCTTGGATATGGACTCTTCGGCCATCTCGACGGAACCACCGTCGCTCCACCCAAACCGCTTCAAACTGCAGTACTTCTTCCCCCAACCCCAAACACGCTCTCTGGACACGCCAAGACAATCTAATTCTCAATCTCATTGTTGCATCCCTATCACCCGTTGTTCTGCAATTTATTCGGGGCGCCAAAACATCCAAGCAGGCCTGGACATTGCTTCACGATGCCTACGCCAAGCCATCTCGTGGCAGAATCAAATTAATTAACAAAATTTACGATCTATGCGCAAGGGCTCTCAATCGATTTCTGAATATATGTATGAAATTAAGGGAAAGGCGGATGAATTAGCTCTCTTAGGAGCATCCATGGACGCCGACGATTTAACTGATTTGATTCTTGCAAGCCTTGGTGACGAATCCAGGGAATTAAGCAGTGCCATTCAAGCCCGTGATGCAGCAATTTCCTTTGAGGAATTACATGAAAAATTGCTTACCTACTCGATTCAAGCTCCTCTGCCGCTGCATCTCCGGCGTCGTTTGGTCCGCCATCGCGATTCCGGCATATCGTCCTCCACCGGTTTATCACCCCGCTTGTTACCTCAATGGAGAGGCCCAACACGCGCAACAACCTCTCGGCACTCTTTTTCGTGACGCAAGCGTGCCCTCCTCCATCTTCTAATCTGCGCCATCTTCCCGATCAACAACACTTCCAGCCCGAAGGGCCTATCTTGGTCTTGTCACACCACCAGGCAGGAACAGGGCACTCGGCTCGATTTTGCTCCGCTATCAGTCCAACAATTAACCCCAACAAACCCTCGCGCCTCCAGGCCCAGGCACATCTCACCGCCACTAGTTCAGCTCCTCCGGCGGCATCACATCACGGCTCGCCGGCAGCGTGCCACCCACCACGTCACCACAGATCTTCAAAACTTGGCTCTCCATCACCCGTATAATGGTGATGATATTATGATTGGTGATGGTACAGGGCTTCCAATCACTCATTCTCGTTCAACTTCTCTCCTATCACTTTATCTAAGTCTCATTAATTTACATAATGTTCTCTCTGTGTTCCCACTATGTCCCGTAACTTACTTTCTATCTCCCAATTGTGCAAATCTAATAACTTATCAATTGAATTCTTACCATCTGAATTTCTTGTGAAGGATCTTCGATCAATCTTATCTCGCATCGTGGTCCGGTTAAAAATGGACTATACGAATGGCTTTCACTACCATTGCTTGCGTTTATGCGTCAAATAAAGCCACCTCCCAAGTGTGGCATCATCATTTAGTCACCCTGCTAGTTCTATTTTACGATCTATTCTTAGTACTTTTTCTTTGGATTCTATTTCTTCTTCGTTCACGCATTGTTCTTCATGTTTGGAAAATAAAAGCCACAAGTTGTCCTTTGGCTCTTCGACTTTATCCTCTTCCCGTCCCTTGGAAATTGTTTTTAGTGATGTTTGGACTTCCCCTGTACTTTCTTTTGATTGTTTTAAATATTGTGTTATCTTCGTTGATCATTATACACGGTATATTTGGTTTTATCCACTTTCTTGAAAATCGATGTTGCCACGACTTTTACTTCGCTTTATTTCGATAGTTGAAAAATATTTTAATAAACCCATTAAAACCTTATATACTAACAATGGTGGTGAATATATCTCTCTTCGTGATTACTTGGCCATTAATGGCATCTCCTCTTCACTACACCTCCCACACTCCTAAAACACAATGGCATTTCTGAACGCATTTACACTTACACATAGTTGAAACAGCCTTACCCTTCTCTCCCATGCCTCTCTCCTCTTAACTACTGCCTTATGCTTTTTCCATTGCAGTCTATCTTATTAATCGCATGCCCACTCCTATCCTTAATATGAAATCTCCTTATGAATGCATCTTCCATGAGCTTCCGAACTACCAAAAATTAATAGTCTTTGGGTGCCTATGTTATCCCTGGTTGCGTCCCTACACTGATCACAAACTTCAGCCTCGCTCCAAACCCTGTGTGTTCCTTGGTTATGCGTTGAATCAACATGCCTACTACTGTTATGACACATCTGCCTCTCGTCTCTATGTTTCCCGTCATGTCAAGTTTGTCGAATCCGTTTTCCCCTTTGCTACTCCTACTTCCCCCTCATCTCCAACTCCTCCCCCTCTTTCAGACTGGATTCCTACTCCCCAGCCTAGCATACCTTCCCTTCCATCCGAACCCCACCCTATTCCAGACCCGTCCCCACCTCCCAGCCCACCTCCCTCTCCGCCATCTCCACCACCTCCCCTTGTTCCAACGCATCCTATGCGTACTCGAGCTCAAAACAACATTTATAAGCCTATCCAGAAACTTAAACTTCACACCCAACTCCCTCTCCTTCTCCTACTGAACCTACCACGGTCTCACAAGCCCTTAAACATCCTTATTGGAGAACTGCAATGCAAGAGGAATACGACGCTTTGGTGCGTAATGATACCTGGGAATCGGTCCACACGATCTTTCTTATAATGTCATTGGTTCAAAATGGATATTTCGGTTAAAACATAATGCAGATGGTTCCATTGATCGCTACAAGGCTCGCCTGGTTGCTCAGGGTTTTTATCAACGGCCGGGTGTTGATTACTATGAGACGTTTAGCCCAGTGGTTAAACCTACTACTGTCCGGGTCGTTCTCTCCCTTGCTCTTTCGTAGGGGTGGTCCATACGACAGCTTGATATAAATAATGCTTTTCTGCAGGGTCACCTTTAGGAAGATGTCTATCTCGCTCAGCCTACTGGTTTTATTAGTTCTGACCTCCCCACCCATGTTTGCAAGCTACGCAAATCTATCTACAGCTTAAAGCAAGCTCCCCGGGCGTGGTATGATGAACTCAAAGGTTTTCTTCTCTCATGTCATTTCCGGAATGCGCAGGCAGACACATCCTTATTTATTTATACTTCTGGTGGTATTATTATCTATGTTTTGGTATATGTGGATGATCTAATTATTACAGGGAATGATTCTGATACTCTTGAAAGGTTTATTAAGCTCCTAGGTGATCGCTTTGCCCTCAAGGATCTTGGTACTCTTTCAAATTTTTTGGGCATTGAGGTTCTTCGGAATTCTGCAGGTTGCATCTTGTCTCAAAAAAGTTGTGCCACTGAACTGCTCACCAAGCTTAACTTGCATCAGGCCAATGCCGTTGCCACGCCTTTGCTTGCAGATATTTCGACCTTGACTGTTCACTCTGGCACTCCATTCGCTGATCCTTCTCATTATCGTATGGTGCTTGGCAGTTTTCAGTACCTTAATTTCACTGGTCCGGATTTACTTTCGCGGTCAACAAACTATCTCAGTTTATGCGCTGTCCAACTGATATTCATTGGGCTCATGTAAAGCGTATTCTCCGTTATTTGGCAGGCACTCTTGATTATGGTCTTCAGTTGTATCGTCGGTCTCCTCCAGTCCTTCATGCCTTTTCTGATGCTGATTGGGGTGGTAATAGAGATGACTACTCTTGTACCAGTGCGTATGTTCTTTACCTTGGGCGAAATGCCATCTCCTGGAGCTCAAAGAAACAATCCATCATTGCTCGCTCCTCCACCGGCGAGAATACCGTTCGATTGCCTCTGCAAAACCAATTGAATTGGGTCACTTTTCTTCTTCATGATCTTGGTTTTCCTATAACTCACCCTCTGGTTATTTATTGCGACAATCTTGGCACCACTCACCTGCAGGCAAATCCGCTTTTTCACTCTGCATTATGAAGCATGTCGCCATCGACTATCATTTTATTCATGATCAGGTTCAAAGGGATTGGCTACGCATTACACATGTCAATGCTAACGATCAACTTGCAGACTATCTCACTAAATCTCTACCACGATCAACGTTTCAACAACAACGTACCAAGTTAGGCCTCGTCCCTCGACCAACTTGAGGGGTGGTAATAGTTGATAATTAGATAAATAGTAAATATTGTAATTGTTGATAAATAGATTTATTACTATAAAGATAAACCTTTGTAAATATTTTTTATTTTTGTATCTAGATAGGATAGCTCCAGAAGGTTCTGATGTACTCTATATAAACAATGTACAACATACAGTTTCAAGTGTGAATAATAATATATTTTCCTCTCCACATAATTCTATCACTCACCACGTGTCATCTTCTCATTTATCAAACATTAAATAAAGAGAGAGAAAATATAACAATAAGGGTCAGGAGCCTCACCGCATTGACTATCATTTTATTCATGATCAGGTTCAAAGGGATTGGCTACGCATTACACATGTCAATGCTAACGATCAACTTGCAGACTGTCTCACTAAATCTCTACCACGATCAACGTTTCAACAACAACGTACCAAGTTAGGCCTCGTCCCTCGACCAACTTGAGGGGTGGTAATAGTTGATAATTAGATAAATAGTAAATATTGTAATTGTTGATAAATAGATATATTACTGTAAAGATAAACCTTTGTAAATATTTTGTATTTTTGTATCTAGATAGGATAGCTCCAGAAGGTTCTGATGTACTCTATATAAACAATGTACATCATACAGTTTCAAGTGTGAATAATAATATATTTTCCTCTCCACATAATTCTATCACTCACCACGTGTCATCTTCTCATTTATCAAACATTAAATAAAGAGAGAGAAAATATAACAATAAGGGTCAGGAGCCTCACTTCTTGCCTAAGAGCAGATCTAAACCCTGGGTGGGAGATCAGTTCGGTTCGCTTCTCAGATCACCGCAGGTCGGTCAAGTCGCAATGGAGTTGGGCCCGCACAGTTCGGGCCGAAACGGCCTAGGGGGCTCGGAGCAGGTCGGTCAGAGCCTCTCTTATCCGAAGAGTAGCCATGTGCTTATAATAAAGGATAATTGTGAGAAGATACTAATGATCCTTCTCCCAATATGATTCTGCTCTTATTATTTAAATATATCCGTGTTTATTTCCAAAAATCAATGGATTGACACGGAAAGAATCCCGAATACATAGGGAACAAGGAAACTGGATGAGATGTCCTCTATATAAATAATCTATATGAACTACGAGAGACTTGATTCTTGAACAATTACAGGATACGTAGGCAATTTGGGATTAACAATCTCAAGCTCAGTCTAAACATACAAATACAACCCCCCATTTTACATCTTTTTCTAAAGTTCATTCTTGGATCAATTGTCACTAGGAAAATACGGCTCAGATAAGCTTGCAACGAATCGAGCCAAATGCATGCTTGAGACACTACGAACTGAAAATTCCATGACTCGATGACACATGTAATGCAAAATAAAAACATGAAACACCAAGAGCAAACCTGATTACAAAATTGGGGTTATTATGACCTAGATAGATCATTTTTGACATTTTTTTTCATAATAATCATAATTTACAAGATCCGAATGATATCATGCAAATCGGGCTGATGAAGTGATATTGCTGGGAATATCAGGGTGGATGTATTGGTGGTGACGCGGTGGATATCTGAACGGAATAGATGATTTATGGTATTGACACGCAGTGGTTGTGAAGAACTCACGGCGGAGCTCAGCCTAAAGGGGTGTGGTCTGATAATTGGAAAACGTGATCGACGAATTTGTCAGAGTGTATCTGCTTATATTTCATAGTCCCCTCTATAGATGTTTCAAAGCCTCTATTTATAGGTGATACACTAATTATGATTAGATTAGCGGTGATAAGACATAATTAAGCTTAATTAAGGAGACAAGACAAGTGCAGGGGGTCGCGCTGGGGGACCGTTGGATACTTTATCGTCTTCAAGCTTGGGTTGTCTTGTCCTTGCTAGTGTAAAGTATGGTGCTTGTTCGCTTGTGGAGAGGGCTTAGTCAGAGGGATGAATGCGATGGCTAGGGGCGGCGTGCTCGGCCCCAACTCGAAGGCTGAGATGGTCGAGTGAGCTCGATGACATGGTCGTCTTATTTCCAGGTGAGCCGGTGGCGATGGAGGTCAGAGGCGGAGGAGAAAACCACTGAGGCGGGCATAAAGGCTGTTCGGTCTACCATGTCAAGCCGCGGTATATCAATGGCCACCTACTTCGTGGTCAGACCGCTCGTTGGGGTATGGACAGGGAGTAGTGTGATTCACCTGCAGTATGCCTTGGTTCAATGATTTTTGTTAAGATAAGACTGTTTTATTATGATATTAGGTTTGAGCAAGCCGCGACGATATGTCCCTATTTGGGATGTAAAGGGTTCTCTTAGCGAACAGTCTAGACCGTTTTAGATGACGGGTTTTGAGGGCAACTTTAGTGTCGGCGCTACGACTCATTGCAAGGTGCCTGGCGATGAACCGAACAGCGAAAAACAACGCCGCATCCTATGGCGAGAGAGGTTGGGACCGCATCGGTGTGCGGGTTTAGCAATTTTCATGTCATGATATGACTCATTGCTTGTCTTTGTCTTTGCGAAGCGATGGACTTACCAGTGGTTGATATGACCAAGTGTTTTGATGAGGTGTGACCGCGATTGTCCAGCTGGCCGAAGTCTACTATTTCTCGGACAGAGTTTTATTGGGGGGAAATTCTCGTTAACCGTGAGGTGGTTTTATTTCAAATTTCGAATCTCGAGGCGGTTGAGGTGACGTTTCGGCTCCTTGCGTTGTCTATAAATAAAGAGTCACCTTGAATCGGTTTATTTTTGCATCTCCGTTTTTGAAAAATCCTTTCTTTTTCCGTCGTAGAATCCAAGCGTTTTGTGAAGAATCCGGCGGTTCAACCATAAATACCGTCGGCGTCTGTGTATTTTCACGGCGGTTTGCTTCCAATTTCCGGCTGACATTCATCTCTTCTCCGGCCGGTCGTTGTATTCAGGTAAATTCCAAATTCCTCTATTGCACTACTTCCTTGGTCTTGGTATCCTTTTAATTAGTAGTCTCTTTCGGGATTTAATGGAATGATTGATTGCCGAGGATTTCATGGTAGATTCTCATTGCTTTTTCGTTCAATGGGGTGTCTGAGTGTTTTTCTGTTTGCCTGCCATTCCCCTTCTTGGGTGCTCTTTTGGCTCAATAAACTGAGGAGATAATTTGCCTCCGTCCTTTCTTTTCCGGAATCTCTTCTTTTAATCACAATACATTGAGATGGTATTGATTCGATTAGGGAAAATAGAGGGGTGAGGTGTCACGATGAGTGGATACACTCGTCTTGGTCCGACTCTTGTGTCTTGGTGATTGACGATCCACCTCGCCCTTGTGTTTTTCAGGATGTCCTCCGAATGCACTCTTAGCCAGGGAAGTCAAGAGATTATGGGACACGAGTTTGTTGAAGTGGATCAAGATGAGCAAAGCCTCGAGGATTTCACCGAGAGCTTACGATGGAAATGTCCGAGTGAGACATCCCAAGTGTTTACGATCGAGATCCGGATGAGGGGGAGGCAGATTGCGAGCAAATGCAGCTCGTTTTAAAATAGACTCAGACGATCGAAACTGCGACCCCAAACAATACACGAAGAGGGTCATGCCGAGCTCGAAGCTCGAAAAGCTTTTGATAGAGAAGTAGCTCACCAACGGAAAAGTTTCATCGCTCTGCCGACTATCTCCCAGATCCCACGCCGCCTATGATATTTCTTGATTACCATTTTGTTAGCTTTCCGGGACACGTGATAAGAAACGAGTGTGTGGTCGGTCCAACTTTGATTGCATCCGGTTGCATTATGACCATTTTGTGGCCGGGCCAGGCCCTTTTCGATCCTTTCCTTGTAAAGTTCTTAGAGGTCACCAACACTCATCCCAAATGACCTCACTCGGTCTTGATGAGGGTGGTTTTGGGTTTTATTGTCGTGAATCGCCTGCTGGGCAGGGAGCCTTCTCTTCCATGTTTAATCATTTTTATTGGGTCACCAAATTTGGGAATCTAATCAAATTGATCCCGGAGAAAAAGCTCGCCACTATTTTTGACCTTCCTGAGAAAGTAGACTCCTAGCCTAGTCGATGCATGAAGGTCGAATCTCGGGTCGGATGGCCTTTTAGAAGAATCACTGGAGCAGAGCCAGACACCGAGAGCATCAAGAGGGTCGAGGAGGAGGTCGACGATCAGCGCTTCATTGTTAAAATCAAAAAACTATTGGGTTTTAATGGAGGAAAGAAACCCACACAAGAAAAGACTTTCAATCACTGTCTCCTCCTTGACCCTACCGAGGATTACAGTCGGCTGGCAGGGATTATTGGTCCTGGTAAGGAAGAGGCGCTCGTCCCAATAGAGCAGTTATTGTGCGATCCAGAGTGGTATGCAGAATGTCACCATAGGATATGATTGCCCTCAGAGTGTGAGGAATGTGGGGGTGATCCCCGATTGAGGGAGGAGTTACCTGTCAGCACTATATGTATGCTTTGATTTATTGTATTTTGTCGTTTTTCTTCCATATTCGTCTTTAGATATTGTATTAATTGCGCCTGCTTGTGTAGATATGGTGAATGCGAGCCGTCTCCGTCAGCATATGATGAGAGATAAATTTATGATAGTTTTTATGACATTTCGCCCCATTTCTGATACCATTTTGAGCATTATTGTATCAAATCAAGTCAAAATTACTAAGTTTTATTCAAATGTATAAGTAGTAGTTATTATATAAATTATCGTATTTTTATAAGTTTTTATTAGTTTTTGTACCGGTTTAGTAACTCGAGTGTAAATGTCGGTTCGTTTGGTATTTTGGTGGTTCATTGCGGGATTATATATTGACCAAGATTCCACGTAACGACATGTTTTGAGTCTAAAAGATGTGTTTAGAGGGTTAGAAGAAGGTGCCACAAGTTTATAAGTTCAACGGAGCAAATTTTCTAAGTACTTAAATCGTTATATATTTTCGACGGAGATTTGACCCAGCTTAGAGGCATTTTCAGGGATGACTTCTTAATGAAAGTTGTAGATCTTCACATAAGATTTCCAACGCACTTTGAATTACGCCAATTGGAGGTCTACAACTCAAGTTATGGTCAATTGACTAATCGATTCGTATTAGCGGAAATCCCAAAACGCGACACGACATACGAATGGCTCATCAAAACGACATTTTCTGAAGAAGTTTCCTTCATAAAAGTTGTATATCTTCAAGAAAGCTTTCCAATGGATTTTGAATCAAGTCAATCGGACTTCTACAACTCAAATGGTGGTCAAGTGGCTAATTGATTTGTATTAAGGAAAATGTCGCAAAACGACGCCGTAATGGGAATGGCCCATCAAAAGGCGTTTTCTGAAGAAGAGTCCTTCATGAAAGTTGAAGAATTTTCCGAGAGCTTAATTTTGACGTTTGAATCATAATTTTTGGAGTCTACAACTCAAGATATGAATTTTAGAAGTTTTAGAAGGATCAGAATTGATCACCACCGGATCGATCCGGCACCAATCCGGATCGATCCGACCCCTCAACATTTCCTATAAAAACAGAGCATCAGCAGCAGCAACTCTTGCCCCTTTTCTTCTTTCTTTCTCCTTTCTTTTCTTCACCTCGTCTTTCTTTCTTTTTTTTATTTTTTATTTTTTATTTTTTTCCTTTGAAGATCATATATATATACATATATGATATATATATATATACAAACACCCTTCATGTATATATATATATTCTATATATGAATATATGTGTGATAGATCTATCTATATATATATATATATATATATAGATCTAGATCTAGATTTCTATTTCATCTCGTTTTTCTTTTATTTTTATTTGAGTACTGTATATACATATATATATATTCATTATGTATGTATGTATATATGTTTTTCACATATATAAATAAAATGGTTATAATATCGTTGTAATGGCGGAATAATTATCGAAGATTGTTGATTTCTAAGCTTTGGCATGTTAGATCCGTTGAAACGCATTGATTCGATAAATCATAACCGGTAATATATTCTAAAATTGTTATGTTTATTATTTCTATTTCTATTTATATATGATATTAAACTAAAAATATATCTAGCCAAGATATGAATCAATTAGTTAATCTTTTGGTAAAATGAATGATCGACTCTGGTAATAATGATTAAAATCAATTATAATGAATCTCTTTCTTTCTGCGCTTAATGAAACGTTAAAATTGAAAGACCGAGAGGGTAAATTGGCCGAGTGAAAACGTGACAACGGAACCCGCTTTCTACCGAAGCGATTTGTCTTGGGAAAGATAAATTTTATTGAAATTTGTACTCGAGATCATAATAATGTTAAATCATCGATTTAATTGAAACTTAAACCGGAAAGTTGAATCGTCCGGCTTTGACAACCGGAGCCTTTTAAATAAAATTGACCGTTTGACGAACGGAATGACTCCTTTTATCTAAAGGTAGATTTGTACTCGGGGACTGTTCGTAAAAACCGTAATGATTGTGGACCTTGGGTGATGCAATGGACATATGACAATTTCATACGCTCGTGTGAGGAGGAGTTGTCTAGCTTAGAGTACACCGATTCATATATAATTTACACCTTGAATAAAGGAAGATCTGTCTCATTTATTTCTACTAAAAAGAGATTGTAATTCAGTAACGTATTCTTGGCTAGATTCAAAAATATATCTATATATTATATTAGTATTTATTTGTTTTATTTTCTGTTTTACTAACATCTAACTCTAACATTACTAACTAATCTAACTGATCTAACATAATCTAACCCGAGGAAACTGATAAAACTGCGACTTAGATCGAGTTAATAATAGCTTCTTGGTGTTTAACCCCACTTAAAAGAGTTACCATGTTTTCCCGAGGAATACGACTGACTCACCGGACTAGCACTACAATTTGACCCGGTACACTTTGCCGGTTAGGATCTGTATAGCCTGGTAATGTCCGTCGACTTTTCGGCGCCGTTTCCAAGGTTAGGTTTAGTCTGTCGGCATTTTGGCGCCGTTGCCGGAAAAACGTCGCTAATTTCTTTCTTTGTGTCTAGGGTTACTACTTGTATTAGCTCAAAATTCTAGGATAAGTCAACACTCTTCTTATCACATTTCTATTTTTATTTTCCGTTGGTATCTACCTTCTTTTAGTTACCAATTTTCTTCTTCTACCAAATTCGAGTTATTTTCTATTTTCGATAGTAGAAAGTAAGCGTGGTCATAATGACCGAGGATAAGTCAATACATTTCTCAATCTCATTTGTATTTTTATTTTCATTGGTACCTACCTATTTGGTAAGATACCAATTTTTTATAAAAATACTCGATAAATACCGAGTGGCTTCGGTAATTACCGAGAGAGAGAAAAAAAAAAAAAAAAAAAAAAAAAAAACTACTCGGTAAATATCGAGTGGATTCGTAATTACGAGGAGAAAAAAAATATGGTTTTTTATCGATTTTGTGTTATTTTCTATTCGATATTTTCTATTCCACAAGAATTGTCAAATCGAGTTACTTAAAATGGCGAAACCGTTAGTGAAACAATGAACAAGGGATTGCTCATGCTCGAGGGTATGGCCAAAACCTTAATCGAATTTACCTCAACCTAATAACGAATCGAATAATAGAAATAATCGAATCGGAATAAGCATAATCGTAATAATCGAAACCACCAAACCCGAGACTTATTTGTGATCGACCGTAAGAAGTACCAGATTAATAATCCAATTCGTTTACCCAATAAAGGCAGCAAATAATTTGAAATAAAATCTCATCTTTTGGTTTAATTGACACAAGAGCCCAATTTCTAGGAGAAGATGATGAGGATCCACATCATCACCTCTATCTTTTCAAGAATTGTGTAATGACCAAAAGTCATGGTGCTCATTATGAATTAACGAGGATGTCTATGTTTCCTTTTCTTTAAAAGGAAGAGCACGAGATTGGTTTTGTCACTCCCACATCATTCATTGACTAGTTGGGAGGAGATTCAATCCGAGTTTTTAAAGCAGTATTTTACTCCTGGTAGAAAATTGGAATTAATAGTCGAAATTGCCAACTTTAAACAAGGATCTGAAGAAATGCTTGGGAATGCTTGGGAAAGATTTAAAAAACTATTAAGAGCTTGTCCCGATCATGGTTATTCCTTAGATATGCAAATCCAACTTTTCTGTCGTAAATTAAGGAAAGACTCACGTGCAGATGTAGATCATGCATGTGGTGGTTCGTTAATGATGAGTGAAGCTCAAATAGTTTACGATGCTATAGAAAAGATTTCCAAAAATAACAGAATGTGGGAAACCGGTTCTAGCACAAGAAAAGTAGCCTTTGCGAGAATGTACATCGAATCACGAAGTTCTTGCACACTTGGAGAATTTGAGTAGGAAATTTGACGGCTTATTAGCCAATAAAGCGATAAACTCGTAGAAAATATCATACCAAATGAATACTCAAGTCATGATAATGTGTCATTAGGGATGGAAGAACCAAAAGGATATTCAAGGGAAAATGTGAGTTTTTTACAACAGCATAGGAATTTGAACAACGCGTATTCAAACTCGTTTAATGCTATTAGAAGAGATCACCCAACTTTTCATTGGTGCAAAACCCTAGTAAGCAAGGACAACCACCGTATCCAATCCAATATAAGAATCCATATCAAGTTTATCAAGAAGATACCTCGAATCGGAATTTACAATCATTACCTAGACCATATCCACAACATACCACTCAAAGCATACCAGTCACCCAAAGTTCAACCAAACCTGAAGGAGTTGATAAATGGGAGAAATTAATCGAGAATCTGATGGGTATGATATCTACTCAAGCTAAAAATATGGAAACTATGATAACTTCATGAGTGCAATCACTAAGGATATGAGTACGTTGAAAACATCTATGAGTGGACATAATACCAGAATAAGAATTATAGAAGCTTCATTGAGGAATCTGGAATATCACTTGAGTAGAGAAGTAGAACGTAAAAGCAAGAAACCATCGGATGGATTGCCAAGTAATATCGAAAGAAATCGAGTGGGGTAAATCTTTGTTATTACCGTAAGTGGAAGGATCTGTGGAAGTAATGGATTAGAAAAATTCGGGAATAATGAAGTAGATGATGATTTAGATGGTAAATATAAGAAGAATATGGAATCTAAAGGGCCATTTCAAACCGAACCTTATCCGGCTCAACCTAAATTCACATCGGTTCAACCTGGAAGGGCATCACATATCCACTTGCATATTTTGAAGAAAAAGGTACTGAATGATGACACACTATGTCTTCAAAAGGCACAATCATTCAAGGAAGCTTTACCATCTTCATCTAACGATAAGGGTAAGGGAGGTATACATTCTATCCCTATTACAAAGATGAAGTTGGATAATAAGTATGCATGTTTTATTGACACTTTTCGGCACTTAACTATTAATACCCCTTTCATCGATGTTTGTAAGGGAGAGCTTAGTTTGGGAGTGAATGATGAGCGCGTTATCTTCAACATTTACAATTCATTGAAATATCCATACATTACACTAGAATCTAGTTCTTGTGTAGACACTTTGTGTTCTCTTGTTGTGGATCGTATTAACACACCTGAATCAAGAAGATGACTCAGAAGTAATAATGTGAAAGCTCGTAAAACCCAAAGCTCGAAAATCAAAGGAAAAGGTCAAGAACCGTTGGATTCGACGGTATTCGTCTAACATATGTTGGAAAGCAGTATTGATAAAAAAGACGGATGCGGTGCGTGAGGATGACCCACCACCAGTGCTTTAAAAACTGAAGCACGGTAAAGTCTGGCTATAGACTATAAATGTAGTCAATGACGGGTACTATCCTTCCTTTTTACTCCTTAAGCATTTATTTTTAGTGGATTATGTGCTTAAATGTTACGTGCTTTTGTGAGTAATTGTTAGAAGTAACCTGTTTTGTTTAGTATATTATATTAGTTAATCATTATCATTTTGGTCGAGCAAACGACGTTAACCAAAAGCGCTACCGGGAGGCAGCCCGTAAAAATGTTAAATATAATAATTACTCATACTTTGGATGATACTTTGCTAATACTTAGGATTGATTTTCATTTTGTTTCACCAAGTCTTAGGATGAATGTTTGAATGTCATTATAACGGGAATGATTAGGTGGTTATCCGAAAATCCTGATGGATAACAAAGAGAAAATTCAAATGTATCATTTCTTGGACTTAGGTTGTTAGAACGATTTGAAATAACCCTTGAGGATCTGGGTATAAAAGACTCAGAGTTAATACTTTGTCACATATTTCATATCATGATCTAGTCTGTTTTAAATTTCAAATAATGTGTGACATGTATTAGTTCAAATACTATGGAAGTGAGGAGGTCATAACTTTAACCCACCCACCCACCCTTTAATATCATCTGAGTATTTGTTTTGACTTGTTTTAGTGCACCATTGCTTTCCCAACAACTTATTTACACTCACTTTACATTGAGGACAATGTAAGTTCGTAAGTGGGGAGTGGAGTCGTTGGTCTAGCAATGGCATTAATGTTTATTTTGTATCAATAAATCTCTTAGTTTTCGATTTTTTTCGAGCATTATTTAGTTGATTAAAATAAACTGTATAAGGTATATAGTTCATGGATTTGAAGATATAATGATCAATTTGGATGTGTATAACCAATGTGAACCGTAAGTGCATTGTAATTCCAAATATATTTGTGTAACATGAATTCTTTCACGTAAGCCTTTGATATTGAAGCGAAAATTTTAAACTGTATCCATTCAGTATCCTAGTGGTTATTCTATAGATAATATCAGTAACTTAGTACCTAACTTTTGAACGTGTACTGTGAATATCTGAAGGTTTGAATGTGATAGAAAGGATATAAGTTAAGTGGAATTAAAATAAAGATGAACTATATATATGTCGGTTGTAGCTACCAATGATTTGAGTGCAGTAGGGTGTTATCACGAAACGTCCTATATCACTATGAGGTTTAAAAGCTCCTGACTGCCTGATGATAGTAGTCCAGCTAGGGTGTTATCACGAAACGTCCTATTGCTGGGAATGAAGGCATATGCTACACATGTGAAATTAAGTTCATCAAAAAAAAAAAATAAAAAAAAATAAAAAAATAATAATAATAAAAAATTTTAAGCGTGGTTGAAAACTTAGCTATCTTCTGACTATCCCCAGTATAAACTGAATGATATGCTTTAGGGATTATCCTAATAAGTACACGGAGAACTTTGTGTGGGCTGTTCTCGCTTTATACCTAGGAAAGTCATTAGAGGTTTGTCTGAATGGATATTTGTGTGTTTTGCTTGATTTATTCAAGAGAGGATAGTGGAAATTGAAAAGGCTTGTCACACACACACTCTGTTATACATTTATATTAAGGTTAAAGCCTGGTTGTAATTCTATACGGTTGCAACATCTAGTTGTTCCTTATATCTTCTATCTTCATGAATTTATCTCTCATTCATTTTGTTTTATCGCTTGTTTTGATCGAGGACGACCAAAAGCTAAGTAGGGGGTTATGATGAGAGATAAATTTATGATCGTTTTTATGACATTTCGCCCCATTTCTGATACCATTTTGAGCATTATTGTATCAAATCAAGTCAAAATTACTAAGTTTTATTCAAATGTATAAGTAGTAGTTATTATATAAATTATCGTATTTTTATAAGTTTTTTATTAGTTTTTGTACCGGTTTAGTAACCGGAGTGTAAATGTCGGATTTACGTTTGGTATTTTGGTGGTTCATTGCAGGATTATATATTGACCAAGATTCCACGTAACGACATGTTTTGAGTCTAAAAGATGTGTTTAGAGGGTTAGAAGAAGGTGCCACAAGTTTATAAGTTCAACGGAGCAAATTTTCTAAGTACTTAAATCGTTATATATTTTCGACGGAGATTTGACCCAGCTTAGAGGCATTTTCAGGGGATGACTTCTTAATGAAAGTTGTAGATCTTCACATAAGATTTCCAACGCACTTTGAATTATGTCAATTGGAGGTCTACAACTCAAGTTATGGTCAATTGACTAATCGATTCGTATTAGCGGAAATCCCGAAAACGACACGACATACGAATGGCTCATCAAAACGACATTTTCTGAAGAAGTTTCCTTCATAAAAGTTGTATATCTTCAAGAAAGCTTTCCAATGGATTTTGAATCAAGTCAATCGGACTTCTACAACTCAAATGGTGGTCAAGTGGCTAATTGATTTGTATTAAGGAAAATGTCGCAAAACGACGCGTAATGGGAATGGCCCATCAAAAAGGCGTTTTCTGAAGAAGAGTCCTCATGAAAGTTGAAGAATTTTCCGGGAGCTTAATTTTGACGTTTGAATCATAATTTTTGGAGGTCTACAACTCAAGATATGAATTTTAGAAGTTTTAGAAGGATCTAGAATTGATCACCACCGGATCGATCCGGCACCAATCCGGATCGATCCGACCCCTCAACATTTCCTATAAAAACAGAGCATCAGCAGCAGCAACTCTTGCCCCTTTTCTTCTTTCTTTCTCCTTTCTTTTCTTCACCTTGTCTTTCTTTCTTTTTTTTATTTTTTATTTTTTATTTTTTTCCTTTGAAGATCATATATATATACATATATGATATATATATATATACAAACACCCTTCATGTATATATATATATTCTATATATGAATATATGTGTGATAGATCTATCTATATATATATATATATATAGATCTAGATCTAGATTTCTATTTCATCTCGTTTCTTCTTTTATTTTTATTTCGGGGCCCGTATATACATATATATGTCTACGTATGTATGTATATATGTTTTTCACATATATAAATAAAATGGTTATAGTATCGTTGTAATGGCGGAATAATTATCGAAGATTGTTGATTTCTAAGCTTTGGCATGTTAGATCCGGTGGAAACGACCCCGATTCGATAGTCATAACCGGTAATATATTCTAAAATTGTTATGTTTATTATTTCTATTTCTATTTATATATGATATTAAACTAAAAATATATCTAGCCAAGATATGAATCTGAATTAGTTAATCTTTTGGTAAAATGAATGATCGACTCTGTAATAATGATTAAAATCAATTATAATGAATCTCTTTCTTTCTGCGCTTAATGAAACGTTAAAATTGAAAGACCGAGGGTAAAATTGGCGAGTGAAAACGTGACAACGGAACCCGATTTCCTACCGAGGCGGTTTGTCTTGGGAAAGATAAATTTTATTGAAATTTGTACTCGAGATCGTAATAATGTTAAATCATCAGTTTAATTGAAACTTAAACCGGAAAGTTGAATCGTCCGGCTTTGACAACCGGAGCCTTTTAAATAAAATTGACCGTTTGACGAACGGAATGACTCCTTTTTATCTAAAGGTAGATTTGTACTCGGGACTGTTCCTAAAAACGTATATGATTGTGGACCTTGGGTGATGCAATGGACATATGACAATTTCATACGCTCGTGTGAGGAGGAGTTGTCTAGCTTAGGAGTACACCGATTCATATATAATTTACACCTTGAATAAAGGAAGATCTGTCTCATTTATTTCTACTAAAAAGAGATTGTAATTCAGTAACGTATTCTTGGCTAGATTCAAAAATATATCTATATATTATATTAGTATTTATTTGTTTTATTTTCTGTTTTACTAACATCTAACTCTAACATTACTAACTAATCTAACTGATCTAACATAATCTAACCCGAGGAAACTGATAAAACTGCGACTTAGATCGAGTTAATAATAGCTTCTTGGTGTTTAACCCCACTTAAAAGAGTTACCATGTTTTCCCTGAGGAATACGACCTGACTCACCAGACTAGCACTACAATTTGACCCGGTACACTGCCGGTTAGGATCTGTATAGCCTAGGTAATGTCCGTCAGCTTTCTGACGCCGTTTCCAAGGTTAGGTTTAGGTCTGTCAAGGCACGCACCCAGGCTCAAGCCAACGAGGATAAGAGGGCAGAAATTGTATCCGGTATCCAAGAGCGCCCTCTTCATATGGTTTCCATGCCCAAAAATGTTCTTTCTTTATCACGATCGAAGGGTAAATCTATCCTGGTTATCAATGAGCCAGTCAACCACCGCTTTCAAAGCGATCAAGATCTCTGGCCGAGGTTGGGTCAGTCGGGTCGGCATCTGGTGCTGATTTTATCGATGTCGAGGATGAGGAAGAAATGCGGCCTTGAAGGAGTCACGGACCGATGGCGGTTAGAGCCATAGAGTCATTCGATGGCCAAGAAAACTTTAGAAGATAGCCATGCGATCGATATCCGCTCGATCGTTGAACGCAATGTAGCGAAATCCTCCTCGCAATCTGATAATCGGGCCCCCTGGTTGCTGCCAGGCTTCAAGAAACCGCGCACTGAGAGTGAAGCCCTAATTTTGGCCAATGCGATTTCCAGGGTTCCCCAGCTTAGGAACCTGACATTTGATGGTCCTAGAGAGGTTGACTTGGCTATTGGGAAAGGAATCGCTTCGCGCTCTGTGATGATGGACAGATTGGGCCCGCAATCCGGGCTTTTGCAACATCCTCAGGACCTAGCGGGCCTGATTGGGATGCTCACCACCTTTGTAAGCTCCTTTATTTGTCTTTTGTTTTTTGCCCTTATGTTCGAACACATCTTGATTTTTTGTTTCTTGGTAGGCCAATACAGCGGTGGCCCAGCGCGATAGGATGGCCGCTGATCGTGAGCGTGAGCGGGATGCAGCTTTGAAGAAAGTTAGCCTTCTGGAAGAGCAAGTGAACCAGGCTACTCTTGAAGCGGGCACAGCCAAAAGCTAGCTGGAGGAAGTTAACAGAAAGCGTCGAGAGGATGTTGAGGCCGCTGAGATTTTTCGTGCTGAGCTCGTGTCCAAGTCTGAAAAATAGGCGCTTGAGTTTAACAAAACCATTTCGAGTGCGGAGAAAAGCGCCGGGCAAATGAGGCATAGACTAAAGAGACAAAGGCTCTTGAATGCGAATGGAGGCAAAACTAAAGGCAGTGGGTATCGAAGCAGTGGCGGCCTTCCAGGCTTCTGAGGGTTACGTAAAAGCTCTGGGTGTTGCGGGCTTGGCGGGCTATGATGAAGCCTTTTATCATTTAGCGCGCTGTGCTCGATGGGTGCTTGGGGCGTCGCCCTCCATGGACCCTCGTAGGATCGGACTCGACCGATCGATATGATGTTCGGTTGCTTCCATTCCATGCCGAGATCTCGTTTACACCGGAAGAGCTTGTTGCTATTCTTGCGGACTTAGTTGAGAGGCGAAGCTCCTTGGAACCCGCCCGGAGATCCCAATAACTTAAGAGCATTAGTTAATGAACCTCTTTGTGGCCTTGGAGACTTCTCCGGCCCTCTCTGCGTCGAGCCCAATCGACGCGCTCATCGCACTTCGTTGCTCCAGGAGAGAATGTTGATAAGTCCACCATATGTGGTTATTCTTGGATCATTTTGGCTGCTTTTAATGCCTATTTTGTGATTTTAGTATGATAAATTTCCTTTTGGACTAGATTCTTCTTTGTGGCTTTGATATTTTGCGAGATATGATGAATCCGAGCATAAAAGGCAATGAAAACGAGCTAAAAAAGAAGTCAAAATCATGAAGGCAAGAAGAATCACACCCAGGTGTGGAAGAATGAAATAGGGTGTGAAAAATCGAAACTATCCAGATTTTCTACAGGCCAACGAAATGTTCTGATTGGTTGACACAACTTCCAACGTGATTTTCATGTTGATGGCGCAAATTTGGATGGATTTACACGCATATTTTTAGGAATTTTATTTTAGGAGATAAATTACACAATTTAAATTAAGGAAAATTCCTATTTATCCTAAAATAATTTCCTTAAATTGGAAAAAATCATCACACACGCATTAATCATCAAGATAGGCGACTCTTCCTCCTTTTTCATCATCATCATCTCCCATCCCAAGAGAACAAGGATTTTAGGTTTTGAAATTCAAGAACGAGGCTTTTTCGAGGTTTGATTATTTATGCAATACTTTGACGGTTTCTTTCTATCTCCTTTCTCCTTTATTCTATTTATTTATTTTTCTTGTCAAAGTATGAATTATATGGTTGAATCTTGGAATCTTGATATGTTACGAGAGTAAATATTGGTTTCTTGGATTAGGAAAAGCCCGGCGATGATTATATAGTTTTAAAGATACAATCTTTTCATTGATAGGATTTTTGTCATTTTTATGAATTTGATCTTGTATGCTTATTCATGTAATTTTCCGGAAATAATATCTCGAAGGAGTGAATGACTGTAGGATTGCATGAGAAACTCCATTCGATTAATTGATGACAGAAAAAGTATTAATTAATCGATAACCTAGAAACCAAGATCGAATCTTTAGGGATTTCTTGAATGAAAATTAGGTTAAACCTAAAGTGGCCCTTTAATTATGGTAATTCAATGGACCTAATTTTATTCATCATTGTAGGAAACTGAATGTTGGATAAAACTAGGTACAATCACGGTAATAGTTCGAAAGAATGTTTACGTGTAATATTTGATAATTGGTCTTCATAAATGAAAGATTCATATTGATAGAAAAATTGTTGAAATTCTATGTAAACAACGCCGTGGTGGATCCGAAAATCCAAGAAATGCCTCTAAACCTTGAATCCTATTACCTAAATCTTGAAGTTCTTGGCTTGTAGTTATATTTTCTTTATTTTCTTTAATTTTAGGATTTTAGATAAAAAAACCTCCAAATATTTGATTTGTCTAGCTAATATAAATCGGGAATTGTTTGGTGATTGACCACAAGTCACAATGGGATCGACATCCTAAGTCTTACTTTCGATAAGCCGTGCGCTTTGCGGTAGCATTTAGTGATTATATTGAAAATCACACATCAAATATGAAGAGAGTCAGCAGTGAAGTTTTTTTTATATGTTTTTGATTCCGGACCCCAGCTGTGATGCTTGACTGTCCTTTTATTTTTTGATGAAACAACTTTAAAACCTGAATGTTTGTGACTATTTTGTATGGCTTTATCATTATGCATATCTTTCTCTTTTGATTTAATCTGGTCGGAAATTCGATGCGTTGCGTACTTATGACCCAATATGACCAAGTATTTGTCTGCGGGGTCGACTCCGACCACAATGTTGTCCGTGTCCCCTTTATTTTTAAGAAACTTCGGGTCTGTTGTGTGTAAGCTTGTTGAAAAAATTTTGACCTCTGTCTGCGATCTTATTATCTCTGGCACGCTTCCCGTTGAGGTCTTGCGAGGTTGACTCTGGATTTCTCCATGTTCACTGTCCTGGGTATGTCAGTCTTTGGGAAGTGTTAGCGTTTGACTCCGTCAGGCTTCTTTTGTTAGTAATATCATCCGCAACGGAAGCGATTTTAAGGATCTAGATCTATAAAATACACGTAATAAAATAACTAGATCTATATCTACAAGGGGGTTGTAGAACATACCTCTTGGATCTCAAAATCCAAGTTGAAGAACCGCAATAGAAAGAACGAACAAGGTGTGAAGAGCACCACGATCTTCCGTACGTGTGATCCAAGCAACTCCCGGTGGAAGGAAATTCTCGTCTCGAATCCTTCCGATATGCTACCCGGAAAATCTCCAAGATTTTCCCCTTATTCCCCTTGGCCGAAAATTTTCACCTTCTCCTCTCTAAGAGGTGTAGGTCGAAATTTATTGTGTTATGTTCTGAGGCTTGGGAGAACTCTCTTTATATAGGAGAGTAAAACTTAGCCTCCAAGGATTTAATAATTAAGAGATAATTATTACATTAATCCTTTTTCCAAATAAAAGATAAATAAAATAATTATCCCAAACAAATTAGGATAAATCATATTATTATCTAATATTTCATGAATTATCATTTAACAAATAAAAGATAAATCACATGTCAAATAATTATCCAAGAAAACTAATTTCCCAATAATTAAATAATAACACAAAAAATGCGCCATATGCAAACCCCAAAAAAGGTTACACGCATTTTACTACATTTGACCAATTTGGTCAAAAAGTCAACACACCAATTCGGTAAATCACTTAAAATGTCTTTTCCAGTGTATTTAATTATTTAGTCCAACTAAACAATTAATTCACATATCGTTTTAATAAAGTCCAACAAGAACTAAATTAATATTATCGAGATTCGACGTCCGAGAATAGCTATGCTATATTAGGAGGCACGTCGGGGACCATGGACTAATAATCGTTAGCTCCGATAAATCAAATAAATAATTATCTTACGAACGAATAATTATATTCGATAAATCAATCACGAGAATATGCCACCATAATCCCGTGATTGCACTCCTCCGATTATGAGATTATATTTATCCCTCACGAGAATAATAATAAGCGTCCATTGATATAATCATTACATATGGATTAATCCTCATGATCGCTCATTCTAAATCGGGAAGTTACCGTTAACCCTTTCTAGAACCTCTTATCCTTATTTACCATTAACCCCTAGTGATCAATTAATTCATACAACTCACTTTGTAGCTAATCGAGGTAATATGAACTCCATGGATCGATCGGTTTCTAGGATTAACAAACAAGGAATCGTCTATCTACTTCCATAAATGGAAGGAATGGATTCCGTATCTGTGATAACACGTACTACTCACTCAATCGAAAGACAATGCCAAGATGGGGTAATTCGGACCACGACTCGAGTGTAATCCTTAACCGTCAAGTCAAACTTCATATCGATTCAAGCGATTGGATCGTGATCACCTCGGGATTAAGATATATCCATAAATATGATCATCCATTGATTCGATAAGACTTCTCGATTACGGAATTATATCGTGAACTCTAATCAAATCGGTCCAAATTTCTATATGATATATCTATCATATATAAATGCCCCACTAGGTTCTCTTAACCGAAAGTCCGATAAGACTATCACACCTATTGTGTTCTCAAGGCGCATTAATAGCACGTTAAAGGAGAGACCCGATACTCTCGATTAACTTCACTACGGGCTAATTGTATTTTAAGTACATCTTCACTAACTCAATCCTCCCGTGTATATACCATACACTGAGTTAAGTGATTACATAAACGATATACTTTAGGGTTTTCTGTAGTGTAAGTACTATTGTCACATCGGTGAATATGAGAATAATAAATATGAATAATAATATCATTTCATTTATTAAATAAAACAATTACAAAAATTGTCTTTCGGGCATCACACCTAACATCTTTATGACGTGCTTTAATAGCCATAATTTCGAGTGGCAGAATAGTAACTGACACAGTACTTAATGCTTGAATTTGAAAGGGATTGATCTTGATCGTTTGAAGCAAATCAAATCTGGACCGTGGGCCCTTTTGGGGTGTGCTTATAAGAGGAGATGGCTGACCTTTTACTCATTTATTTGTGAAACAACTCATCTTCATCAAATCTTCTTTGAATCCTTCTACAGTGTTATCTCTCTTGACCATGTCTTCCTCTAACGACTTATCCCCCTTTTTTACGACCTCTTCCGACGAAGTGTTGGCCAACTTTTGGGAGTATTTCAACCTGTACCCCATGTTGATTGAAAGGGGTTTGAAACCAGGGAAGATTAGTGGAGGGTCTCGCCTTCGCATTGAATTTTCCGGCTGGGAGGAGCTAGTGGCCAAACCTTTTGGCCGCTATAATGTCAGCGTCGTGCTTGAATTCAACTTGACTTTGTCCGTGATGGGATCTAGCGGGTCTATAAGCTCTGTGTCTGTACGTGGAGTTGCGGTTCCCTTTACTCCTGCGGTTATCAACAACTTCTTCCATCTTCCCAACATTGATCCCACCCTACATTATGAGCGGGCCTGGGCCTTGGATGAGGATGAGGTTTCTCGTCACATGCATCAAAGTGGAGCCCTTCATTATCTGCTTCCTCGCTCTTGGCGCTTTGCTCGGAGAGGATTGCTTGAGTGTCTCAGATCATCGAGAGTGAAGCGCTTCATGAATACTCATGTGCTTCCCTACCGATGATTTCAAGGAGGTCACGGAGGAAGAGGGTTTACTCTCAGATGCTATTGGCGACCCGTCGGTAAGTGTGGATTGGGGTTTGTTGATACATCGTCAGGCGGTGTCCTTTGCTATGGAGATGCAGCCCGGTCGTTCCATTCCGTTTCCCTGGTTAATTTCTAACCTGTGCTCCAACCTGGTTCCTGCTTGTCCGTCGGTCTAGTACCTTCCCCCTCCGAAGATCAAGCTTGTTGAGATTGTGTCCGAGTCTTCCCCCGACCTGTTCACCACCGATGAGGAGTAGTAGTTGGGCAGCTGTTGTTTCTTTTCTTTTTCTTCTTTGTTGTTTGCTTGTACTGTTGTGTCGCTGTTTCTTCAACAATGATCTTTATCCATATTTGTGCCGAGTATTTGTTTTACTTTGTTTGCAATATTTGTATTTTTCCGAATCTTTACGAACTCACCTCTCTATCATTCTGCCACCTTGTTCCATGCGAGCTAATTAACATACTTTTATGGGCTGGTTTGAAAATAAGAGATTATTTGAGTCCCGACATACTTGCCTGTTGGGACCTGTAATCGAGGTATGTTGGAATTCAAATGACGAACGGTTTTCTGTTTAGCATTAAATGTGAAGACCAATGGTTTTCTTTGAAGGCCGTGTTTTGACCAATGCTATTAAATTGACTCCAGATTTAACTCTTCGAATATAGAGTCTATCAACGTAATCCGTAGGATCCCTTCATCCTCAGCCGTTGATACCCTTCTCCTCTTCTATAAATAGAGGGTGTTTTGTTGTTGCTTTGAACATTCTTTCTGGAGTTTTCACTTGTTTTTTAAACCATGTCGTCCTCTTCTGGCTCTTGTTCTCCTACTTTACTTTCCCCCTTTTTTACCATCGAGTCTGAGAACGGGGTCCATAACTATAGAGCCTATTTTGCCGATTGCGAGCACCTTCCTGAGAAGACTCTAAACTTGAGTAGGGTTGATGGAAGCGGAACATTGTTCCCGTATATCCTACTCCGGCCGGGTGTTTTTCGTTCTTGGTCCCCTCGATAGATGTAACCTTACCCTGGCTCGTGAGTTTTACGCCATGCTTTCCGAAGCTGAATCGGTTGAAGGAGTTTCCTCCGTGTTTGTTCGAGGCGTTCTTGTGCGCTTTTCGCCCGCGGATATAAATGAGTTTCTACAACTTCCCTCCTTTGACCAGGCCCTACATTTTGAAAAGGCCTGGGACCTTGATAAGGAAAGGTCGCATCTAGCTCATCAGTATGATGCGTACTCAGCCGTTTTTCCGGAGCGAGAGGAAGATCCCGTTCATATTGCCGCTATTTCTAGGCTATGTTCTTGGTACAAGGAGTGGAAGAGGTTTATCAACAGCCGAGCTATCCCTACCCATTATCCCGAGCTAGTAACGGATGAAGAGGTCATTCTTATGCACGCTATTATGTCCCCGGACGTGAATGTTGACTGGGGTCTTATTATCCATCGTGAGGCCATCAATTCGCCAGACAGATGAAACCCAACCGCCTGATGCCGTTTGCTTGGCTAATCTCTAGTCTTTGCACCACTACGTTCGGGATGATCCTTATGCCCAAAGACCGAATGGTGTGTCTGAATGTCATGCACCACTAGGTCCCGTCTCTTTTTGTGTGGTGAATTTAATAGCTTTGAGGTCGGAGAATACCTCATACCGAGAGGTTGCTCTTTTTGTTTATGTTGCTTTGTTTTATAATAAATCTAGAAAGCGTATTCATTAATGTCGTCAACATTGAAATGAAGAGCCATAACCCAAAGTAGACAAAATATTATTTCATGCACGTCGTAAACGTGATCGCGTGTGTACCCGCATGATTTATTGCATGTTTACACAAAGTAAAACCGGAAAGCGCCTTCATTAATGTCGTCAACATTGAAATGAAGTGCCATAACCCAAAACAGACAAAATATTGTTTTGTGCACGTCGTGAACGTGGCTACTACATATAATATTTCTTCAGGTTGTCCGCGTGCCATCGACGGTTGAGCTCGTAGCCCTCTTCATTTTTTAACACGTAAGTTCCTTTTTTGACTTCTCGTGAGATCTGGTATGGGCTTTCCCAGTTTGCCTCTATCAGGTTTCAGGCCAGTGGCTTTTCTGTTTCGAAGAACAAAATCTCCAACTTTGAAATGGTGACCCCGGACCTTCTTGTCATGTAGCCGTTTCACGATATGTCTCGAGCCTATGATAAGTTGCTATCCTTATTTATTCTGCCAGATCTAACTCGACTTTTATGTTCATTTCGTTATCTTCCAGATTGTACCTAGTGACTCTGATACTTGGCAATGCCCTCTCGATGGGGGTCATGGCCTCAGTGCCATATGTGAGCGTGAAAGGAGTTTGACCTGTTGGGGGTTTCACCATGGTTCGGAGCGACCATAGTATGGTGGGGAGCTCGTCGACCTATCCTCCGGGCTTGGCGTAATGGCTCACGCTTTTCTTGAGCATCTTGATTATCTGTTTGTTTCCAGCCTCTGCCTGACCGTTCCCTTGAGGGTAAGCTACTGATGACCGCCAGTGTTTTACGTTATAATCCTTGCAGAAAGTTGAAAACTCTTTTCTGAATTATGGTCCGTGATTGGACACCACTGCTCTGGGAATGCCAAATCTTGTCCATATTTGGTCGTGCATGACCGTGTTTTTTGCTCTTACCTTTGGCAAGGGTTTGGCTTCGATCCACTTAGTGAAGTAGTCTACTTCTACTATAATGAGGGTGCAGTTGCCTCTTCCCCTTGGAAATGGACCAATAAGATCTAGACCCCACATATCAAACGGCCATGCTGTTATAACAATGCTCTGTTCTACAGATGACAACCGTGGTATATCTCCGAATTTTTGGCATGCTGGGCATGTTCAAACCAATGCCTGAGAGTCCTTTAGAATTGTTGGCCAATAGTATCCCGCAAATATGACCTTTTGGGCTAGTGATCGGTTGGCGGGGTGCCCACCGCATGCCCCCTTATGCAATTCCGTCAAAATTTTCTTGCTTTCTTCTTTGTTGACACATCTGAGTAAAGGCTTCGTGATGGATCTTCTGTAGAAGATGTTGTCTAAGATGGTGTATCTGGATCCATCACTCTGTCACTGTTGATAGAGGGTGCTGTAAGGTATTCAACCATTATGGACGGATCTGCGAATTCGTCTCCTTATGAAAATCTGGATAAGAAGTCTGCTCTCAGATTTTCCTTTCCATCGATCCTTTTCAACTCACAGTAGTTGAATTCTTTTTTCAACTATCTGACTGCCTCACAGTATTTACCCAGGATGTCGCAATGTGTGTCGTATTTTCCTGATATTTGATTGACCACCAGCTGTGAATCGCAATAGACCTCGACGTTATGCACTCTCATTTCTTTTGGGAGTTCATGTCCGGCTAGGATTGCCTCGTAAATTGCTTGACTATTAGATGCCTTAAACTCGAATCAGAGCGCTTTCTCGAATTCCTCTGTAGTCCCTGGTTCGGATAACACAATTCCGGCCCCGCATCCGTTTCTGCTGGAGGCACCGTCAACGTATAATTGCCAGCAATTTCCTGGCCGCTTTGGTCCTATAATCTCCGCGCGGGTCTGGTCATTCATTTCGCTTGAGTCTGACAAATCTGTGTTCAAGCTTGTTTCCACGATGAAATCCGCCAGCGATTGAGCTTTGATTGCATTTCGGGGCTGATAGTGTATATCGAACTCCGTAAGCTCGATTGCCCAACGAAGTAGGCGACCCGATATGTCCGGCTTATGCAGCACTTGACATAATGGACTATTCGTGAGAACGGTAATAACATGTGAAGTGAAATATCCCCTGAGTTTGCGAGCGGCGGTGACTAGCGAGTAGGCAAGTTTTTCAACATTAAAATATCGGGTTTCTACCGGGCTGAGAGCTTTTCTCACATAGAACACGGGGTTCTAGTAGGTTTCATTTTCTTTTACAAATCTTTCATGCTACGGCTCAATCTGATGCTGCCAGATATAGGAATAGGACCTCTCCAACTGTTGGGCTGACCAGTAATGGTGGTTTCCCCAGATATTCCTTGAGGTCCTGAAATGCTGGGAGCACTCGTCATCCCATGAGAAGCTTTTGTTGCCTTTTAGAATTTTGAAGAAAGGAAGACATTTTTCTGCAGATCTTGATATGAACCTGCCCAAAGCGATTATCCGGCCGTTTAGTTTCTGGACTTCCTTGTTGCAAGTCGGTTCCTTCATTTCAATCAGAGCTTGTATTTTTTCGGGGTTGGCCTCTATGCCCCGATGGCTGACCATGAAACCTAAGAATTTTCTAGCTTGCACGCCGAACGTTCACTTGGCAGGATTAAGTTTCATTGAATGCCTTATGACATTATCGAATGTCTCCGCGAGGTCGGAGGCATGGTTGCCACTGGCGGACTTGACTACCATGTCATCTATATATGCTTCCATATTTTTGCCAATTTATGCTGCGAAAACCTTATTCACCATTCTTTGGTATGTCGATCCTGCGTTTTTTAATCCAAAAGGCATCATCTCGTAATAGTACATACCTACGGCCGCTCTGAAAGCAGCTTTTTCCTTATCACACTCTGCCATTTTGACCAGATGGTAACCGGAATATGCATCTAAGAAGCTTAAGGTATCGAAACCTGCGATGAAATCAACCAATTTATCAATCCGAGGTAGTTGATAAGGATCCTTGGGACAAGCTTTGTTTATGTCTGTGAAATCGACACAGATTCTCCATTTTCCATTGTACTTCTTTACCATGACTATGTTGGCTAACCAAGTGGGGTAAATCAGCTCTCTGATGATTCCAGCTTGCAAAAGTTTGTCAATCTCTATTTTGATAGCTGATTCCTTCTCCGGAGTGAACTGTCGGGCTCGCTGCTGGATTGCTATAAAAGTCAGATCTGCGTTCAGATGATGAAGTGCAATTTCCGGCTCTATACCTCTCATATCGGTCACCACCCATGTGAATGCGTGTAAGTTCGCTCGCAATTTTGTAGTTAAGGCCTCCTTGTTGGATGTGGACAAGTGAGCTCCAATTTTTACTTTTTGGTCGGGGTAGGCATCGTTGACGATTACTTCTATCAGATCCCCGTCAGTTGTGAAGTCTGGCTCATCTCTTACTTGTAGGGTTTCACACTCGACCTCCGTAAGAGGGAGTTGTCTAACCATATGTATCACGGTCATTGGCTCAGGGTCCGCCTCGCTCGATGCGTGGCCTTTTGTCGGCTCTCGAAGTTCAAATATACGTTAGGACCGACTCAGGGTCGCTAATACTTACGCCGATCCCATCCTCTGTATAAAATTTCACACGTTGATGAGGGATCGACACGACCATCTGGAATTTTCGTAGGGCTGGTGCTCCGATGATCACATTGTAGCTCGATTGAAGATCCACGACAAGAAAGTTTATTTTCTCGGTACGAAAAGGGGCATGGTCCCCCATCTGCACGTCGAAATCGGTGGCCCCATTGACCTGAATTCGGTGATTGTTGAATCCCTCCAGGGTACCAATATGCGGCCTTAAGTTGGATTCGCTGAAGCCTAGCTCCTTGAAGCAATTGTAATACATGATATCTCTGCATGCTCCTGTGTCAATCATTACCCTGCTCAACAGTGCCCGGTTAACAATGACCGAGATGCTTAAGCACGAATCCTCAGTATGGACGGATATGACCAACTCATTGCGGGTAAAAGTAAGAGGTTGCTCCTGTCCGAGCAAGATAGCTGGTCGCTCGACACGCTTGTGAATTGAATTGATTCGGTGCTTGATCTGTTTATTACTCGGTGCGGCCTCGGTGATAATATGGATCTCTCTATCATATTGACGGGGTTGGCGGTTATCCTTGTTTGCCCCCCCCACCATCCTTTCTATACTGATCGAGTCTTCCTCGTTGTATTAGTTTTTCGATCTCAATTTTCAACTGTCTGCATTCCTCCATAGTGTGTCCATGATCTTTATGATATCGGCAGTATTTTGAGGTGTCACGATGTCTATCGGGCCTCATTGGAGTAGGATCAGGCAATTCATCCTTTACTTCTGCTAGAAGTCGAGTATACGAGATAGTAATAGGTGTGAAACTATCATCCGTAAATTTCTCGGGCATCCTGATATCGCGACCCCGGCTCCTACGACTCTCTCTGGTTAGGCTCCGGTTTGTTCTTGATCTATCGCGCCGAGTTGTCGGCGGTGTCGTTGGTCCCTCAGTTGCTACATATTTTCTAGCTTGGGCCAACATATCTTGGAGATTTTTGGGTGCGCTGAGAGCGAAGTGAGATTTCAGATATCCTTTTCCCAGTCCCGCTTTGAAACTAGTCATTACCACACTCTCAGGCAATCCTCTGGTCTGCTCATAGATTTTGATAAAATGATCAAAGAAGCTGCGCGTAGTCTCAGTCTCGCCCTGACGGATTTCATTGAAGTCTGTGTGAGTCTTCTTGGGTTGACCGGAGGATCTGAATTCTGTTGTAAACTTATTCACCAGATCATCCTATGATGTAATTGATCTAGGGGCGATCGCGAACCCACGCGTCGCCTCTATCCAAAGATTGTTCCGACAAATGCAATACACCACGCCTCACTTGACATGGCTAGACTAAACTTGCTCTGGAAGGCGGACAACCAGTTGAGAGGATCCGTGGTCCCATTATAATTCGTGGCCGTGGGGTAGTGTATTCCTCCTCTCGGGGCTGCCTTTAGTATGTCTTCATGAAGAACGTAGGTTCCCCAGGTGGGAGTTTCCTGGTGCACTGCCTTGCGTTTTTCCAAGTTATCGATTTTCTTTTTCATTAGCTCGAATTCGTCCCTCATTTCCAGAGGCAGTGTTGACTTGACTGTACTTTCTGCATAATCTGAGTCATCGATTACCTCAGTTCGGGGCCGCACCTGCTTGATACTTTCTGCCCTCGGTCGACTACGCACAGGGGCTGCACCACGGACGTTATCCACGGGCCCGAGGCGATGAAACGCCGATCTTCTGCTCTTTTCCGGGATAGAGGTAGCATGACTGCTCTGTTGTGCGTGATAACCGTGATCAGCCTTCATTAAGCTTTTTATCTTGGGGATTATGAGTGAGTTGTATCTCGATCGGCCGGTATAGGTGGAGAGAACTTACTTATTGGTAAAGGAGGGTGGCCATTGGCTATGAGCTGTAAGTTTTATACCCGCATGTTCTCTACGTATTCCATATGAGACTTTAAAGCGAGTGCATGAGAGTATGGCTCTTTGTCGGTTGGTGTCCTTGGCTCTAAATCTTGCCGGTGCGGTTCTAAGACCTGTTTGCCTCGGCTTTTCCTTATAGCTTCTGCCTCTAATTCTCGTGCCTTCGCCTTTTCCAACAACACTCCATGCATATTGGGGTCATTATTGTGACCACTGTTCCCACCAGTAGCGTGTGAACCTTTGCTACGTCCACTTTGATGTTACGTCGTGCTACGCGTCGGATCCTGATCTGCTCCTTTATTCGGTGTCTCGGGGTTAATGAATTTCTCTCCAGCCATCTAATTTGAAATGAAAATTTTGGTGAACGCAAAATAGCCAACCTTTGCGAATAAAAAACTCAAGCTTACTTGGATTTTGGTAGAAAACTTAACTGACCCAATCTGGTAGTGACGCTGCTTTGTAAAACCGGAAATCGGGAGCATGCATGCACTAATTCATGGATGACAACGATTCTTCTCCAAGCTCTGCGAAGCTATCGCTAGTGAATCCTTCTTTTTTCCAGTAACACGCTCCGTGCAAATTTCGATTTGCAAGACCGAGAGCCTTTCCTTCGAGATAGCCGTAAAGGCTATAGCTTTTAGAATATATAATTAAAAGATTGAGACTTTTCTTGGCTGTGATAGTTTTGGATGATTTTGGAAGTCGCCGGAAAAGGTGTGAGTGATTATTTGGATGATTTTCCCGGTAACGGAGCCAACTGATATTGCTGGGAATATCACGGTGGATGTATTTGTGGTGACGTGGTGGATATCTGAACGGAGTTGATGATTTATGGTATTGACACGCGGTGGTTGTGAAGAATTCACGGCGGAGCTCAGCCTAAAGGGGTGTGGCCTGATAATTGGAAAACATGGTTGACGAATTTGGCAGAGTGTATCTGCTTATATTTCATAGTCCCCTCTATAGATGTTTCAAAGCCTCTATTTATAGGCGATACACTAATTATGATTAGACTAGCGGTGATAAGACATAATTATGCCTAATTAAGTAGACAAGACAAGTGCAGGGTGTCGCGCTGGGGGACCACTGGATACTTTATCATCTTCAAGTTGGGGTTGTCTTGTCCTTGCTAGTGTAAAGTATGGTGCGTGTTCGGTTGTGGAGAGGGCTTAGTCCGAGGGATGAATGCAATGGGTAGGGGCGGCGTGCTCGGCCCCAACTCGAAGGCTGAGATGGTCGAGCGAGCTCGATGACCTGGTCGTCTTATTTCCAGCTGAGCCGGTGGCGATGGAGGTCAGAGGCGGAGGAGAAAACAACTGAGGCGGGCATAAAGGCTGTTTGGTCTACCATGTCAGGCCGCGGTATATCATGAAGGAGCAAAATTACAAATAAGAACTCGGGAAACGTGGATAAAACAACCTAAAATGCGTCATGTAGTTGATTTACATCAATGTCTTCAGGACGTCCTGGCCACAAACTCGTCCGTGCATAAGCGCATCATCGGCAATGGTGTCTATGGTATTTGTGGGAACGGTTAGGAAACTATTAAGCACGCTCTATCTTTTCAATTGTTCTATCATTATGGCTATTTGGGTTAGGTTTCGGGACGTTGTGGTTTATGTGGCGACCCAGTTTACTCTCTGCTTTGGTAACATTGTTTGCTTTATTCTCAAAGCATGTGATGTGAGGCGTATTGTTGTTATTTTTACAACCCTTTGGTATATTTGAAAGACTCGATGTGCATTGATCTTTTAGGATCGATCAGCCGGTGCGTATCTCAAATATACTTATAGTTGCGGCCCAAAGTGTTTAGGACATCTATTTTGCTTTAAGGCCTTCTTCGCACGTTAGTGGTGATGCACCTTGGCCAATAAGTTGGACTAAGCCGGTTCACGGCATTGAAAGGTTAATATGGATGCGACATTAGCTGATTTCTATAATAAACACCTTTCTACGTCGGAGAAACATCTTCCAGACTTGGTCTTCCATAGACCCATTTCAATAGTCCCATTTCTCGTAATTGAGCCGAGCGATCGCGCTTCCGCATCTCCGCCACCGAGAAACATCTCTGGCACCTGCTGCGAATAAGAATAAGGTGCATCAGAACGACGCACTCTTTTGTTAAGATCAAGCGCTTACCGTTGTACTAAAACCAATTGGTGTTAGTAAAGGCGCTACTATATTTCTTTAGGCATTCAAGAGTGTGGGCAATCTCTCCCAACACCCCCTCTCAAGTTTGGGCAATATGTCCCAACACTTGCACCATTTTTTTTAAATAATGTTCTAACCAGAGTTCGATCTCATGACCTCTAGCTCTAATACCATGTTAAGATCAAGAGCTTACCGTTGTACAAAAACCTATTGGTTTTAGTAAAACGGTAAGCGCTTGATCTTAACATGGTATCGGAGCCAGAGGTCACGAGATCGAACCCTGGTGTGAACATTATTTAAAAATTGTGCAAGTGCTGGACAGATTGCCAACACTTGAGGGGGTTTTGGGGAAGATTGCCCACACTCTTAATACCTAAAGAAAAATAGTTGCGCATTTACTTCCACCAATTGGTTTTAGTAGAATGGTAAGCACTTCATCTTAACATGGTATCGGAGCCAGAGGTCATGAGATCGAACCCTGGTTGGAACGTTATTCAAAAAATAAAAAAAATTATGCAAGTGTTGGGAGAGATTGCCCACACTTGAAGGGGTGTTGGGAGAGATTGCCACACTCTTGAATGAAAATTTGTGCAAGTGTTGGGACAGATTGCCCACATTTGACGGGGGTGTTGGGAGTGATTTCCACACTCTTAAATGTATAAATAAAAATAGTAGCGCATTTACTACCACCAATTGGTTTTAGTACAATGGTAAGCGCTTGATCTTAACATCTTTTCACTTCTTCATAACCATGACTATCTTTTACTTGGACTAAATCCTCTACATAATGCAGCTTCACCGCGATGGAACCGCCGGAACCTACAAAAAACATCGGAACCTACAGAAAACATCGACAACTTCCTTCAATGGGCAGCCGACCTAGGAATCTCCGTTTCTCCCTGATTCCGGCGGGTATATTTTCTACAATGGAGATTAGCTCTGTAAGTTAGATCTCTGACTATTTTATATAGTTCTAAGTTTTAATTTTAGTTTTATTTCATGTTCTTAAGGAATTTATAGAAGATATTTTAGTATTTGGATTATCGTATTGTTGATTTGCTTAGTTTAGGTCACGATGCTAGAATTGAGCTGATTAATTGGATTTTTTTTATAGAAGAAGTAATAGTAAACAACAAGTTGAAGTGAACATAATGGAGCTAAGAATTTCTTCTTATGGAAACTTGGTGTGTGGTTTATATATTCCGATTGCCATATTTGGTATCTTAATCATTTTTATTTCTGTTGAGTATGTTTCAACAGTGATGGAAAGTCGTGAGTTTTTTTCCTTTTTTTCGGAGCAGAAGTCATGAGCTTTTTAGGCAAGTGAAAATCATGGTTTACAATGGTAGGATTTCGAAAATATTCCTTAAGCTCATACATTAATTTCGTGTTTGCAAGCTTGTTGAAATGTTACTCAAAAGATGTTTTCAAGGTGTAGACAAATTTAACAACTTTGTAGTTGACTTTACCAACCAAACATCATGAAGATTCTTTGCACTTGCAACATTCTGTCCTTTTAAGATACTAGCAGGTGAATGCTTGGTTGTAAGCTTTTGCTTGTTGTTAATTTTACTGATACCTTTCTGTTCTTGTAATTCTTTTTTTTTGTTGCTAATTTTATGCATCACTATTCATGTTCTGGCGGTTTTGCAGAAGATTGGCATTATGATCTTCTGCCGGTTTTGCAGAAGATTTCTTGTTCTTACACTGCGTTTGTTGCGGAGTAAGTGGCTTGTAGTTTGTGTCTCTTATGATTTTGTCTCTTATGTCTCCATATCTGCTTGCTTATAATTTCAGAAACATTTTGTGTCTGTTATGATTTTGTAATTTGTGAAATGTTGCTCAAGCTTCAGGTGTTATGTTATGAATAATTTGTTTCCATTTTGGTGTTCGTTTTACAGTGTTTTAACATATGTTTGTGTCTTAAAGATTTGAAGTGTGTTACTGTTAGTGTGTTCTTGTGTTTGAATGTGATACTGTTATTGTTACTGTGATACTGTTACTGTGATAATGACGATTAAAAATGCACTTGTACAGTAGATTTGACGCATATTTGAGAAATTGGGGAAATCGCTAAGATCCGCTGAGTTGTTACGTATGAATGTTGGTTTTACACGTGGTTGTCCACGCTGGCTCTTAAGTATTTCCTTTGATTCTCGAAGAAGGCGCTGAACCAAAGAAGTATTGAGAGGTGAAATAAAAAGTGACTCAAATAAAGACGAGATTGAATATCTTGAAATAAAACTCGTGGAAATGTAAAGAAGCGTCTAAGAAGTATGGTGCTCGGGTCGACGTATTGAAACCGAAGGCGGAGATCTATGAGCTAATGTTCCAAGAAAAGGCTAATGTTCCTTGGTAATGATCTGTGAATTGAGATATGGTACAAATGTTAAACCGTTTGGTGTAGAGGTTGACTTTATTGAGAAAATGTTAAATCATTTGGTGTAGAGTTGGAGAAGAAGATGATGGTAGCAATCGACATTGTCGAGATTTTTAGGTGCTTAGATAATCCTTTCCCTGATGTAACTTAATTATCATATATGTTGATGTTAAAGTTGTTTGTTATATTTGTTGTAATTTTTTTTTCATTGTGATTGAAGGTGTTAATTGTGATTGAATGTGTTATTTGATAATACACAAGCTTTTTGGATGTTAATGTGATTACATTATTGTCCAAATGATTTCCAGTTTACGGTTTGTTTCCGTTTTAATCCATAAAGGGATATAGGCTGTCGGTGTTGTTGTAAAACTTGTCGAGTCCATGATTTTTGGCTAATCCCATACTAATAATGGTAATGGTAATGGTAATGGTGTTATTGTGTTTGTTAATAAACGCGTGTTACCGTGATATCACATTATGATATCGACATCGCGATATCGTTAGTAACACACCGCGATTACTCGGATTTCAAAACTACGCCGGAAGGGTATCATATGACATATCAAAATGAAGAGAAAAAATATGAACTTTGGTGGAATTTTGATGATCGGTAATCTAAATTAAAAGTTACGGACCTTACGGTCGCTCATAAGAAAAATGGCTCCGATTAATGCAAATATTTTTCGGCTTTCAAAATTTACGCTCAAAGCGGTATCGTATGAGATCTCAAAATAGAGAGCAAAAAAACATGAATTTTGATGAAAAAAATTTGATGATCGGAGTTCTACGTCAAAAGTTACGGTTGTTAAGAGAAAATAAAAAAAGAAATGCAACAGTAATGTAATGCATCAATTTCTTGCATCTGTGTCGCACGCTACTTCATAATAAGGGTAATTTTGTCCGTCTGAATCTTTTTGTCTTTTTTGCAACTTTTTCAAATTGTGTGTCATGTTTATTTATGTTGTATTAAAAATGGAATTTTGGCTCCTTCCTTATATATTTTTTAATAGATAAAATTTAGAGTTATTATTTATTAACGGGGTTCGTTGTAAAGATCAAGCGCTTACCGTTGTATTAAAACCAATTGGTGGACTTTTGGCTCATTCCCTCTATATTTTTTAATAGATAAAAAGTAGAGTTATTATTTTTTAACAGGGTCCGCTGTAAAGATCGAGCACTTACCGTTGTATTTTTTAATAGATAAAATGTAGAGTTATTATTTTTAACGGGGTCGTCTGTAAAGATCAAGCGCTTACCGTTGTACTAAAATCAATTGGTGGTAGTAAATGCGCTACTATATTTCAAAAGTGTATGCAATCTCTCCCAATATCCCCTCAAATAATAAAATAATGTTCACACCAGGGTTCGAACTATGACCTCTGACTCTGATACCATGTTAAGATCAAGCACTTACCGTTGTACAAAAACCAATTGGTGATAGTAAATGCACTATCATATTTCGTTATACATTCAAAAGTGTGGACAATTTCTCCCAACATCCGTTAACCCTATTATATACAGTGTGGACTGTTGTCTTGTTTTTTCTCTTTTGTCAAACATTATAGTCATTTTTCGGGGTGAGTCTATGGTGGGGAGGCCCTAATAGGGAGTTGTATATGTGGCAACATCTGGACCACACAGTTTCATACTACGTAGGGAATTTCCTATTGCAGATGAAAACAGTGTGGTCCAGATGTTGCCACGTATGCAACTCCCTATTAGGACCTCCCACCATAGAATAACCCCATTTTTCGGCTCACTTTCTGACAAAGGAGGGTTTGTCGGTTAATGGTTTAGTAAATTGATGATCTTCTCCTCCTTTTAGAGCTCTTGCAACTCGTAATTCTTATTTGAATTAAAAAAAAGGTCTGACGCTTAAAAAATCCAATTAAGTGATATCTTATTAATCTAGAATAATGGATATGATTTATTTAGGTAATTAAGTTTCATAACAACAAAAGATTTTGTCTTATACTTGCTAGTACTCGATTGATATCTAATGAATTCAGAATAAAGAGAGATTGCATGATATAATTGTTCTATTATGACTGTATATTCTTATCATCATTTGTCTTATACTTGCTGGTACTCGATTGATATCCAATGAATTCAGAATAAAGAGGGATTTCATGATATAATTGTTCTATTATGACCGTATATTCTTAACATCTTTCAGATATCAATTATGGATCCGTAAATATTTTTAAGCGCTTCCATAATTTTCTCATTGTAAATTATTTTTTAAAGAGTCTAAAATATTTTTCTATATGTAAAATGTAATATTTATATTTTTCAACAGGGTCTGCATGAATGTCAATTTGATATACATACATCCGCTTATGAATGATACACATCCAAAATTATGTGAAATAGCGAGAAATGGGGTCAAGATTCTCTCAAGATTTTTACCCTGTTTCTGCTTTTACACGAATGAACTAAACTACGTAGCTTTGGAAAAAGTTAATCAATGGCTAGATGTTTTACACTTTGGGGGTGTGTGGTTGGATCATGCAAATTTGAGAGAATATCCTCTCAAGTTACTTGAGAGGATCCTATCCCCGTAGAAATGGTAGATGGATGCAAGACACATGATTGTGTGACAATTTTTTTGGAATAATGGCATTTCTTTAATTAATTTAATATTCTTGGTATCATGGGCAATTTATTACCTTATTGTTCTTATATATCGGTGATATTATTCATCTTTTTTACCTCAAAGATATAGAAATATATCATTTTGTATATAACATAAAAAGTGGTGATTTTTTTATAAGTTATAATGATTAGAACAATAAAAGAGACTGTATGATTTTCGCTTTATCAATCTAACCATAAACCATGTATATACTACATAACACATACTACATACAAATATACATTTTATTTAAAGAAAAATATACATGCTTAAACGCATATATACAAAAAGCTTTAGAGAAATCAAATTAGAAATGCTTATGATGTTTTATTAAATATGTAATATAAACCAGCAGCTAACAATGATTCTGGATCACCATAAAATTACTGAGCTAGTAAAGTTCGTAATGCATATTGTAACACATAATTTTGAATGCGATCCAAAATATTCTAACGATGCATAATAATTGATAGAAGGATACGTGCCTTCAAAAACAAATTTTCACGATTTATTTCAGCTTTTGTTTTTTCAATCTCTCTTAAATCTTGTTCTAACTTTGAAAGTTCTTGTTGCAGAGTAGCAACATGTGCTTCTAGCTTCTTCACATAATCATCTTTTCTCTTTCTTGATTTTCTCGCATTTTTTTTATTCAAAGCCCTTCTTATCCACAAGTATCTCATCAGCTTTCTTTGTTTTTGGAGCTAGCCCTGAAAAAAAAAAAAAAAATAAAACACCAAGGCTGCGATTATCATAATTTTTTAAGACATTATATTTTTTTAAGAAATGATGTTTATTACCAGTACGGTTATTTAATTTATAAGTATTTTATCGTTTTCGCTTTTCGTATAAAATTGGTAAAAAAACACAATTATATATATATATATATATATATATATATATATATATATATATTTTTTTTTTTTTTTTTTAATCCAGTGTATACAATCCAGCTGCAAGAGCTAGTCATATATATATATATATATATATATATATATATATATATATGCTTCTGATGAACAGGATCAAATTTAAAAGGAGAGGGAGTAAAACTTACAGACCTTTCGCTTAGTAGTATTGCACACAAAAGTAGTTGCCTCAAGTTATATATTTCTTAAATAAAATAAGTATTTATAAAGAATGAGTAGGGCACCTTCAAAGAACATTAAATTAAATAAATAGGGCTGTGTTTATTATGGTTGCCATACATAAAATATTTTTGAACGTGTGAATAGAATAATGTGTATGCAATCAAGGCGGTCTTGCTTGAATTTTTATTATTGATTAAGATTCTAGAAAATCTGTTTACAATGATGATTTTTATTTTTATTTTTTTTGTTTGGGTAAAGGTGATGAATTGCATTATGAACAATTGCATTAGTTTTATTATTATTATTATCATTTTTTTTTGTGTGTGTGTGTTCTTCTTATCAATTCAGAGAAAAATTTAAAATATCAACTTGAATTATTAACAAAGTAATATTTTACGAGATTTTTTTAAAACAATTAGGATTAACAAAGTAGTAACATTTAACATAATTATTTAAAGCATTGGGATTACAAGGGTAATAATCTTTCGGGTAAAAAAAATGTATAATAATAATGTGACCACAATGTTATAAAATGTATAATGAATCACTTTCTTATGTTTTCTTCTCTATATACGGAGTAAACATAACTTAAATGTTGTCACATAGTACTTAGTACATCGCTCTCTACAGTGGTATACATTGCGCTTCACCCCTCACATGTAAATGGGAGACTGTGTTCAACCCCACTTGGGGCCTCGTTAACCATGATTCGAACCCCGTTTGGGGCCTAGTTTAAAAAATAGGTATGTGCGTCTTTCGTCTCTTGAAAAAAAAAAATGTTGTCACATACTATAATTTTTTTAGTCCAGTTCCAATAATCATGAATAGAAATTAGGAGGAAGGGGCCAGAAGTACATTGAATGTCAAAATTGGGGATTCAATGACACCTCTCATTTTGAATGATTAAAATGGACAAAATGAAAATAGTACCGAAATACCTATAGTTTTTTTTTTTGTTGTTGAAAATTGGCATAACTGCGCCAATAAATGCGAGAATCATTATTCGGATTTATCGCAGTCATAAATATCTTTGACTAATTAAATCCACAATCTAAAATACGGAGAGAAAAAAAAAAAAAGAAATTTACTAATAAAAAAAAGATGTAGTCACCTCAAAAAAATGTAATTACACATAAAAGTGTACACATTGCTAACAAAAAGAACATAGTATCATATAAAGAAAAATTAAACAATCAATAAAATATACCTACAATAGAAAAATGTAGTTACACATTATACATGTAGTAAGACTAGAAAAAAATATAAAAAAAATGTAACATATACAAAAAAAATAGGTACAACCAATATACAAAGGAGTAGTCACTGTAATTGTTAGTGTATGTTGGAAATAATCATTCTTATTAATGATTATTTCATTTCACTTATTTATTTGTATTATTTACTCGTAAAAACTTTAATATATGTTGGAAATTATCATTCTTAATGCATTTTTATTTCAGTATGTCGTGAATACGCGCTGCTTCATATTTTTCATTTGTATTTTTACTATATGTTTGAAATCATTATTCTTATTGCATCATATTCTTATCGTTGTGTTTTACGTTGTTTTTTTACTTTACTTTTTTACTATATATCGAAATTATCATTTTTATTGTATTATTACTCCACTCATAATATATATATATATATATATATATATATATATATACACAGAGAGAGAGTATGTGTGTTGTAACCGAAGCGTACTCATTATTGTGTTTTTTTTGGTTTTAAAAAATTTTTTTTTTTTTCGAAAATTGGATAAAATATTTAAGAAGATTCAATTCCCTATCATTATTCCTCCTTTAATTGCTAGGATTTACTTCCCTTTATTTACTCCTCCTTTTATAGCTATAAAATATGATACATATACTCTCACAAATCTACCGAAATCTTACAGAAATGCTGATCTGGCTGGCACATCAGCATGTGGGGCCCGATTATTATTTCACCCCTTCCTTTAAAGGGTGTGATAAGTTTATTTTTAAGATGTTTTTTCTTTCACGCGCTAAAAACCTTTCATTGTTTTGGAAAACAAAATCATAAAACGATTCTGAATAAATATACGTTTTCCTTTTGTTAGTAGATTTAAAAAAACATATCTTAAAAATCGTAGTAAGGAGCGGATGTACACCACTTTCCCCACTCTCTTTTTCCTCCACCCACCAATACTACTTTGTTTTCATTTGTGAAACCACTTTTTTTTCTTTTCTTTTTCCCTGTTTTATTTTCCAGCTTTATATATATATATATATATATATATATATATATATATATATATATATATATTACACTATTTCAATACATAAAAAAAAATTGTCAATCAACAGATTGCTTCCGAGGGACAAGCACAAGACGACATTGAAAAGGGCCTAGACATGTAAAACAGGCAAGAATAGTATAAGTTTGAATAGTATCTAAAGGGCCTAGGGACTACGTTGTCAATCAAGGGCTGATGTGCAAGGATTTGGACATGCATTAGTATTTGTATTTGAAATTTTATGATATAATTTTTTATTAGACTTGCTAATAATATATATATATTTTTTTGATAAAAACAGTTGGTGGGGAAACACTAGTACCAAATGACCAGATAATATTACATATACAAGTAAATTAAGTTATGAGATTAGCTTATATATCATAAAATATTACATGAAGAATTAAGATAAGTTCAAATGTTTTTTTTTTTTTTTGTCAGGAATACGTTGCTTGTGTCTTGGTTTTCGGGGTTGAGTACTTCTGGTTTGAATTAGAGAATTAGTGGGAGAAGATCAAGCCAACAATGTATTGTTAAAGGAAAAGTCTGGAGAACTTGTTTCTATTTCAGCAAAAAAAAAAACCGTTGGTGCAGAAGAAAATCAAAATTTTGAAGCCTAACCTCAAGGAGATAGTAATACATTGGGCAGTGTTTTTAAGGAATTCGATAGAGGGTTTCTCTCTTTCTATGGGGACTTGCTGCATTTGGATATTTGTGGTCGGTTGGGGCCTACTTTCTGGGGCCAAAAAGTGGATGATTTTACTGTTTGGTTGAGAGAGTATCTGAAGGATTGGGCAAAAGCAGGACATCCTCCATTACTTACAATAAATCTTCGAATTGTGCCCATGAATTTCTCTTTTTAAATGAGTTATGAAGTGGCATTAATTAGCTGTAGTGACTCTTTACCACTTTCACTTTCTGAAGATGCTACAGAGTTTTTATCACTTTTTGATAAATTTTAGGTAATAGATATTGACTATGGTATATGTTCTATGCATTTATTTCTTAGGGTAAAATTTATGGTGCTCAATGTCATCACAAGTGATTATTATGTGTGATTATATTGATTTTGATTGTCATTGACCACCATAAAATTTGGCCTCAGAAATATATGCATAACAAGAACATATATCATAGTCAATATACCGTCAAAAAGTGGTAAAAACCATAGCACCGTCAAGAAGTGGTAAAGAGTCACTACAGCTAATGCCACTTACTACCTCATTTAAAAAATAGCAACTTACTACCTCATTTGAAACGAGGAATTCGAGGAGTTATTGTAAGTAAGGGAGGATGCTCTGCTTTTCCCCAATCCTTCAGATACTCGCTCAACCAAATAGTAAAATCATCCACTTTTAGGCCGAGAAAGTTTGCCAACCACAAATATCAAAACGCAGGAAGTACCCATAGACGGAGAGAAACCATTAATCCAAACATTGCCAAATGTATTACTGTACCCTTGAGGTTTGGCTTCAAAATTTTAATTTTCTTTTGTAACGGATTTGCTAAAATCGAAGCAAGTTCTCCAGATTTTGCCTTTAACAATACGTTGTTGGCTTGATCTTCTCGCACTAATTCAAACCAGAGGTACTCACCCCCGAAACCAAGACACAAGTAACGTATTCCCGACAAAAAAAACATATTAGAATCAAAACGCAACTCAAACTTATCTTAATTTAATATTTTACTATACATAATCTAATCTCAAAACTTAATTTACTTGTTCATACAATAATACCTGTATGTTTCCCCTTTACCAAAAAAAAAATTATTAGAATGTCTAATAAACAATTATATTATAAAATTTGAAGAATCATATACAAATACTATTCAATAATACCTGTCCAAATCTTTGCACATCAGCTACCCTTGTGCTTCAACGTCTTGTGTTTGTCCCTCGGGTTGCACATCAGCTACCACTTCTGTTTAAACATCTTGTGCTTTTCCCTCGCGTGCAAACTGTTGTACATCTTGTGCTTGTCCCTCGGGAGCAATCTGTTGTTTGCTGAGAAATGAGCATGTAAAAGAAGAAAATATTATCACCAACTTTCAAGATTATCAGAAAACTATATTACCTGCTCATACAATAGTTTTAAAAGTCTCTTTATCTCCGCGGGCATGGGATTCATCAGCTGCTAGTTGTTAGACACCATCACAAATTTCATAAATCCGATGATGCTAGAAACACAATAATTCTGTTAACAACAGCCAGAAACGCCACAGATGTTCCAACCTCACCAACTTTTAAGATTATCCCAAAACTAAAGTCTATATTACCGGCTCATTCGGTCGGGAGAAAATCCACTGAACGCTCATGATCCTATTATTAAGCATCTGTTTATCAATAATAACAAAAGGCAAATTAAATAAACAATCCAAATTCAAGTGACACAAATCTAATGAGGCTAAAAACGCAATAAATCCGGAAACAACAGCTTTTATCAAGCTTTTTATCAAAAAAGCAATAATTGTTCTAGTTCATTCAAAAGCCAAACGCTTTGAATTCGATGGCATTGGACGAAACTTGTCTTTTAATTTTTCAGCATCTTCTATTTTCCATCATAGTATTCTCCATCTTTTTACCGAAAAGTACAAAAGACAAATTAGAATAAGGTACGAGATTAGACCTGACTAATGTAAAAAATAGATACACCATCACACACTAAAAAGGATAGCGGACAACACTGTAAGAGAAGTCAGCTTCAACATTTAAAATGAAGTATCAGATGGGTAACAAACAATAAATCCATCTGGACAATTTAGCATGTTTATCAATCTCAACAACTCTTTTTCTAACTTAAAAAATAGCCCAATATGATTAGTCAAATGACGACGGGCGGTGGTTGAGCTCAGTAGCAACGGTGGTGACAGGTGGTCGGATGGAGCCTGAGGTACCAGCGTTCCTCTCCTCCTTGGGTGTGACGACCTTGGTCCGGATACCGAGTCTTTAACCGGAAAAGGACGCCCGACACGTATAAAATTAAAATAAGCCTAACATCATCAATAATAGAAAACAAGTGGAAAACGAAAACATAGACTCGGGAAAAACTTAAAAGATCACCGCAACGATCGACAAGTAACAACACGAGGTCGCAAATTCAAAACAAGATCCCAAGAGATGTTACACAAGGTTGAATATCCATTCAACTATTACAACTATCTTATACTATTACAAAAGAAAAATGAAGATTCTATACCATTAACAAATGTAAAGTAAGAAGAATAGACTTCAACTATCGCGACTTCGAAATCACTCTTAAGCGATCTCGAACTCATCCTACAACAAAACCACCTTATCGGGTGGGAAAACAACATACTAAAGTGGTAAGTACAAACGCATATAGTAAATGGTAGAAGCACCGAATCTACATCTACTATAACACAAGGATTAACATTAATAACAATACTAATAATATCACAGGCAAGTCAAACACACATAACAACATATATGTTTCACTCGCCACAAATGATTCATCACATCATATGACACTTAATATCTAAAACGTGTGGAATATTACACGAGCCTGCACAAAGATCTAGAAAGTGTGGAGGTGTAATAGTTCCATGTTATGTTACAAAAACGTGCCTCACCAAGACTAACATGTTTTATCTTTTAGACAAGTCAAATACGATTTAGGCGCTTAATCTAACCATAAATTCATTGCACATAAAAATGCTTTTAAGGACCACTGTATCTTAGACAAACTCTACATTACACTACTTAAAGACATTGTACAATAATATTGGAATCTAATTCAATACCCACGAGGCTAAGTAATGTGGTCTCGACGTATCTCCCCGCAGAGGTCTCCACAAGCCTTGAAATTAATACACCGTAAACCGAATCCTTAACTTCGCCATGTTACAAGTAAGACGTTGAATCTCAAGTCAACATCATGTAAGGCCAAGTGTATAGTATTACAACGCTCAGTGAGATACACGCATGTGGAGCCAAAATCACTAAACGCTGCACACATAACTTTACATCAAACCACACAAGGCTTTACAACAATACACAAATAACTCAAGAGAGCAACGAAAAATACTCTCTTTTAACGCATCACAACTATAAGATACTACATTGTATCAATTTAAGATATATAGTTACTACATTTGTATTTTATTTTATTTCTCTTTTCTTCTTTCTTTCTATTTTTTTTTTATTATATAATTTCTTTTTCTAGAACCGAAAAGAAAAGAAACAAAATCTCTTTTTCTTTAATTTTGAACGCAAATTGGAAAAGATGAAACCAGCATAGTTTTCCTAAATAAAAAAAAAGAAACCAGCATAGTCCATTACTGTTAATGATAATGAAATAACAATAAAATAATATATCAATCTAGCTAATGAAAACAAACAGATGAAACAAAAACTTATACTGTATTGTGTATCAACCCACTTCACTAACTACTAATTTTGCTGGCACGCCCGCTATTTATTCGGCCTCGACGTGCCAATATATACGGTACACAGTAACCAACATCAAAACATAATTAAAATTTATCATCTCAGTTAGAACACCTCATTACTTCAAAAAATTTTTTTTAAAAAGTTGATATTCAACTTGAATCTTCAAGAACTTACAGATCCACACAAAACCCACTTCGAATCTATAATCAAAACGAAGTTCCACGATTACTAAAACCTTTAAAAGGTAAGAAGAAAATGCTCAAAACACATATAGATCTAAAAATGAGTTTTCGAAACTCTTATCGCATCGGAGCGAAAGCTTGTATCAGATTAAAATTGCTCTCTCGCTGAGAAGATTTTAGTGTAATTGGCTTATGATTTCAACAATCGGATTGCCTTAAAAGTGGAAATCTCCCTTTCTTGTTTCTTTTCTCTCTCTTTTTTTCCCTCTATTTTTCCTTCTCTCAGCCGAACCTCTTGTGTTTGGAAGAGAATGAATAGGGTTTGAGATTGAAACGGGTATATATAGATGTTGGTTAAATTCCGGTTTCGCCCCTCCTAATAGATATATATATTTTAAATACCGTAAATATCTTTTAATAATTACCTTAACTCTATTTAGTTAATAAAACATAACTCATTAAAATTAATGTGACCCACACAGAATGGTAAAAAAAAGACTTTTATACCCTAACAACTTTTTTTTCGTGCTGAATAGAAATTCAGAAAAGCGACTAGAGAATGGCCTAACAACTTTAATTTACACCACTCACGCTTTATTCCATCAATTACAACTTTAATACCAAAATGGAGAAACAGGGAAATTTTATTATAGTCCTGCACTAACGATTTACTTCACGATCCAAAGATCAATAAAAACGACAAATAACACAAGCTGGCCCACCGCAGAAAATATAAATCTCATGTATTGACGTTTTTACCCTTTTCATAAGATATTTCATTGGTAGATAAGTATGGCATGGTGGTCCTGGACCACCATAAAACCACTGAAACAGGGAAACAACATGTATATAGAAAAGATGATGATCCTTTTTGGAACACACGCTAACCATAACCCATCAATTACATTCAATAACCCGTAACGTTTTTCTTCGATTTCATATCATCATCTTCAAACTGAATCTCGTTCATCATCATCATCATCACCATCACCATCACCATCACCATCACCATCATCGGTATGATCACACTTCTTGCTCTTCCTTTGCCTTGTAAGATCAATCGAGCAATCAATATCCTCAGTTACAATAACTGAGCAACAAAAATAGTAGCAGTTTTACTGGCTAGCTTACAGCACCCACCCAGAACACAGATGGATTCCTCCTGTTATTGATTAAACCCTTTTGCGACTAACTGAGCCTTATCACTACTACAAAAAGTGATATACATCACACTTGGCAGATAAAAAAGATCACGGTTTAAAAAAAAAAAACAGAGACAATGAAAATTTATATATATCACACTCGATTCCTTTAATCACGGTTATTGAAAAACTGAAATAAAACATATGAATCAATCTTACTCTTTAACTGTGATTTAAATGATGTGATGTTTTATATTTAGATCACGGTTTTAAACTGCCACTACTATAAAATTATAAATATCACACTTTAAAAATGATAAATATATCACACTTAATTCTTTTAATCACAATTATTAAAAAACCTGAGATATATTATATCAATCAATCTCACTTATTAACCGTGATTTAAATGATGTGATTTTTTATATTTAGATCAAAGTTTTTAGCCGTCACTACTACCATTACTACAAAAAGAGACATAGATCACACTTATAGAATGATAAAGATTACGCTTATAGAATGATAAAGATCAAGGAAAATGTATACATTACATTTAATTTTTTTTTATCACAATTATTAAATAAACCGGGATGTATTATACCAATAAATCTCAGTTTTTAACCGTGATTAAAATGGTTAGATATTTTATATTGGGGGAATGGAGAGAATGACACAAACATTTCATCAATTAAGGAGAATGACAGCTTTTTAAACTTTTTGCATAAATGACAAAACTATTTTTTTTAATATTCAAGCGCTTTTTGCCCCCAAAAAAAAAACCCAACACACATTCTCTCTTATCCTTCTTTTTTAAACACTAATATCTCTCAATTTAGAACTCCAAATTTAAAAATTCTTTCACCAGGTTTTTTATTTTTTCATGCTCTTTATTTTGAGACCACATTCAACATATTCCGACGTGATTTCAGAAAATCCGTTGTCGAAATTCACTATTGTTCGAAATTCACTAGGAAGATTCACTGAGTGAATTTCGACAGTGAATCTCACGAAAAACGATGTAATTATATCGAACAAAGTCTCAAAACGAAGAGCATCAAAAAATAGAAAATTCAGTGAAATTTCATCAAGTTTCGAAATTTTGATCAAGAGATATGAGTGTTTGAAATTCGTAGAGGAAAGAGAAAAGAAAAAACTGGAGCAGGTAAGCATCGCGCGTCGGATTTCTTATTTTGTATTTTTTTTCGTTTTGTTCTTTAGGCTATAAAAATTATGGGAATACCCTCAAAAACAAATTATGGGATTTGTCATTTTCCCTAAAAAAATATTAGGCTGTCATGCTACTAAAAAAAATGTCAAAAGCGGTCCTTATCTCTAATTCACCTTTTTATATTTAGGTTTCGCGCGGCTTTTAAGTGTGATTGATTTTATTTCACTATACAAAAGGATAAATATCACACTTTGAAAAGGACAAAGATCTCAGTTTTTAAAAAATTGAGACAAAGATAGTAAAATGAACGTATTAATTTTTTAATTATTTATTATCACTGTTTTTTAGGAAAACTGAGACAAAAACATCAATAAATCATAGTTTTTAACCGTGATTAAAATAAGGGTTTATGGTTAAAAAAGACAATATGAACATAAAAATATGCAAAAAAATACAGTGGAATATTTTTCTGGGTAAAAAGGACATATCATTATTCCATTGTGATAGTGAAACATTAGATTTGAGGTCAGTTCCATTACAGCAAACAGTGGATTTGGGGTTATGAACAGTTGATTTGTCCTTATGACCCAATTTATATTTCCACTGTCCTGATTCTCAATTTCCCCTTCTTTTTTGTCCTTTTAAACCACTCCCCCTTAAAATAATATGATATTTGATAATAAGATCTCATGTATTAAATGTGATAAAAGTATTTAATAAATACTCAAACAGATCATTTTTTTAGCCGTGGTCGAAAACGAGAAGAAAGAAGGCATTGGCCCAATGGTAAATTACTGTGGCTCCTTAAACAAGGATTTCGAGAGTATCTGGGTTCAAGTCCCTAGTAGAACAAAAAGTCACACAGATATATTTCGCTTTCATTCTTTGGAAAAAAATAGTTCACACTTTTTAAGTGTGATTGAAGACTCCTAGATATAGATAAGACGTTTGAAGTGTGATAGGAATTATAATAGATCTCGATTTTTAAGTGTGATAAAAACTATAATAGAACACGGTTCTTAATTGTGATTGAATTAAAGTATTTTATGTCACACCTCAATATGGCACACTTTGAAAACCGTGACTAATATGAATATATCACACTTAAAAACTGTGAGTTTTACGTTTTTTTTTTTTTTAGTGTATAACGATCAATAGAAAGGAAAAGACAAATATTTGAAGCGGACTTTCGAGTGTGCAAAGTAACGTAGTAAGACCAGTATGGCAATATCGACAATATGACGTATTTTTCTTTCAGCCATTCCATTTTGCTCCTGAGTATTATGTGGACAAGCATTGCGATGTAAAATGCCTTTAGAACGAAGAAAAGAGTTTAATTTACGGTATTCACCACCCCAATCACTATGAAAAGCTTTAATTGAAGTTTTAAGTTGATTACATAGGCATAAAAACTGTTGAAAAATATCAAGCAATTCACTACGTTGTTTTTAAGACAATAAAGCCCACAATCACGAGTGAATTCATCAATAAATAATGAAAACATATCGAAATCCATGAGAAAAAAATAATAGGGGCTGGACCCCAAATATCTGAATGAACAATTTCAAACGGACGGATCACAACTTCTATGTTTGACTGAAGCTGAAGGAAATTTTGTTAATTTACCTAAGTGACAAGCGGAACATACAGAGGTATTACTGGAACGAGATAAACACGTACAGCTTCTGGAAATCCTTGATTATTTGGGAAATGGTCTTTTGATGAGGATGGCCAAGACAAGCATGCCAGTCATTGAAAGAAGAAAAAAAAGTTTAAATACTTAGCTCTAATACCATGTAAAGAAATGATCAAGATAATTTAATTTTAAGTTTTGTTGAATCAATCTAATATGAGACAGTGTAGTAACATTTATAATTACAAGGAGAGATATCGATTTACATATATCGTAATCTTTTTTTTTCAACAACTTTATTTTATTAATAGAAGAAGTAAAGTGCTACAAAAAGTTTGTCATATCCCGGCCCGCCCCAAGTTTGCGTGATAGAATGCATAGCATGACCTCCTTAAACCCTATGTGTGGCAAACCCAGTGTAGGAAAATCAATCACATAGCTCGCTCTATGCATTCCCAAAAAATCCCACACTCCAAAAATATGTACAACAGTGGAAATCATAAGTAAAAGAATGGTGTATGTGTGTCTCGATTCTTGTAGGAATGAAATGTGACTCGCTCGCTGATGATACATTCGAAAGTCGTCGTCGGTCATAGATCGTTGCATCCGCTTGAGAGTATGTAAAGTCCAGTTCCGATCCTGTGCATTGGCTACACCCATCACGTAGGGCAAAACATCACAAAGCAATAAAAGAGGGAGCACCATTGTGAACCACAAAAGGACCAAAAACACCTGAATTGCACCCTTATCAAAAGACCCGTTGAAAGGAGGCGTATCAAAAGACTCTGTCCACATCACCAGCACGCAGAATAAGTGGAAAATACCAAGCAAACTCCAATGAGTAAAGAAGATAAAGAACAAAAACACCTGGTTTGCACCCCAACCAAGACTGGAGGGGTGCATCCACGTAAGCAGAGTGAGTTGTATGTATGCGTTTTGACTCCCAGGGAAAATGGGAGAGTAAATGAAAGGAACAACACGACCTGGTTTGCACTCTTCACAAGTGAAGAGTGCTTCCCGGTGTATGAGCGATATGTCGGATATGAGGTGGTCCATGGAGATCATCGTGAATAAGCTGCAAAATATGTGGTGGGACGTCCATCTGTTGATTGAAAATCCGATCCTCCCCTTCCATAGCTAGGGGTGTAAACGGATATGGATTATCCGAAAACCGAACCGTTTCAAAGCATTCGGTTCGGTTCGGTTCGGTTATTTACTCTTCCCGGTTCGGTTTCAGATAATATAATGCAAAAATCGTAAATTTCGGTTCGGTTACGGTTAGTTCTAAGAAATATCCGAAACCGAACCGAATAATTATCCGATTAATTGAACCGTTTTAACATGATTATCCGAATAAGCATCTCCCAATACTTAATATTTTTTTTGTTATTTGAAAAGTCATTTACTTCCTCTTAAAAAAGTCATTTACTCTTTTCGAAAAAATCATTTACTAGTTTGAGGAAAAACTGAAAAGTCATTTCATTTTCAATACAAAGTTTCCTTTCCCTCGTTAAGTTCACCGAGTGTCTTCTCCTCTTTCTTTTCTATCGTCTTTTTTTCTAGGGTTCATCTTCTCAAATTAAAAAGAAAATCTTTCAATTACTTTTGATTAGGGACCTTTAATTGCTTCAAGAAGACTCAAATCCAACAGTCGCATCTTATCATTCCATTGGGTTTAGCTTGGAATCCTGTGCAAAAACTCTTATTTATTCCGGCGAAATGGCGATGACTGAATCCATAAGAAAACACCTTATCCGGACTCTGGCAAATACACTTATCTCTCCTTCGGTAATTGTCATATGAAATAGCATTTGTTTATATTACTTTTATTTGGCTGAAAGTCTGGTTTTATCATTTTGAGATATTAAACTTTCATTCTTCTATAAGCACTCTAGAATCCAGATTGTGTGCGCTTGCATAGTTGGTAGCTATTTATGCATTTAATTTTTGTATAGAGATTTTTGGCTTATGTACCATTAGTGAAGAGTTGTGATTTTCTTGTTTTTGCTGGCTGCAAGTTTGGTGATGATTAGATCATGAACTTGTATTAATTTTTGTCTTTAAATGATCGAACTTGTTGTTTTAGTCAATAAATTTGCAACTATTCTGACACTTTTTTGTGGTTTTAAGATACATGTCGGTTAGAATGTCATTTTTCATTAAAGTCTTTATAGAATGATAATACTAGGCCTAACTCCACATGAAATCGTTTGAATTCTACTGTTTTGTAAAATTTAGATACATGTCACTAATTTCATTACACATTCTAGGTTGGTGGAAAATGAATGCTTTTGAGTATCCAATCTTGTCTACTATGGCAAAGGATATCCTTGCAATTCCAGTTTCGACCGTTGCTTCTGAGAGAGCATTTAGCACAGGTTCTCGTGTTTTGGATCCATTTCGAAGCTCTTTAACCCCTAGAACCGTTGAGTGCTTGATTTGTACGCAGGATTGGCTTCGTGGCTCAACATTGATGGGTGTTAAGGAGACTTTGGAGAGCTTGGAAGAGATTGAAGAATCATGTTAGCTAATTTATGTAGGAGCCCGTACGCAATTAAAATAATTAACACGAATTAAACAACAATTTTATTGAAAATAAAACGAATTACAGTTGAAAAATGAAATATACTAAAATAAAAGTGGATACAATAACTCCGAGACGAGTAGGACACTCTGTCCTTAAGACAAATTTGGTCCGTGTGTGTACCCGGTTAAAACCAATTGTCTCCTGGATAACTCGGATTACTGATTCGTATAAAGGTACCTTTTAACACGAACCTTCAACGAACTCTTCTAGTGCTCGAATCTCTTCTTCAAACTCGTATGCAACTTCTTCAGAACTATATGAATGTATGAAGCTTTCTGGTGTTGTATTTCCAATGTGTGTCTAACTTCAATCCATATGGAGGCTATATATAGAGAGGGTGGCCGAGATGAACTCGAATCAAGCTTTAATTATCGATTCTGACCGTTTCATCGCTTCAAAGAATGAATTAACATAACTCATCAGTTACATCTGTTCAGCATTGAATTAACCCATTAATTATTGCTGAACCGAGCTGAACTATGTTGGATAACCGAACCGAGCTGAACTCTTCAATCAATCTTCAGCTCAATCAGAATGTTTATGAACTGGACCAAGCCCAATTAACTTTTGTATAAAAAGTTTAACACAGGCCTGGGCCTAGGGCCCTCAGGCCCATTCCCCAAAGCCCAAAGCCCAAAGACCAAGACCAAGACCAAGGTCAAGGTCAACGGTCAACGGTCTCGGGCTCGGGCTCGGGCTCGTGCTCGGGCACGGGCACGGGCTCGGGCGGGCGGCGGCGGCGCGCGCGCGTGTGGCCATTTTAGCAGAACGTCTGACTGCTAAAACCAACCCGCTATCTCTCCTTCTTCTAGGAGCTTATACCACATATAACATTCTTCCCACATATATACTGGAAAACATTTCTCTCTTTTTCCAATGTGGTACACAGTTTAGTTGAATACTCTTCAACTTCCACTTCCAACAAAAGTTCTTTCAAACACCCGACTTCAAGCGTTAATTTCTCATTCACTCGTACTCGAATTGAATGATTCTAAATCTGAATTCATCTACGACTTACGTAGTTTTCGAATTATCAAAACATTGTATATATTCTATACAAGAATATAATCAAATTAAGCTTGCAAAGTCGTCTGAATAAAATGATTATAAAATCATTTTTTATTCACTTTAATTCAATTCCACTATTTTCTCCAACAATCCCCCACATGAATGGAAATTAATGCAAATGCAGACCCTGAAGAGATTCTGACAGAAAAACATTGCATCAGGAGAGGTAGCTTACGCTTTGAACTCGCCTTAGTAGTGAAGTACTATCGGATCTACTCGCTAATCGGTGAACTTAAGTCTTGAACTGTTCAGCCTTTAGTGTAGAACCAGACAATAGCACTCACACAATATTTCCCTTAGCACTGTACTTGGTTCTCATGACTGGATTCATTTTGGCCCTGAATCACACCTGGTTTCAGAAAGTGCTTTAGAGAATTCTAGCCTCTGAATTCTCATAGAAGCGGCCCCACTTCGCACTTACATAGGTGACCTCCTATCAAGAGTATTCTGCCATACCCCACTCGAATTTAATCAAGTTATAGGAATCATTAAAAGTTTTCACTTAACCTTCACACTCTCTGGCATACAACACTTTTATTCACGGAATGGGAAAGTGTTCATCGACGACCATAACTTAGTTGTCCCTTGAACCAAGATCTTAGGATCTCCAAGTCAACATGGTAGGGTTACCATTACAAAACTTAACTTTCAATAGGCTTAAGTCCCATTCCGAGTGTCAAAATTGACATCCGATCTCTGTGTAAACCTTTAGTAAGCGGATCCATAAGATTCTCCTTCGATTTTACATAATCGATGGAAATCACACCACTAGAGATCAAGTGTTTAATGGTATTATGTAAATCGGCGTATATGTCTAGATTTACCATTATACATACTATTTTGTGCTCGGTGTATAGCCGATTGACTATCACTGTGTATGCTAATAGGAGCAATCGGTTTTGTCCAACAAGGAATGTCCTCTAGGAAATTTCGAAGCCACTCTGCTTCTTCCCCAGCTTTGTCCAGTGCAATAAACTCAGCTTCCATTGTGGAACGAGATATGCATGTCTGCTTTGTGGACTTCCAGGACACCGCAGCACCACCAATCATAAAGATATATCCAGTTGTGGATTTTGACTCTTTAGAATCAGAAATCCAGTTTGCATCACAGTATCCTTCTAATACTGCTGGATATCTTGTGTAACGTAATCCCAGGTTCATTGTATATTTCAAGTACCTGAGTACTCTCATCAGCGCTTTCCAATGATCCTCACTGGGATTACTTGTAAACCTGCTCAGTTTGTTCACAGCACACGCAACATCAGGTCTAGTACAGTTGGTTATGTACATTAGACACCCTATAATCTGTGAATATTTCAACTGAGACACAGGCTCACCCTTATTTTTGACCAAGTGAAGACTTAAGTCAATGGGTGTTTTCATAGGACTTTCATCAAAAACATTGAATCTCCTCAGAACGGATTCAATGTAGTGAGACTGTGATAATACTAGTCCCTCAGATATTCTGGAGATTTTAATCCCCAAAATTACATCTGCTTGTCCCATATCCTTCATATCAAAATTGCGTGTCGAAGAACTTTTTGGTATTCATGATGATATCATGAGTACTTCCCATAATCGACATATCATCAACATATAAACACACTAACACATAAGCATTAGGTGTTTGTTTGATGTAGACGCATTTGTCACACTCGTTAATTTTAAACCCATTAGATAGCATAGTTTGATCAAACTTTAGATGCCATTGTTTGGGTGCTGTTTGATCCATACAAAGACTTAACGAGTCTACACACCTTGTGCTCTTGCCTGGAACCACAAACCCCTCGGGTTGTTCCATGTATATCTCTTCTTCTAATTCACCATTTAGAAATGCGGTTTTAACATCCATTTGATGGATCTCCAAGTTATAGATCATAGCAAGAGCAATAAGAACCCTTATAGAAGTGATTCTCGATTCTTCGTGAATAAGTATCAAAGAAGTCAAGACCTTCCTTTTGTCGATAACCCTTGGCTACCAACCTGGCCTTATACTTATCAATAGATCCATCGATCTTAAGCTTCTTTTGAAAATCCACTTACACCCGAGTGCTTTACTTCCGGTGGAATGTCAACCAATTCCCAAGTGTGATTTTGCATAATAGAATCTATTTCACTATTAATAGCTTCTTTCCGTAAAGGTGCTTACGGATTAGACATAGCCTCGGCATATGTCCTTGGAGTATTTTCTACCATGTAGGTTAGAAAATCTCGGCCCAAAAGACGTTGAAGTCCTAGCCCTCTTACTCCTTCGAGGTTCCACTTCCTCGCTTTACGAGTACTATCCCCACATTTTCGTGTACTCTCTTATTTGAGTCTTCATTGTGTCTTTCTTTATGTGGAAAAACATCCTCAAAAACACCGCATTTCTTGACTCCATGACTGTGTTTACATGCACATCGAGATTGTCGATTTGTGCACAAGAAATCTATATGCACTCTGTTATGAGCATACCCAATAAATATGCAATCTATCGTTTTGGCCCAATCTTAATCTGTTTAGAAGCTTAGGCACTTCCACCTTTGCTAAACACCCCACACTTTCAAGTATTTATAACTTGGTTTGTGGCCTTTCCACATCTCATATGGAGTTTTATCCATCTTTTTAGACGGAATCTGTTGAGAATTGTATTGGCGGAGAGAAGGGCCTCCCCACAAGTTCTCGAGGTAACCCGAACTAATCAACATAGCATTCATCATCTCTTTCAGAGTACGGTTTTTATGTTCAAGAATTCCGTTAGATTGAGGTGCATATGGAGCAAAGAGTTTGATGAATAATGCCCGAATCTAGACATATTCTTTCAAATGGCGATTCATACTTCCACCTCTATCACTACGAACCTTCTTGATTAAATGCGCTAAGTTGATTCTCAACTTCATTCTTATAATTTTTGAATGCCTCGATAGCCTCATCTTTGCTACTTAGCAAATATACATAATAAGACCTTGTACAATCATCGATAAAAGTTACAAAATACTTTTACCGCCTCTCGATTGCACAAACTTTAAGTCACACAAATCGGTGTGAATTAATTCTAACGGTTTCGTGTTCTTTTCCACGGATGGAAACGGCGCTTTAGTCATTTTAGCTTCAACACGGACTTGGCATTTTTCGTTTGATTAACTTTTAGTTTAGGTAATAAATCCAAATTCATCATTCTTTGAATTGATTTATTATTAACGTGTCCTAAACGATTATGCCATAAAGTACAAGACTCAATCAAGTGCGCAGAAGTAGATGCATTTTTATTAGCCTCACTGGGCACAACATTCTTTGGCATAATAGCCATTACATTGAGTTTAAATAAACCTCGGTAAAATAACCTTTACCCACATACATATCATTTTTGGTCAAAATGACCTTGTCATTACCAAATGAAAGTTTAAAACCATTCTTATTCAAAGATACCACCGGATATCGATTTACTGCGTATGTCGTGAACATGGAGAACATTTGTGAGGTCGAACCTTCTTTCCTGAAGTCATCTTCGAATCACATTTCGAGTTCCACTGAATGGTTGGTGAGCAGAGTTGCCCATCCACGCCTTCTCACCATTTCCACTTTGTAGGTTGAGAAGACATCACGATCAGCGCAGAGACATGTTTAGTGGCCCCAAAGTGTCCACAAACCATTGTCTCGGATTACCCACGATGTTGCACTCTGTCACCATTCTTGCAGAGATTGTCATCATCCTCGGTTTCACCATATGAGCCTTATGGTTGTAAGGCTTCTTTGATCGGCAATCCAGCAAAGACGGTGCCCTTGTTTGCCAGTTGTGACACTTGCCATTAAACTTGAATGGCGCCGCTTATCCCAGCCGGCTTCGCTTCTTGAAGATTCCCTGCCTTCTTAACCGACTTCTCGAGCTTCTTCCTTTCCTCGATTTACGACCTCGGCGACGTTAGCCTTCGCTTGTCCAACCGACTCGTAACGTCTCTTTCGGATGCTCTATTGTCCTCTTCAATACGGAGGCGAACAATCGGATCATCCATCGTTACCTGCCTCTTATGCATCGAGATAGCTCTTGTACTCCTTCCAAGAGTCGGGAAGCTTCTCAATGACACGAGCCACTTGAAAATTCGTTGATTTTCGGATCTTCCATTATCATCTCGGATATCGAATTTGCAACTCCTCCACTGTTTCACAATAGGTTTAGTATCGTTCATTTCAAACTTTAAAAACCTACCGACAAGAAACTTCTTGGCACCAAAGATCCTCTGTTGTTGTGTACTTTTTCTCTAAAGCTTTCCACAACGATTTAGCCGAGTCATACGTCTGATATACACCATACAACATATTATCCAAACCATTAAGAATGTAATTTTTACATAAAAATCATTATTCTTCCGCTTTACGACTACAAGAAAAGTCGTCTTTTAAAGATCTCAGTGGCACCACCGTGGATCTTCGCTAGCATTCTCGCTAATCCAAGTGTTGTTAAGTAAAACAACATCTTCTGCTGCCAACGCTTGAAGTTCGATCCGTTGAACTTCTCGGCCTCTCGTGGTTAGCACCAATCCACGATTGTTATGCGTGTCATAATTCCCGAAGTGTGGGAAGACTGTCCTCCGTTTGGCGCACCAACCGGAGGAGTGATTTGATCATCGGATGCCATTTCGCTCAAGATGAAAATAAACTTTTATCGAAAAAGAATAACGATAATACAACACGTAGGTTTTTCACCCAAAGAAAACAATGTGAAGATTGTTTTGACTCGTCGTAACAAGCTCGAGTTTGTTTCAACTCGATTCTCCAACAATGTTTGTATTTCAATCTTGTTTTAACGTGGTAGTTTTTACGAGTAAAACACCAAAAGGAGGTGGACCGATTTTGCCGTAAATCGATACCAAAAGGAAGTGGACCGATTTTACCGTAAATCGATACCAAAAAAGGAAGTGGTATTTTTATTTTTTTATTTTTTTAAAACGAGTGAAGTTTCGTATAGATCAAACCGTCAGATTAAGAGTGAAATGTTCAATGCGAAATGAAAATTCGAAATAAGCGAATCAATCAAGAACGCAGCGAACCGATCGTCGAACCGAGCCGATCGTAATCGACTCTGATTAAAACAAGTTTATTTAATTAAATCTAAACTCAGAAAAATTGAGTAGAAATTGTATAAAAATTTCGATTACGACGGGTTAAAATCGTAACATCGGTTCTCAAATTTGTCTTAAGTCGTAGGAGCCCGTGCACGCAATTAAAATAATTAACACGAATTAAACAACAATTTTATTGAAAATAAAACGAATTACAGATTGAAAAATGAAATATACTAAAATAAAAGTGGATACAATAACTCCGAGACAGTAGGACACTCTGTCCTTAAGACAAATTTGGTCCGTGTGTGTACCCGGTTAAAACCAATTGTCTCCCAGGATAACTCGGATTACCGATTCAGATAGAGGTACTTCTACACGAACCTTCAACGAACTCTTCTAGTGCTCGAATCTCTTCTTCAAACTCGTATGCAACTTCTTCGTAACTATATGAATGTATGAAGCTTTACGGTGTTGTATTTCCAATGTGTGTCTAACTTCAATCCATATGGAGGCTATATATAGGAGAGAATTGGTGGAGATGAACTCGAATCAAGCTTTAATTATCGATTCTGCCCCGCTTCATCGATTCAACAATGAATTAACATAACTCATCGATTACATCTGCTCAACATTGAATTAACCCATTAATTATTCTTTGAACCGAAATGAACTATGTTGGATAACCGAACCGAGCCAAACTCTTCAATCAATCTTCACTCAATCGTAATGTTTATGAACCGGACTTATGAATCGACCAAGCCCAATTAACTTTTGTATAAAAAGTTTAACACAGGCCTGGCCTCAGGCCCATTCCCAAAGACCAAGACCAAGACCAAGACCAAGGTCAACGGTCAACGGTCAACGGTCAACGGTCATCGGGCACGGGCTCGGGCGGGCGGCGGCGGCGCGCGCAGCGTGCGTGGCCATTTTAGCGTAACGCGTCATCGCTAAAACCAACCTCGCTATCTCCTTCTTCTTAGGAGCTTATACCACATATAACATTCTTCCCACATATATCTTTGGAAAACATTTCTCTTTTTCCAATGTGGTACACAGATTTAGTTGAATACTCTTCAACTTCCACTTCCAACAAAAGTTCTTTCAAACACCCGACTTGCGTTAATTTCTCATTCACTCGTACTCGAATTGAATGATTCTAAATCTGAATTCATCTACGACTTACGTAGTTTTCAGAATTATCAAAACATTGTATATATTCTATACAAGAATATAATCAAATTAAGCTTGCAAAGTCGTCTGAATAAAATGATTATAAAATCATTTTTTATTCACTTTAATTCAATTCCACTATTTTCTCCAACAATTTAATGTTCTGTTAACTTTTGATATAATTGTTTCATGAGTTCCATCTTACGTCTGTTGCATGTATCTATAAATGAAATCAATAGTTGTTAAAAAGAGGTGATTCAATATTAACTTATCTATATATATCACTTGTGTTGTTGTGCAGCGATTACAGGTGGCATCATTGATTTATGTCTTGACACATGAGGTTCAACCATAAGCATTTATTTTGATTTTTTTGACGATTATGGACTGACGTATATTTCTGAGTAATGTGGGTTACACACATATATAGGAATAAGAATATTTGGATTGAAGATGGACAAATAGATGATACTCTGCTAGAGTTAACTCTTGGTTGCCAATGGAAGATAAGAATTATTCAAAAAGATAAAACAAACACAATATATCAATGATAACAAATTAACAATCCGTATCACCAAACTCTGATCTTTAATTTCTCAATTTTTACTCTTTATGTACTTTTTTTTTTCTTTTGTAACAATGCTTATGTCTGATAACTGCAACTCTTCCACATCTTTAAAAGCTAATAAATTATCTATTTTTATGTCTTGATGTTAACAGAATGCAGGAGCTAGCATATGAATTTGTTAAAGCATTAATGGAATGCAGCCTAAAATAGTGTGAAGTACTAGACAAGCTTGTCATTTTGATTTAATGTTTCGGATTTTGGTCCAAATTGTAATTCAGTAGATCGTATTTTGAAATATTTCATTTCATATGCGGTTGTGTGGATTATGACTTGTTTAAGGCTTTGATTTATTTTGATCAAACTTTTAATGTTAAAGCTGGTTTTAATATATACTTTATTTTAATTTGTTTTTCGGTTAACCGTTCATTTCGGTTCGATTTTGATTAAAATTTTAATATTAAATTTGTTTTTTAAATATTTTATTTTGATTTCGGTTTTCGGTTAAACGTCTGAATTGAACCGTTATATTCGGTTCGGTATGGTTCGGTTATTCTTTTAGAACTGTTCAGTTTCGGTTTCAATTTATTAGTAACCGAATTTTTCGGTTCGGTTTCGGTTACGGCATTAACCGTGCCGATCCGAACCGTGTACACCCCTATCCAAAGCAGCAAGGCCGTCTGCAACCCCGTTACACTCTCTGTAAACGTGGGAAATGGTATACGACATCGAGCGCAGGATGTGATGTATCTGAGTAATGAAGAGACATAAGGGCCATCTTCCGCCATTCGCACCAGATATAATCCGGTGAACATAAAGCGAATCAGATTCAATATCCATGGGCTGATCCTTATTACACAACCGAAGACCGAAAAGTAGAGCTTTACTCTCTGCATCCACAACGGTACCCTGGCCAAAGCAAGCATGAAAGGCCAAAATGAATCTTCCTGCAGAATCACGTAGAATACCTCCTCCATATGCAATACCATGCTGAACACTCCCATCCACGTTCAACTTAACATTCCTAGGTAGGGTCGGTTTCCATCGCAATGAGATCAACTGACGTTTAGGACCGGATTTGAATTTGAACGGCCTGAAGAAAGGCGTCCCTTTATCAATTCCTAATTAAGATAGATGCGTCCAAGTCCCGATGGAAAACAAGTTGCCAGATGGCCCGCTTAATAAGAATGATAGTCCGCTGAGTAGAAGGTTGTATATCATCGTGCCGACACTGGTTTCTCGTCGCCCAAATTCCCCAACAGACAATCACAGGCACAATAAGGCGAAGGCTATAGATACTACTAGCCGAGTTCCTCCAAAAGGTAAAAAGCGGCACAATCCCAGAAGTAGGAGTAAATCTGAGGGCAAGATGATTCATGAAGTAGGACCAAATTGCAACGGCGAAAGGGCAATCAATAAAGAGATGTCGGATGTCCTCCCCATGAGAGCAAGCAAAACACTTAGTTACCAGAGGGATACCACGGCGCTGAATGTTAGGGTCCGTAGGTAAAATGTTATGAAAGAGCCTCCAATCAAAGAAAGAGATTTTGAGAGGTAAGAGGTTGTTCCAAATCATCTTGTAGATAACGTTCTCAGGGTGGTGAGTGCGCGTCATGTCCCACGCTGAGCGAGTGGTGAACCTGCCATCGGAGGTAAGGGACCATATGAGCTCGTCAGCTGTACCAGGGACGATTGGAGCAAGCAAAATCTCCTCAACGATGTGTGAGGGAAGAAGAGATTGTAAAAGGTGAGAATCCCACTTGCCGTTAACCCAAAATTCATTAATCTTCCAGAAACGATCTTCAGGAGGGTTGCCCAAGTCATACGTAGTCCATTTGTCCCTCTAGAAATCGATATTACCCTCATTAACTCTCCAAGTGATAGCATGCTCTGCAAAATCCCGTATCATCCAAACTTTCATTAACATAGGTGTTGACAGCGTTGGCTCAGAAACATCCAAAGGGGATTCATCAATAATATAAGTATTATAGATAGCTTTAGCCCAGATACCGTTCTTCTGCCTTAAGTGGACCCATAACTTGATCGCAAAAGTGTCACTCACATCAAAAAGGTTGCGTACCCCTGATATACTACTTTTATATGATTAAATATACGTTATATTATTATATTTTATCAACGAATTCTATATAAAATATATGAAATTATGATATAAATAGTATGAAATGTTAATCTTTATAATTTAGAGTAGTTAGTAGTAAAACTTAGTAATAATAGTAAAAAGTTATCATTTTGTACCGATTTTAGTAAATCGGAGTGTCGTGTCAGATTTACGTGGGTATTTGTGGTATTTTATTGCAGATTTATAAACCGAGACCCCGAGAATCGACATTATGAAGTATAATCATATCTCTGAAAGGATTTAGAGAGTGTCACGAGCTTAAATGGTCAATCGAATTGCTTAAGTGGTCAAGTGGTCAATCGAAGTGGTCAAGTGGCTAATCGATTCGATTAAGTGGTAATCGAGAAATATCTTCGACAAACGAATGGCTCATTAAAACGACATCATCTGAAGAAGAGTCCTTCACGAAAGTTGTAGATTTTCCCGAGAGCTTTCCGATGCCTCTTGAATCATCATTTTTGGAGATCCAGAACTCGAGATATGAATTTTATAAGTTATATATAATTATAATTATAATTATAACGCTGCACATGCTGAGTAATAAGGGGGGATGGAAGTAATCATTAGGCCGGACCAGTCCGGCCTCATCAAGGACCGGTCCGGCCTCCATCTCCATTTCTATATAAGGAGCTCAGATGTAGAGAGTGAAGAGTGTACCAATATATATATATCTACTCTATATATATTTATCTTCTCTTCTTTATTTTCTTTTTATTTAGTAGTTTGTAAATAGGCCTTATGCCAAAAATAATAATCTCGTAGTACTGTTGTAATGCTCGGGAAATTATCGGAAGTTCGGTGTTGTTGAAGTCGTTGTAATGTCCGGAAGAATACGACTCTGATTCAGCATTTGTAATCGGGTAAATTTCTAAAGTATTTATGTTTGTTATGTTTATTTTTATCTTTTTAGTCGTTATAATGTTATTAGGCTAACTCTAAATAACTAGCCAAAGTTATGTAATCGTTTTATTTCGATCTTTTCGGTAAATGAATGATGTCTAAGTAAAATTTATTAAAATTGAGTTAATTGAATCTTTTTCTATTTTGTAACGTATTGATAATATTCGGATTGACGTAATTAACCAAGATGAATCGCAACATATAACCTAACGATGAACCGACTGAGAGAAGTTAGGATATGAGATAAAAGATAGAAAAACCGGAGGTAAAATTGGCCGTCGCGTAAAGTGACAACGGAATCCTATTTCCTACCCGGGGGCAGATTTGTCTTGGGAAAGATTAATCTTATTAAATTTGTGCTCAAGATCGTAATAATGTTAAAATCAAAGGTTTAATTGAAACTAACACCGAAAGTTAAATCGATCCGCCGACAACCGGAGCCTTTTGAATAACATCGGCCGTCCTGACAAACGGAATAACCTCTTTTATCCGGGGTAGATTTGTACTGCACTGCTCGCACTAACCGAGATTAGTATGGGGCGCTTGTGGAGATTAAATCGATGACAATGACATATGACAATTTCATACGCCGCCATGTGAGGAGGAATTGTTAACCTCGAGTACACCGCTTTCATTTACTCAATTGGACCTGATATAAAAGGAAAGATCGAGCACATTCCGTTTATTGAAAAGATCGTATAAATCAATTATATAAACTTTGGCTAGTTCTATAAAAATTATCTGTCTAGTTATATAAATATATTGGTATCTATATATATATATTGCAATCTATGTACATCTATATATATTTTTATATCTATATATATTATATTAGAATAACTTTTAAATTACGCATTTATTTTATGTTAAGTAGAATAGTAGTCATCTGTGTTATAAAATTGCGGTTTAGATCGAGTTAATAATGACTCTTTGGTGTTTAACCACACTTAGAAGAATTACCAAGTTTCCCGAGGATTCGACACTCGACTCACCATACTAGCACTACAGTTTGACCCGATACACTGTCGGTTAAGGACTGGTATAGCACTAGAAAAGGCCACGTCAGCTTTCTGGCGCCGTTGCCGGGGAACATCGCTAATTTCTTTCTTTGTGTCTATGGTTACTACTTGTATTAGCTCAAAATTCTCGAGAATAAGTCAACACTTTTTCTTATCTCATTTATATTTTTATTTTTCGTTGGTACTTACCTAATAGGTAAGTTACCAATTTTTTTTTTACTACTTTCAAAATCGAGTATTTTCTATTTTCGTTAGTTGATGACCGTATGGTAAGGCCCCGCCACTCCTTATAAGCCCGACATAAACACTTACGAAAGGCGCTTAGAGTAGAGAGTAAACGCGGTCATACTAGTCGGAAATCTGACGAATCATCTTCAAACAGTAATACGAGAATGGTCAAAACCAAAGATGAAACAAATGAACAGAGGCTAGATCATGCTCAGGGCATGGACAAAACCCTGTTAACCCTAATAATAATAATAATAATAATAATAATAATAATAATAATAATAATAATAATAATAATAATAATAATAATAATAATAGAAATAATCAAGATCGGAACTAGAATAATCGTAATAACCCACCAAACCCGAGACCTATCTGTGATAAAACCGTAAGAAGAAACCAGACTAATAATCCCATTCTTTTACCCAATGAAGGAGCGAATAATTTCGAAATTAAATCTCATCTTTTTGGTTTAATTGACGCAAGAGCCCAATTCCTAGGAGAGGATGATGAAGATCCACATCATCATCTCTATCTTTTGAAGAATCAGTCAATACACCAAAAGTCAAGGTGCTCATAAGGAATTAACGAGGATGACTATGTTTCCTTTTTCTTTAATAGGACGAGCCCAAGATTGGTTTATGTCTCTTCCACATCACTCACTGACTAGTTGGGAAGATATTCAAACAGAATTTCTGAAACAATATTTCACTCCTGGACGAAATTTGGAATTAAAAGTCAAGGTTGCTAACTTTAGACAAGGATCTGAAGAAACACTTGGGAATGCCTGGGAAAGATTTAAAAAATTATTAAGAGCCTGTCCCGACCATGGTTATTCCTTAGATATGCAAATTCAACTTTTCTGTCGTAAATTAAGAAAAAATTCACGTGCGGATGTAGATCATGCATGTGGTGGTTCTTTAATGATGAGTGAAGCTCAAATAGTTTACGATGCTATAGAAAAGATTTCCAAAAATAACAGAATGTGGGAAACCGGTTCTAGCACCAGAAAAGTAGCTTTTGCAGGAGAATGTACATCTAATACGGAAGTTCTAGCACATTTAGAAAATTTGAGTAGGAAATTTGATGGCCTACAATCTAACAAAACCAAAGTTCGTAAAATAGTACACCAACCGAATACTCAAATCAGATAATATGTCAATAGGGATTGAAGAACCAACAGATATTCAAGAGAGGAGGTGAGTTTTCTTCAGCAGCATAGGAATTTGAACAAAGCATATTCAAACTCGTTTAATGCGATTAGAAGAGATCACCCTACTTATCGATGGTCTGAAAGCCCTAGTAAGCAAGGACAACCACCATATCCAGTCCCATATAGGAATATGAATAATAATCAAGTTTATCAAGAAAACACATCTAATCAGAATTTACAATCATTACCTAGATCCTATCCTCAACATACCACTCAAAGTATACCAGTAACTCAAAGTTCAACTCAACCTGCAGAAGGAGTTGAAAAATGGGAAAAACTAATGGAAAATATGATGGGTGTAGTATCTACTCAAGCTAAGAATATGGAAACAATGATGACTTTTATTGGTACAGTCACAAAATATATGAGTACAATGAAAACATCTATGAGTGGACATGATACCAGAATGAGAACGATAGGAGCCTCATTGAGGAATATGGAAGATCATTTGAGTAGGGAAGGTGAACGTAATAACAGTAGACCCCCTGGAGGATTACCAAGCAATACTGAAAGAAATCCGAGAGAGGTAAATGTTGTAGTTACGAGAAGTAGAAAACTCTATGGTAGTAATGGAGCAGAAAACTTCGGAAATAATGAAGTAGAAAATGATTTAGATGGAAAAAATGATGAAACTAAAAATGAAATTGAATTCACTGATGAGGAAGAAGAAATTATAGAGAATTTCTTGAAAAGGAATAGAAGTTTGGAACCTGAAAGTGAAGGTGAAAAATGGGTAAAAATCCCTAGGATTTTGAAGGATCCCATGGATAAAGATTTAAGGACTTTATTCAAGGAACATGTTAGAATGGAAGATAATGAAAACAAGGATGGAAAACAAGAAGAACTGAAGGAATCTGAAGTAGAGATTGATTCAGGGAATGTTTTAAAAGAAAAATTTCAAGATCCTGATACTTGGCGATCAAGTAATACTCAAAAGTTTAAGGAGAAAGGAAAAGAGAAAATGACTTTGGGATCAAAGGTTATAGATTTAGAATCTTTACCTTACCCACCTAAAGATCAAATTAAAAGATTAAAACCGATCGTATATGCTCGCTTCTTGATACTTTTCGTCATATTCATGTTAATATCCCCATTATCGAAGCTCTAATTAGTATGCCTCGCTATGGAAAGTTTCAAAGATATTCTCACAAACAAGAAAAAATTAGAGGAATATGAGAATATATGCCTAAATGAAGAATGTTCTGCAGCTTTGCAAAGATAAGTTACCGCTAAACTGAAAGATCTCGAAGTTTTACCATCCCATGTGAAATTGGAGGATTTCTGCTTAAGAAGGTCTTATGTGATCTTGGAGCTAGTATAAATCTCATGTCTTATGAGGATTATAGAAAGCTAGGCATAGGAAATCTTACTTAAAATCGAAATGACTCTGCAGATGGCGAGATAGATCGATTAAATACCCTAAAGGAATTATTGAGGACGTATTGGTTAAAGTAGGCAAGTTCTATTTTCCAAAGAGACTTTGTAGTTATGGAAATGGAAGAAGGATATTCAGCGCCCACTTATCTTAGGTCGACCATTTCTAGCTACAGAAGAACCTTAATAGATGTCCGTAAAGGAGAGTTAATTCTAGAGTCAATGAAGATGAAGTTACTTTCAATATTTTCAAAGCTATGAACCATCCATATAAATCACCGTAATCATGTTCTTTTATAGAAGATATTCATTCTGTCTTATGATAATCGATTTACCAACTTTTGAAGACAGATTGAAGAATGCTTAACTCGCTCTATCTATAAGGAAGATGAGAAAGACACCGAAATGAAAGAGATAATCCTTTCTCTAGATAAAGGAAGTTTTACTTTTAAACCATCATGGCATAAGTATTTGGAATTAGAACTAGAAGGACCAGTTCTTAAACCATCACCTGGAAGATCCACCTAAGAATCTGAATTGAAACCGTTACCTTTAAATCAAATATGCTTTTCTTGAAACTAATAATCTATTACCGGTTATTATTTCATCATCTTTAATCGAGCAACAAGAAGATCAATTACTTAGAATGTTGAAAAAGCATAAGAAAGCTTTTGGATGGACAATGCCGATATTCGAGGTATTAGCCCCGAGATTTGCGCTCATAAGATAATTCGAAGGAATATGCTAAACCTTGTATTCAACCGCAACGCCTCCAACCCAAATTTGCGCTTAATTGTTAAGAAGGAGGTAATTAAGCTATTAGAAATGGGGATAATTTTTCCCATATCGAGATAGTGAATGGGTAAGTCCAACTCAAGTTGTACCAAAGAAAGGAGGTTTCACAAAGGAAAGAAAATGAAAAGAATGAATGGATTCCGACAAGAGAAATTACCGGTTATCGAATGTGCATTGATTTTAGAAAACTAAATGATCATACTAAGAAAGATCATCATCCACTTCCATTCATAGTTCGGGATGTTGGAACGCTTAAGTGAACATAAGTATTATCGCTTTCTTAGATGGTTATTCAGATATTTACGATATTCATTGCAAAGCAGGAGATAGAGAAAAACTACTTTCACTTGTCCTTATGGAACTTTTGCTTATAAAAGAATGCCGCTTTGGTTTATGTAATGCACCAAATACGCTTCAAAGGTGTATGATGGCTATATTTGCTTGATATGGTTGAGAAATTCTTAGAAATTTTTATGGATGACTTTAGTGTTTACGGAGATTCATTTGATATCTGCTTGTTACACTTAGAAACGAGTGTTACAACACCGTGAAGATACCAATTTAGTTTTAAACGGGAGAAGTGTTATTTAATGGTATCGGAAGGATTGTTTTAGGTCATAGAATCTCTCAAGAAGGTATTGAAGTTGATAAAGCTAAAGTCGAGGTAATTGAAAAGTTACCTCCACCGCTTAATTTAAGAACCCTAAGAGGATTTCTCGGACATGCAGGATTTTATAGAAGGTTCATTGCAGATTTTTCAAAATAGCAAAGCCTCTAAGTCATTTACTTGAAAAGGAAGTACCTTTTAACTTTGATAGTAAATGTATGGAAGCTTTTCGACCTTAAAAGCGAGATTGACTCATCGCACCAAGTTAGTAGCACCGATTGAGTTTGCCATTTGAGATTATGTGTGATGCAAGTGATTTAGTTTGTAGGAGTCGCTTTTAGGTCAAAGATATAACAAAATTCTCAAAGCTATTTACTATGCATCTCACACATTAAACGCAAATCAACTAAATTATGCAACTACAGAAAAAGAACTGTTGGCTGTGATTTTTGCCTTAGATAAGTTTAGATCATATATTGTTGGTTCTAAGGTAATAATTTATACAGACCATTTCATTCACCAAGTATTTACTAAGTAAGAAAGATGCTAAACCTCGCTTTCTTAGATGGATTCTCTTACTTCAAGAATTTGATATTGAAATTAAAGATATAAAAGTAAGTGAGAATGTAATAGCAGATCATCTAAGTAGAATGGAAAATGATGAAGAAAAAGGAATTGAAATTAAAGATTCATTTCCTGATGAACAACTATTTAGAATAGATACTCCTTCAACCATGCAGTTATTAAAGAATAGAATTCCTTCTAAGGGAAATGTCACCTTGGTTTGGAGATATCATTAATTACTTAACTCGTGATTATATTCCGTCTCATTGGACTTGGCAAATGTAAAAGAAGTTCTTTTATGACTTAAAATTTTATTATCGAGGAACCACCGCACCTTTTCCGTAAATGTTCGGATGGGATAATCAGAAAATGTGTGCCTGATAATGAAATTTTAAGTGTTTTATCATTTTGCCATGATCGTGAGGCAGGAGGTCATCATGGAGGTTGGAAAACTGCTTTTAAAATTTTACAATGTGGTTTTTATTGGCCTACACTATATAGAGATGCTTATAAGTATGTTAAATCTTGTGAATCTTGTCAAAAATGGGGAAATGTATCTAAAAAACATGAAATGCCTATGCAACCTATTTTAGAATGTGAGTTATTTGATGTTTGGGGTATAGATTTCATGGGACCATTCCCTATATCTTTTGGAAAAAGATTTATTCTTGTAATGGTAGATTATGTCTCGAAATGGGTAGAAGTTGAAGCTCTTCCAACTAATGATACCAAAGTTGTCATACGATTCCTTAAAAAGAATATATTTACCAGATATGGCATTCCGAGGGCTATCATTAGTGATAGAGGTCACACTTTTGTAATAAACCATTTACTAAGATAGTTGAAAAATATGGTGTAACGATAAGTTAGAACGCCTTATCATCCGCAAACCCAAAGGATGTGTAGAGGTGTCAAATAGAGAGATCAAAAGAATTGTGGAGAAAACAGTGGGAATCAAATCGTAAAATCGGGCGCTTAAATTAGATGATGCATTATGGGCGCATGAATGCCTTTTAAAACACCAATTGGTTGTTCTCCTATAAGCTAGTCTTTGGTAAATCTTGTCATCTCCAGGTTGAGTTAGAACACCGAGCCTTCTAGGCTATTAAATTTCAATTTTCGATCCTAAGGTCAAGCCGGTGATCATAGATTGCTTCAATTAATGTAACTAGAAGAATTTCGCCTCGATTCTTATGAAAACACTCGAATCTACAAGAAACGCACGAAATCTTTCCATGATAAGAGAATCTTTAAACGTGAGTTCCATGTAGGTGATCGAGTGCTTTTGTACAATTCACGCTTAAAGTTGTTTCCGTGTAAGCTTAAATCAAGATGGACAGTCCATTTAAAGTAACACGGGTTTACAAATCCGAGTCGTTGAACTAATCGATGGAAATACAACTTTTATAGCCAATGGCCACAGAGTAAAGTTATTTGTGGAGGAGAAGGAATCACACTAAAAGAAGAAATAATGCTACCGATTGATCCCCGACAAATTGAAAAAGCGTAAAAAACGAAAAAAGCGAAAAGCAGAGAAACTAAGATCACCCAAATACCAAAGCTATCTATCTTTACTCTATTTTTTCTGTATTTTTATTTATGTTTAAGCTCTATTCGCCTTTTACCGATGTACGTAAAAGAACCTGGATGCCTTTTTTAGATAGATTAGAGTTTTTGTTTTACTTTTGAAATTAGGCCTTGATAAAGATGTTGCGCTTTATATGTGTTTTTAGTTTTTGAACAAAACAAGAAATTGTTGAGAGAGATTAGATTGAGAGAAGTTTGTAATGGAACATCAAGAAGTGCAATAAAAGAAGGGCAAAATTTCGATGAGATGCGTAATCTGTGGAAAAAGTGAACATGTTGGACGGTGTGGGAAAAACACAACCAAATCCTGGGATGAGTGTTTGAATATTGTTAGGAAGGAAACGATTAGGTGGTTATCCGAAAATCCCGATGGAATTCCAAGAGATAATTCAAATGCCTCGCTTTTTAGGAGTTAGGTTGATTGAACGTTATATCGTAACTCCTAAGATTTAGAAATCAAAGAATCGAAACCCTTAAGTTTCGAGTCTTTTCTTATGTTTTATTTTATAAAATTTTCGCATAACTTCAAAATTTTATAAAATTGATCTTTATGAAATTTGAGGAGTTTTATAAAAGTTTTATAAAAGTTTTTTTGAGTTTTAATTTAGATGTTTTATAAGAGTTAATATAAATATATTAAATTTTTATAAGCTTTTATTAAGTGTTATAAAGATTTTATTAATTTTTAGAAATTGTTATAAAATTATAAGATTTCCTTCAAATTTTATTTTTAAGATTTTATTAAGTTTTAAAAATTATTATAAACTTATCTTTAAGATTTTAATTAAGTTGTATTAGAATTTTTATAAGTTTTAATCAAAAATCATAAAAAGTACAAAAAATCGAAAAAAGTGAAAAAATGAACACGGACCGATCCGGCCCTAAACCCGGACCGATCCGGGGTCTAAAAACATAAAAAAGACGGGGACCCTCTTTTTCTTCTCCTTCTTCTTCTTCCCTAAAATTTCCGCCGCACCCCACACCAAACCCCACCACTCGAAATTTTTCTTCAATTCTTCCACAAAAATTCATCTCACACTACACCACCACTTGATTTCTTCCTCTTTCCATCTATTCTCTTATACACAAAAGTTATAAAATTCAAAAAGGATAAAAAAAAAAACAAGCTACATTTTTTTTCCGGCGACTTTTATCACTTTTCCGGCCTACTTTTCAACGTTTTCTTCATATTAAGGTATTATTTAGTTTATTTAGTTATCAATTTCGTATTTTTCATAATTTTTTAGATTAATTTCAACTGTTTTGATTTTTGAGTGTGTTGTGACATTTTTAATTTTTGTTGTTTTTGTTGTTGTTCTTGTTGTTGATTGGCTTTACCAATATCGTAGAATGGCCGAAATGAGTAGAAAGCCTCTAAAAAGCGTAAATCAAACATTCCTATATCAACTCCGTAGTAGGCACAATAACTTTATCATCCAAGAAGAAGCCGTAAGCTTTAATAAAACAAAGATCACAAGAGGCTAAGAAGGCGTATGAAAGAATTTAGGGGAATGAGGAGGAAGATGACAAAATATTTCATCAATTGAGTAGAATGACGCTTTTTAAAACTTTTGCATAAAGGACAAAACTATTTATTCATCGTCGAATTCACTTGTGTTCGAAATTCACTGCTTAAATTCACCGATTAAATTCACTATCGAAATTCACTAATTTTCAAAATTCATCGTCGAAATTCACTAATTTTCGGGATTCACCGCGAAATTCACCGATTTCGAGATTCACCGGGAGATTCACCGATTTTCGGATTCACCGCTTGTCCTTCTCGCTATAAAATTTTGCGCTTGTCCTTCTCCTATAAAAATATGTAGTCTGTCCTGTTACTTAAAAATATTTCAGATTGTGTCCTTATCCCTAATTTTCCAAAGAATTTATAGTAAATGTGATGTTTTGGTTGAAAAATGATTAGATTTGGATGATTTGGGCGATGAAGTTAAAAATATTTTTACGAGACGTCAGTGGTTAGAACTAGCAGCTAGAAGAGAAGGGGAGATTAATACGACTTTAGTAGCTGAATTTTATTCGGTTTTGTCTACTATGTCGCAAGATGAGCTTAATCAGTCGCAAACTGTACCCCTAAGAACTAGAAATGTTCCTTTTAACCCTGACATCATAAATGCAATTCTTGGAGTTGAAGTTTTTCCTGATGAGGAGGATTACAGGGTAGTTTGGAATCTAGATGATCCTGCAAGCTTTGAACAAACTGCCTTGAGAGCTCAGAATGCTTTTGACCCAACCGCTATATGGGTTGAAAACAGGTTTAACTACGGGAGGTGTATTAGAGGTTTAAGGGCGATTAAAAGATTTATTAGCCATACTCTCTACCCTTCTAGTAAACATACTGCGTATGGAAAGGAAGATGTTTGTATCGCTTGGACGATGGTGAATGATGTTAAAGTGGATGTTGGAAAGGTCATGTTTAAAAGAATTTTTGAAAGTATTGTCATCGCTGCACAGAGGAGTCATCTGTACTTCCTTTGTTTTATCTCGATTTATGTCGTAGGGTGGGAGTACAGTCCGCCTAATGACAAGTTATCTCTGGCAGATGCAAATCTGATTGGACCAAGTTTGACTAGGCTTCCGGATGGTAGTATACGCTCTTTGATTAGAAGTCGTCAAACACAACCAGCTCCACCAGTTTTCACATCTTCCTCTTTTCCATCTTTTTCTAGTCAGCCTCAACAAACTTCTTTCTCCAACACTATCACCTATGATATGTTTCAATCTTTAGTATCAGACGTTGCACGTGGTCAAGCCAACATGGCTTTATATGCTGAAAGTAATAGGCAGTGGTGTGACGATATTCGTAGAGGTTTAAGGAGGAACGAGCAGTTGCTTCGTAATCCTACCTTTGATGATCCTGCCTATCCACCTTGTCAGTCAGATCCATATACCTTACCAGATTGGGTAGCACCTAGTCCACCACCTTCGAGCTTTCATCCATCGTCATATCCTTTTGGGAGCCAATCTAGTGGAACAGGTGTATTTTCGACAGGTGTTCAGAGACCAGCGATGTCTAGTTGGGGAGGATTCACTGAGTTTGCACATATCACGACGGGCATGAGTTCGATGGGTCTTGATAGTTCAGTCAGGACCACGACTACAATTCAGCCACCAGCTTCCTCGTTGTTTCCAAGTTCAAGCTTTCATGTCGATCCTGAGGAAGACTATGAAGAAGATTAAATTTCATGACTATGTTTGATTAAACATTTTTACTACACATTTTACTCGACATTTTCATTTAGATATTGGTTTGTTTTCGTTTTCGTTTATTTTGATTTTATAATCATAATATGGTTTGCATTCTAAATCGTTTTAATTTTTATAAACTATAAAAACCCAAAAATAATTTTGTATCATTAGTGAATCATTTTCAACATTTTAATCGTTTTATCGGTATCATATTCAATAAGTTAAAAGTACATGCTCATTGTTACACATGTGAGAAGTAAGAAACAAAACCACACTTGACTTTTACCTCAGATTCGTAAAGATAATTGAGGCCGGACCGTCCGCCTAGTCTCGCCCGAGCCGTGAAGAGAAATGGGATGAGTCATTCTTGAGTCCGTCTAGTGCATCCACGTAGGTATAATTTTCTATCTATTAAAAGAGGTCGAGGCATGAGAAACCATACCATCTCTTTCACCGCTGTCTATCTACTTTCAACTCTATTTTTTTTTACTTTTCATCTAGTTTTAAAATGTCGAACCGATCATCACCTTCATCAATTCATATGAGCCTAACACCCCGGATGCTCCGGAGTCTCAAGCTTCTAACGAGAATATCATTTTACACCCTCGTTTTGCGAATTCTCCAATCCAGTTGGAGAAAGGTTTAAATTTCGATAAGATTGATCGATGGGGTAAAACGATTATTCGAGGATTTGGCTGGAAGAAGTTCGTCAGTACGCCAAGAGGACGGATAAATGTCTCGATAGTTAGAGAATTTTATTCTGCCCTAATCACGACACCCATGATTGATAAAACTCAAATTGTCTCGGTAAGAGGAGTGGTTGTTCCCTTCTCTTCGTCTATTATCAATCAAATTTTTGAAATTCCTCCTGTTACGATACAACATTTCGAAATGAAATGGGGATTAGATAATCCATATAATCATTTGAATAAAGTACAGGAGTCTTTCCAATGTCTATTTCCACTTTTCGACACAAATCACGAGATGTCTACACGTGCTTTACTTCCACACCTAAAGGCGTGGAAACATTTCATTAACTCTAGGGTGTATCCTACTTGGGATTTCGGGAGCCTTAGTGATAATGAAATGCTTCTACTTTTTGCTTTGGCATTTGGTGAATTTGTGGATTGGGGTATTTTGATTCAAAGGACAGTGGAGTTTGCAATCACGAGAGGCAGTAGGGGGAAACCTATGCCTAATGCTTGGATAATTTCGCGTCTTTGTACTCAAGTGAATGGAGTTGGAGAGCTTGAGACGGATGAAATTTTTCCGTCTAGAAATAATAGGTTTGGATTGTTACCGGTTGATACACCGGGTTGTTCGTCTACGATTTAGATGGTTTGTTTGTGGTTAATTTATGATGTTTAAGTTTTAATAAGTTAAGTTTGAAGTTTTTTTTAGTTCGGTTAAGTTTATGTTCTTTTAGTCTGTAATAAGTGTTTATTTTGTTTAATATATATGTTTCAGTTTTTAAGTTGTTTGTTATTTAATATATTAATATACGCTAAGCATAAAATAAAAATAATAACGATAAAATATAATTTTAATTTTATTTTCGAACCTAATTTTTAATACTAATTGAACATCGGGACGATGCCACTTCGTAAGTGGGGAGTAGAGTTAGGTTAGAAAATTCATTAAAATTTTCGAAAATAATTATAAATTATAGAAATTATCAAAATTTTATTATAAATATGAATAAAAAATGATATAATTTGGAAGAATAAGTTTTTAATTAAGTAAAGTATATTAGATATATTATAATTATATTTTATGCCTAATTTAGATTTTAATAAGATTTTAAGTTTATATAATTAAGTAATTAATATTAGATATTGTTTTCATGAAATTATATAAGTATATTGATAATTATAAGTAAAATTTTAGAATCATTTTCTTTTCAATATGAATTATGAGTTTGGAATTGGACTAGGGATGTCGATTTTGGCACCACAAAATATAAACTATAAATGAAATAAATTCTACCTAAATAAATTTCCAATTTTTGTTCTACCTCACTTTGATTAGAGTGATCAAGACCTCACTTGAAATGGCCATTGTGATTAAATAACCAACCTTTAGCTAATTTTGGTCTACATTTCCTTGAAAATACCGCAAGTTTGTAGCGCATTTATGAAAAAGAAATGAAGACATAAAAACTAAGTTTTGGTATATGCTAAGATTGGAAAAATTAGATAAGTATTAGTATATTCGATCTTACCTCATGACACTTGCAAGATAGTCGATTTTGGTAATGATTTCGGATATGTTAAAAGAATTAAGAACGAAGCACCATATTTACACACGATGCAATTAATCAAATACTGCGTATCTTTCTTATCTCGTGATTGACAACTTAAAAATAAAAAGAACATATCGGTTGTAGCTACCAATGATTTGAGTGCAAGAGGGTGTTATCACGAAAATGTCCTATATCACTATGAGGTGAAAATCTCCGATTGCTCGATGATAGTAGTTCAGCTAGGGTATTATCTCGAAATGTCCTATTGCTGGGAATGAAGGCACATAATGAAAAAGAAAAAGTCGAATCATAAGATCTCAAGAATGATTACAAGTTTAAGGAAACCGGACTTGTAATTTTCGATCGAAAGAGTAGTACTCCGATCAATCTTGATGAAGCAATGCTTGTAAGTTTGATTTTCTACACACACTCACGCTTTTAGTTCTTAAATTGAAAAAAAAAAAAAAGATGCTATTAATCGTTGATTGTTTTTTGATCAAGAATATGAAGATGTAGATACGTACGACTTGCCTCTTTCTCTTTTTGATTTCCTTTTTTCCTATTAACCAACATCTTGAGCCTAAACTTTATAAGTCATTTTTGTCGACTACCTGACCAAGTTTCCGATTCCAGGATTTCATAATAGTTGCGATTAAAAATAATTCTAATATTTTATTTATACTTATTAAGTATTACATGTACAATTTCATCTAAATAATATTTGATGTTTAAGATATTTAAGTTATATACACTTTCTGTCTTCTTACGATTTTAAATTAGAATAAATAATATATTTATAATATTGACAATATAAATTACATTAAAAATTATAATCTGATCAATTATATTATCTTTTATTACCGCTTATTTTTGCTCGAGGACGATCAAAAGCTAAGTGGGGAGTAGTTGATATACTACTTTTATATGATTAAATATATGTTATATTATTATGTTTTATCAACGAATTCTATATAAAATATATGAAATTATGATATAAATAGTATGAAATGTTAATCTTTATAATTTAGAGTAGTTAGTAGTAAAACTTAGTAATAATAGTAAAAAGTTATCATTTTGTACCGATTTTAGTAAATCGGAGTGTTGTGTCAGATTTACGTGGGTATTTGTGGTATTTTATTGCAGATTTATAAACCGAGACCCCGAGAATCGACATTATGAAGTATAATCATATCTCTGAAAGGATTTAGAGAGTGTCACGAGCTTAAATGGTCAATCGAATTGCTTAAGTGGTCAATCGAAGTGGTCAAGTGGCTAATCGATTCGATTAAGTGGTAATCGAGAAATATCTTCGACAAACGAATGGCTCATTAAAAAGACATCATCTGAAGAAGAGTCCTTCACGAAAGTTGTAGATTTTCCCGAGAGCTTTCCGATGCCTCTTGAATCATCATTTTTGGAGATCCAGAACTCGAGATATGAATTTTATAAGTTATATATAATTATAATTATAATTATAACGCTGCACATGCTGAGTAATAAGGGGGGATGGAAGTAATCATTAGGCCGGACCAGTCCGGCCTCATCAAGGACCGGTCCGGCCTCCATCTCCATTTCTATATAAGGAGCTCAGATGCAGAGAGTGAAGAGTGTACCAATATATATATATATCTACTCTATATATATATATATATCTTCTCTTCTTTATTTTCTTTTTATTTAGTAGTTTGTAAATAGGCCTTATGCCAAAAATAATAAACTCTCGTAATCTTGTTGTAATGCTCGAAAATTATCGGAAGTTCGGTGTTGTTGAAGTCGTTGTAATGTCCGGAAGAATACGACTTCGATTCAAAGATTTGTAATCGGGTAAATTTCTAAAATATTTATGTTTGTTATGTTTATTTTTATCTTTTAGTCGTTATAATGTTATTAGGCTAACTCTAAATAACTAGCCAAAGTTATGTAATCGCTTTTATTTCGATCTTTTCGGTAAAGGAATGATGTCTAAGTAAAATTTATTAAAATTGAGTTAATTGAATCTTTTTCTATTTTGTAACGTATTGATAATATCCGGATTGACGTAATTAACCAAGATGAATCGCAACATATAACCTAACGATGAACCCGACCGCAGAAGTTAGGATATGAGATAAAAGATAGAAAACCGGAGGGTAAAATTGGCCGTCGTAAAGCGTGACAACGGAATCCTATTTCCTACCGAGGCGGATTTGTCTTGGGAAAGATTAATCTTATTAAATTTGTGCTCAAGATCGTAATAATGTTAAAATCAAAGGTTTAATTGAAACTAACACCGGAAAGTTAAATCGATCCGCCTGACAACCGGAGCCTTTTGAATAACATCGGCCGTCTGGACAAACGGAATAACCTCTTTTATCCGGGGTAGATTTGTACTCGGTACTGCTCGCACTAACCGAGATTAGCATGGGGCGCTTGTGGAGATTAAATCGATGACAATGACATATGACAATTTCATACGCTTGTGAGGAGGAATTGTTAACCTCGAAAGTACACCGTTTCATTTACTCAATTGGACCTAATATAAAAGGAAAGATCGAGCACATTCCGCTTATTGAAAAGATCGTATAAATCAATTATATAAAGTTTGGCTAGTTCTATAAAATTATCTGTCTAGTTATATAAATATATTGGTATCTATATATATATATATATATATATATATATATATATATATATATATATATATATATATATATATATATATATTGCAATCTATGTACATCTATATATATTTTTATATCTATATATATTATATTAGAATAACTTTTAAATTACGCATTTATTTTATGTTAAGTAGAATAGTAGTCGTCATGTTATAAAATTGCGGTTTAGATCGAGTTAATAATGAACTTTTGGTGTTTAACCACACTTAGAAGAATTACCAAGTTTCCCGAGGATTCGACACTCTGACTCACCATACTAGCACTACTGATTTGACCCGATACACACATCGTCGTTAAGGACTCAGATATAAGACTAGAAACAGCCACGCCAACCCCAAGCCACCTTCCGAAGTCGGCATACACAATTTATCCCAAGATTTCCAATGAATTCGGCCCCATCAGTCCACTATCCCATAGAAACTTATTAAAGATGCGATGAATACGATGAATACGATGAATAAGATGAATAATCTGGATAAGGCTTTATCTACTAACAATGGCCACACAGAATTGTAAGTATGTATCAAGTTCTAACACAATTTAGTATAAAAGAAAAGATATTAAAAATAAAGCACAATATTGAAAACTATGGAAGGATCAAACAATAAAAATTGGGCCAAAGCAGGCCAAAAATCTGTAAAGCGAACTTATTGACTTATAAGACAAAAAGAAATCTGTTGACTTATAAGGACACAAATTAGATAGATGACACTCAAATAATTTTAATGTATAAGAAAATAAACAAAATAAAAAGAAAATAAAAAAAAGCTGGCGCATTGGTAATGTTTTTTTTTTAAATTATTTTTTTATAAAAAAAAGGCACTGTTCAGTTTTTTTTTTTAATTTTATTTTATTATGGCGATGTACAAGTTTTTTTTTTTTTGTTTTTTTTTAATTTTAAAACCTATGTATTGACTATCACGATACAATGACCACCCCGATACATTGACCACCGACCACCGCGACGCATTGACAACCCCGATGCATTGACCACGCGATGCAATGACCATCCGGATGCACCGCGACGCCCGATCGATGACCATCACGATCTGCAGACACCGCGATGAAGTGACACCGCCGAAGCGAGACACCACAATGAAGTGACACCGCGATGTAGAGACATCGCAATCAGAAGACATCGCGATCTGAGACACCGTGATCAAAGTGACCACCCCGATCTGAGACACACCGAGATGCAGAGACGCCGCGCGTTGCGAGACACCTCGATGAAGTAGCGTCATATTGTATCGATTTATCAAAGGACATCATTATGTATCAATTTATGCCGTGGACGCCTTATGGTATCGATTTATGCGACGCCTTACAATGACGTCTTATTATATCGATTTATGCGGTGACGTTTTATGGTATCGATTTATGCAGTGATGTCTTATTGTATCTATTTATGCAGTGGCGTCTTATTATATCGATTTATGCAGTGACGTCATGCAGTGACATCATGCACTGACGTCGTATTATATCGATTTATGCAGTGACATCATGCAGTGACGTCATGCAGTGACACAGAGAATTCATTAGTCTTGAAAAGAAATCCATATAAAAACTCTTTAATAAATGGGGTAAGATAAGCATCCACACTAGTAGGAACAAATCGACACACCGATCTCGCAACACATCGACATGACCAAACAACATGTTCAGAGCCTAGTTTCAAAGCGAGCCTCTCTATAACAAGTTCAAGGTTATATAAGCGTACAAAAGTTTCAGGCTGATTGTTGATACCTTTCTCGTGCATCGGTTGTAGTTGTGTATCCTTCGAACGAGGCTCCAACATAAGCTTATGAGCAAACACCTTGGAAAAGCATTCTACAGAACTTCCATTTCTTTCAAGGAAAACATTTCTTAGATTTTTGAACTCCAACAGTTCATCGAAACTTGCAGGCACATACACAAAATGGCAAGAAATCCCATTCCAAATGATACTACCGCAGCAGAAAAACAAAGTAACACGGACGAAGATGATTCACTGCAAATTCCAATCAAAAAATTGAATATAAGAAAAAAGCAAACAGTGAGACGGGCGCTGTATATATATGTATAGCTCATTTATTAATTAATGATCAATCTCAGGAATGCACCCAAATTTTACTTAAATAACCCACTGGCCACTCTCTAATTATAAGGGACAACCGTACGTGTTTAGGCCAAATTAAGTAGTACCAACTAACCTTTAGTGCAGGTAATACCGTAATACTTACCTCTCTTAACTATGAAAGCTTGTTGTTTAACCAATCTCCCAAATTTGTGCAAAATTCACTGTTCTGATGACCTAATAGGTAATTAGCATTTTCTTTTTGTAATAACCCAAACAAGTCCTGTTACATTCTTATATATTTTGTACACAAGCAGAATCTTATATATTTAGCTCACGGGGCGACTATGTCCAAACTGGGAGTTGGATCAGTGCTTCCTTATTACTCTCTTCTTTTCCACTGCAAATGCCTTCTCCAATCTCACATAGATACTCTACATTTTCAATTATTCCTTCTTCACCTTCCGCCTGTTATAAATCAAACACCACTTTCGTTTCAATTAACACCACATTACAATTGAATTTGCACACCCCACCCCCATAGGCCAATGGACATAGAAGAAACATTCATTCATTACCTGAGAAATGAGCTCATCGACCAGATTTCGGCCGTGGCGGCGGCGGCAGGAGGTTGAATCAGATGATGATGGTACAATAGAAGAAACATTCAATTCCTCGGTCGCACCACTGTTGGTTTCTTGAGCCGCCGCCTTCTTCCGCTGCAGTTGAATAGTAGAGGATGTTTGTTGAATACTGCTACTCAAGGTGTTCGACAAATGTTCCCACTGATTTATCTCTCTTTCGTACCTTTCTTTGAGCTTCACTAGCCTTAATTTCTTCTGCTCCTGCCGGAATCTTAATTCAAGCGTCGGATCCGGCAGCTGTGCCTGTGGTCGTGCAACTGAAGATGAAGATGAAGGAAGATCCGAGCGTCTCTTGCGTTTGCCGGCTTCACCATCTGAGACGCCTGTTGAGGGTGAAGGTGAGATTAAGAGATGTGCAAGGGTAAATTAGTAAACTATGATATAATGTGTCCCTATAAGTCAAATGTGATTCCTTTATGTCCCATGGGGCTAATAAGTATAAAAAACTATATTTTTAAGTAATTAACCCTAAAAAATTGGTGCTGCAAAAATGTATGCATATCTTGTTTAATTGCACAATCAAATTAAGACCGGTGAAGGAGGGGAAATTAAATCGACGATGTGAAAGTAGAATAAAATCTTCTTATGAAACAAATTAAACGAAGGAAAAATCTGCGTGCAATTCCATACACAACCCTATTCGAACTTAAAAGTGGGTGGATGGTACAGATAGTACTCCTAAATCGTGCAACACCAAGGTTACAACTTGGATTCTCTTTCTTAAAACAATGGTGACATTTTTTGTTATTAAAGTGAGTAAAAGACAAAAATATTCTAAGTTGTTGTTTGCTCATTTCAACAATCTGACATACATGTTATCAAGTTGAAATGAACCTTAATTTTGCTATCTAATGCACTTTTGTTTCATCTACTCAAAAAGATGGCTAATAAACTTGCCATGACCTATATGGGGAAAAATTGGAATTTTCATCCGGTAACTCTTCTTGTTTTCCATTTTCGTCATGTTTTTACTCCGGTGAGAAATTCGGTCTTGTAACTTTTAAAATCGTTGCAAAAATAGTCTTGTCCAACCGGAAAAGCTTACTGGATTCATTTTCTGGCATAAACTGCTGATGTGGCTGCCACCTATCCGGCACACATTGAATTGGTAATGGTATTGGCCGACAAACTCAAATTAAGACTGGTGAAGGCGAAGGTGAAGGAGGGGAAATTAAATCGACGATGTGAAAGTAGAATAAAATCTTCTTATGAAAACAAATTAAACGAAGGAAAAATCTGTAAATCCTAATTTTGTGCAACACCAAGGTTATAACTTGGATTCTCTTTCTTAAAACAATGGTGACATTTTTGGTTATTAAAGTGAGTAAAAGACAAAATATTCTAAGTTGTTGTTTGCTCATTTCAACAATCTGACATACATGTAATTATCAAGTTGAAATGAACCTTAATTTTGCTATCTAATGCACTTTTGTTTCACTTAACTCTTCTTGTTTTCCATTTTCGTCATGTTTTTACTCCAGGTGATAAATTCGGTCTTGTAACTTTTAAAATCGTTGCAAAAATAGTCTTGTCCAACCTAGGAAAAGCTTACTGTACTCATTTTCCGCATAAACTGCTGCTGATTCGACCCATTTCCCTCTTCTTTTATGTGTTGCATCTTCTTCCCTCTTCCAACTTCTTCCATTCTTTTTTACTGCAAAATCTATGAGACACTATGTTGATTGAGGATGAGAAGCGTAAAAACTGACCACCATTTGTTCGATAAAATGCCTACAACTCATAACTCTGTTGATGAAGAGGCACTATGTTGCTCTGTTGTGGAACCAATTCCAACAGGTTCTCAGACTCTCAGTCGATTTCTTCTCATTATGAGCAACTTAAAACTTCAGGGAATGAGGGTTCTTATTCAGTCGTAACATCAGCAAATTCAGCTGTTGAGGTGTCGGGTATTTACAAAAACCCATTTTCATAACTTGCACTGCAAAAAATTGTGTCAAACAGAGTGTAGCACGAGCTAAAATCATTCATTTTCTATTCTAGTGCATTTTTTACTTTGATCTGACAGCTTTTTCTCTACTTTTTTGGTGTACTTTCTAATCTTTTGAAGCTTGGTTAAGTCTCATACACTAAATTGTTAACTACTTACAAGTATTTGTCAAATTATGAAAATGGTAGCTAAGCTTACAGTAAGCAAATCAATGTACTCAAGAGACCGTCTTGAACTAACCAATCCACATTTCTTGAATTCTCATTGCAGAGAAATAGCTTCTTCATTTCTTTTCTTTTGTTGTTGGATCAAACCAATGAATTCTTCCTCATAGGTGATCGGTCTCGACCTCGGAGAATCCAAACTCTTGAAAATAAGCTGTTTCATAGCAGAAATGAGTTCTTCCACATTTTGGGCTATTTGAGTATCAATTGCATCCATTTTTTGAATATCATATACATTTCAAGCCCTGTTTGTCTCTCAAATTTGAAGTCTTGATAAAGATTTTCTTCCACATTCAATAAGAGAATTCTGTAGCCTTAAAGATTATACTTTACATCAATGATTGTTGTGAGTTCATGGGTTGGATGAAAAGATCTCATATTTCCATGAAAGCATCAAAGCTGAAAACAGGGGAATGGAATCCTCAGGCAATTCCATCAAATTGTTGAAATCTAAGCACTTGATCTCTTCAACCGAGCTCTTAATACAGAGTAAAAGTTTCGGGTTTGGAATGAAGGGTTGATCGGGGAAGATGAAGTGAGAGAGAAGGAAATTGATGGTGTGGGAAAAATTGAAGGAGACGATGGAGGGTTAGGAATGTGATTTTGAGGGGAAATGAAAAGGCAATTGACATTCCCGGTTTATTTCGATCTAGTTGGCTACTTTTTGGGACCAGTTGGCCACGTTAGCGATTGGAGGCAGCAACATCAGAAATTATGCCGGAAAATAGTCCAGTTTGCTTTCCCGGTTGGGCAAGACTATTTTTGTAACGATTTTAAAAGTTACAGTACCAAATTTCTCACCGGAGTAAGAACATGATGAAAATCGAAAACAGACAAAGTTACCGGATGAAAAATCCAATTTCCCCCCTATATGGCAAAGAATGAAGGAAAAATGCTCGACTCACTTCCAGATGATAAACCTATCATTGAAATTACAAATCTAAGAATATATTACTATGAAGATACTTTCAATATGACACTTTATAGCATTCAATTATGCAATTACAGTGTACATTCTATACGCGTAAATAATACATACATCAATAATACATGTCCGCCCCTCAAACAAGAAAGTTCTATCTAAATTTTGCATGTGATGTCTTGCAGGTGAATGGAAATTAAACACGTCATCCTCATCCACACTTCATATTTCTTGAAAGGCAAAGAGAGCCGAATGCTACAAAAAGGTAAATACATTTCAAAAGTCAATTACACAAAATACTTAATTATTTACTACCACTTAACTATAATCCATCGTAATTCTGAAAACTAACACCATTTTCTTAAATATATATTCAGGAAAAATAAAAACGTGGAAAAATAAAGTTCCACGAAGTGAGTATTAGCAAAAAAAAAATCACGTTTACATTCAATGGGAACCTGTAATATACTTATGGTCAATGCTACACCAAAGCTGATAGAAGAGGAAGTGCAAGAAGATACACACACATCAACGGTACAATCCAAGAAGAAAATTAAGAAGAGACAAATTAATGCAAGCAACGACAAAAGTCAAATTATCCTTTGATCCTGATTTGTTAACATTGATTATAAAGTAGTAACAACCAATAAATTAGATGTTGTTATAGGAAAAAAATATATTAACATTGATATGGATCGAGTAACATAGGTGGAGTAATTTTGCGACAAAATTGTAGATAAAATGAGTATTTTTAAACATTAAAATCAAAATTGTGTACTAATAATGGATGCCTAAATCATGGAATAATGATTGGCCGTTACAATAATAAATGATCATAATTAATTAAATAAAATCTCATATTTTTATGGTAGACAACTATTTATTAATATTTTTTATGACAACTGGTGAATGTATCAAGAGAAGGGTAATATAGGTTAAAAAAATGGTATTTCATGCTTATTAAATCACAATGTCCTGCATTACCCATTTAGTTAAGAATATGTCTTCATGTGAAACAAGCGATTCTGTGTAACTTACAATCCTATCATTTGTAATAATATCCATACAGTCGTTAGTCGAGTGTCAAAACATCAACGACCGTATCTTATAATCTGGATATCATGCTCTCTCGAAGTAACTCATTTACTTCCACTTTGCAAAGATTCACGAGAGTAAGACATTCCTTATAAGAAGGCCATTTCGGATATTCACCCCTACTGATAGGGTACGCGATTCCCAGACGACCAAACATGTATACTCCGCATGCTTCAGTATCACACACAATCACTTCCGAATGATCGCCCCGTGGCTAGGGGAAACCTCAATTGTGTCAAAGCATGACAATCCACACCGTGATGCCATGAAGACTCCGGTCCAAAGGATAATTACACAACCGTCACATAGTGTGACACTTAACCGTGTAAGTGGGTCAGTCTAACGTACGCATTCTCTAATACACGTCCACGTACAGTCCAAGTGTCTCTACACTTCGATAGACGAAATCTATCCCTGCCCTTAAAGATAGAAGACATCTAATACGTGCTAGCATGTTTATACTATCAATGCCCCGTTTAATAGTACTTCAGCCTAGAGACATTTAAGTATCAAACTTATTAAAGTGATTAGAGATCTCATCAACCATAATCGTCTATCATGGTTTCTCTACCACAGTTTAATACTAAGGACGTTATCATATAACAATTCATAATTGGTTCTTTAAAAGAACATATATATGACAACAAAAAAGCCATTTAATATATGTATAAACATAAAGAAATAGTAGAAATGATCCGACCCGGTCGAATCCGGTCCAACCCGATTGGGTTTAGGACACTATTCCAACAATAGGACCATAGGGAGCTAGGCATGACTATGCTGTTTCATAGCAATCTACCACTGTTCTTATGGACAGAGGCTTTCTCTACTGCTGTTTACATCATGAATAGAGTGCCTACTTCTTCCTTGGACAATGAATCCCCTGATCATAAACTCCATGAAAGGGATCTCAACTACACCACCATTGAGGTTTTTGGTAATTGATGTTATCCCTTCACATGGGACACCAAAGCAAACAAAGTTGATCCAAAAACTGTCCCTTGCATCTTTATTAGATATAGCATGCAACACAAAGGTTACAAATGATATCATCCTCAAACCAGAAAGATTATCAACTCAAGGCATGTAGCCTTTGATGAGACTTGTTCCCATACAAACCTTTAAACCCCACACCCATAACACGCTCACAAGAACATATCCTTAGCACTTTTGAGGACTGGATGTCACCCTCAAACACTGATCACCATAATGATCAACTCCTTCACACCACTCAACAACACACTTCTGCCATACCAGACATTCCCCTATCTATCCCTGTTGATTTCCCTGATCCAGACACATCCACTGACAAACCTATCACAGAACCGGATCATAACTTAAGTCCCACACCAACCATGGACTCACCACCACCAACTCCTCCACGGTCCCCTATGACATCCTCAGGATCTAAGGATGACCAGCCATCAGATGCACCACATGCACCAGTCATACCTCTACCATATCATATGCTCACAAGAGCTAAGGATGGGATCCTAAAACCTAATCCAAAGTATGTAGTGTCAACCTTTCCTACCATACCTAGGGAGCCAAAAGCAAAGTGAGTTAATTAATCACTCAAGCATCCTGGCTAAAACAACAATTCTTGAGGAACTCCAAGCCTTACACCAAAATAACACTTGGGAACTAGTGCCCAAACATCCCTCCATGCACATCATTGGGTGCAAATGGGGTTTTAAAGCTAAACTCCATCCTAATGGATCTCTTGAGAGACTCAAGTCTAGATAAGTAGCCAAAGGGTACAACCAGGTTGATGGTGCAGATTACAATGAAACATTTTCCCCAGTCATCAAACCTGGCACCATCAGACTAGTTCTAGCCATACAAGTGCATAGTAACACAACTTGATGTCAAGAATGCCTTCCATCATGGCCTAGTCAATGAAGAAATCTATATGGACCAACCACCAGGTATGCATGACCCTCAGTTCCCTAATCATGTCTGCTGGCTCAAAAAGGCCTTGTTTGGCCTAAAGCAGGCCCCCAAGGCCTGGTTTGATAGGTTTAGCACCAATCTCCTTACCTCTGGTTTTTATTGCAGTCTAGCTGACCCCTTATTACTTGTACATCACCCCTACTGGATCTTTATTTCTATTGCTATATGTTGATGATATGCTCTTAACAGGTATCTGTGACAGTATGATTTTCAACTTTATTCAACTACTTAACAATGAATTTGCTATGAAGGACCTAGTTCATGTTCACCATTTTCTTGGAGTTCAGTGTTTAGGTACAACTATGCATCTCTCTCAGACACACTATGCTCTCACTATCATGGAAAGAGCTTAAATGGTGGACCGCAAACCATGGCTACACCCTGGAACTTAAACGACAACCGATCCCCACGGCTCAATTACTACGTAATCCTACACACTACAGATAATTGATTGTGGCCCTGCAATATCTCACTTTCACCAGGCCAGACATTGCCTATAGTGTGAACTAAGCTTCTCAATTTCTTCAAGCTCCAACTCAATCTCATCTCAAATGTGCTCACAGACTACTCAGATATGTGAATGGAATTCTGTTCCTTGGACTACAGTTCACTACCGACTCACCACTTCCCCTATCAGCATACTTAGATGTAGACTGGGTTGGGTGCCCTGTTACTAGAAGATCTACCACAAGCTACTGCACACTTTGGGGCACCAATCTCATCTCGTGGTGTGCCAAGAAACAGCCAACCATCTCCAGACTGAAGCGGAGTATAGAGCTCTGGCACATACAACAACAGAGTTAACATGGCTTCAATATCTCATCAGTGACCTTCAAATTCCTCAACTTACTCCACCTATTGCCTATTGTGACAACGTAAGTGCCCTGCATATCACTATCAATCGAGTGTTTCATGCTCGCTTAAAACATACAGAGTTAGACTATCATTTTGTGAGAGAAAGGGTAGCTCAAGGGAAGCTAATCACTAAGCAAGTACTAGCTCATCCACATATGGCCGATTTGTTCACAAAACCAGTCACTCGTTACACCCTTCCTGCATTTTTAAACAAATCAGCCTTCACCCCATGCCCAGTTGTGGGGGTGAGAAGCGGGTATTAGGAGTAACGTTACAATTCAAGAAATCAATGACTTGGGTTAACAAAAATTCAGACAATAAAGACAACAAAGATTATCTCCAAATTTCAAATAAATCGTCCATAGAGTGATAAGGTTTGAAATGGAGTGATAGGGTTGGGAATTCAAACACATATTCAAGAGCTGGCGTGTGAAGTGATAAACTTCACTTAGAGTTACAATTTCCCAAATCAAATTGATGGTTTATCTCTTATAGTTACGAATTATCCAAAAATAAAGTTTGAATTATTAGAATAAGTTAAACTAGGGCTCTTTATCTATTTTCAATTGTTCAAATATAAGGGATGCATCTGCAGAATTGAATAAGAAAAACCTTACCGTTTTTGCTTCTGTTTGTTCTTCAATCCCTTCTGTCTTGCTGTGTTTCTGTTTTCTTTCAATTATATTAATCTTTCTCCATTGACAACAAAGTACCATGGATTTTAGTCTGCCGTATCATGTCCTAATCGGTGCACTTCATTCATGGTACAACTAAGATGTTAACTAGTAAACAAAGCCTTTGGCTTTTAAATGGGTTAGAACAATTATTGCTTTTTTTGGATAAAAAGCTTGATAAAAGCTGTTGTTTCTGGATTTATTGCGTTTTTAGCCTTATTAGATTTATATCATTTGAATTTGGATTGTTTATTTAATTTGCCTTTTGTTATTTTGATAAACTGATGCTTAATAATAGGATTTGGAGGATACGGTGGATTTTCTCCCTACCGAATGAGCCGGTAATATAGACTTTTTTTGGAATAATCTTAAAAGTTGGTGAGGTTGGAACATCTGTTGCGTTTTTGACTATTGTTAACAGAAATATTGTGTTTTAAGCCTCATCGGATTTGTGAATTTTGTGATGGTATCTATATACTACTAGCCAATGAATCCTATGTCCGCGGAGATAAAGAGACTGTATGAGCAGGTAATATAATTTTTGGTTAATCTTGAAAGTTGGTGATATGATTTTTATTTAACATGCTCGTTTCTCGGCAAACAACAGATTGCTGCTCCGAGGACAAGCACAAGATGTTGAAGCGTAGTGGTAGGCGATGTGCAACCCGAGGACAAACACAAGACGTTGAAGCACAAAGGTTGCATGAGCAGGTAATATAGTTTTTGGTTAATCTTGAAAGATGATGATATGATTTTTTATTTTACATGCTCGTTTCTCGGCAAACAACAGATTGCTCCCGAGGGACAAGCACAAGATGTTGAAGCTGAAGTGGTAGCTGATGTGCAACCCTAGGAACAAGCACAAGACGTTGAAGCACAAAGGTAGCTGATGTGCAAGGCTTTGGACAGGCGTTATCGAATAGTATTTGTATTTGATTCTTGAAATTTTATGATTTAATTTTTTATTAGACTTGCTAACAATTTTTTTTTTTGATAAAAATAGTTGGTGGGAAACACTAGTACCAAATGACCAGTAATATTGCACGAACAAGTAAATTAAGTTTTGAGATTAGCTTATATATGGTAAATTATTACATGAAGAATTAAGATAAGTTCAGGTTGCGTTTTTATTCTAGTATGTTTTTTTTTGGTCAAGAATACATTGCTTGTGTCCTGGTTTCGGGGGTTGAGTACCTCTGGTTTGAATTAGTGGGAGAAGATCAAGCCAACAACGTAATGTTAAAGGCAAAGTCTGGAGAACTTGCTTCGATTTCAGCAATAAAACCGTCGGTGCAGAAGAAAATTAAAATTTTAAAGCCGTCAAGGGGACAGTAATACATTGGGCAGTGTTTTTAAAGAATTCGATAGAGGGTTTCTCTCTTTCTATGAGGACTTGTTGCATTTGGATATTTGTGGTTAGGCATACCTTCTTGGGCCAAAAGTGGATGCTTTTACTGTTTGGTTGAGAGAGTATTTGAAGGATTGGGCAAAAGCAAGGCATCCTCCATTACTTACAGTAAATCCCCGAATTGCTCCTAAATTGCTCTTTTTAATTGAGGTAAGAAGTGGCATTAATCAGAGTGACTCTTTACCACTTTCTCGAAAGTGCTAGAGAGGTTTTATCACTTTTAGCCCGTTGGCATAAATTTTAGGTAATAGATATTGACTATGGTATATGTTCTATGCATATATTTCTTAGGATAAAATTTATGGTGCTCAATGTCATCACAAGTGATTATTATGTGTATCTAGATCAATTCTCAACTATCCAAATCAAACTTGATTTTGATGGTCATTGACCACCACAAAATTTGGCCTTAGAAATATATGCATAACTAGAACATATATCATAGTCAATATACCGTCAAAAAGTGGTAAAAACAATAGCACCGTCAAGAAGTGGTAAAGAGTCACTACAGCTAATGCCACTTACTACCTCATTTAAAAAGAGCAACTTACTACCTCATTGGAAACCAGCAATTCGACGAGTTATTGTAAGTAAGGGAGGATGCTATGCTTTTCCCCAATCCTTCTGATACTCACTCAACCAAACACTAAAATCATCCACTTTTAGGCCGAGAAAGTTTGCCAACCACAATATCAAAATGCAGCAAGTACCAATAGACGGAGAGAAACCTGCTATCCAATTCTTTGAAAAATCTTTAAAAACCGTGCCAAATGTATTATCAGTATCCTTGAGGTTTGGCTTCAAAATTTTAATTTTCTTCTACAACGGATTCGCTAAAAATCGAAGCAAGTTCTCCGGACTTTGCCTTTAACAATACATTGTTGGCTTGATCTTCTCCCACTAATTCAAACCAAAGTTACTCAACCCCCGAAACCAAGACACAAGTCACGTATTCCCGACAACGTATTCCCGACAAGAAAGACATATTAGAATAAAAACGCAACTCGAACTTATCTTAATTCTTCATGTAATATTTTACTATATATAAACTAATCTCAAAACTTAATTTACTTGTTCATACAATAATACCTGGTCATTTGGTACTTAATGTTTCCCATTTACCAAAAAAAAATATTATTAGCAAGTCTAATAAAAAATTATATTATAAAATTTGAAGAATCAAATGCAAATACTATTCAATAATACCTGTTCAAATCTTTGCACATCAGCTACCCTTGTGCTTCAACGTCTTGTGTTTGTCCCCCGGGTTGCACATCAGCTACCACTTCTGCTTCAACATCTTGTGCTTGTCCCTCAGGAGCAATCTGTCCCTCGGGAGCAATCACATTGTTTGCCGAGAAATGAGCATGTAAAAGAAGAAAATCATATCACCAACTTTCAAGATTATCCGAAAACTATATTACCTCGCTCATACAATAGTTTTAAAAGTCTCTTTATCTCCGCGGACATAGGATTCATCAGCGGCTAGTTGTTAGACACCATCACAAAATTCATAAATCCGATGATGCTAAAAACACAATAATTTTGTTAACAATAGCCAGAAACGCAACAAATGTTCCAACCTCACCAACTTTTAAGATTATCCCAAAACTAAAGTCTATATTACCGGCTCATTCGGTCAGGAGAAATCCACCGAATGCTCATGATTCTATTATTAAGCATCTGTTTACCAAAAATAACAAAAGGCAAATTAAATAAACAATCCAAATTCAAGTGACTTAAATCTAATGAGGCTAAAAACGCAATAAATCCGGAATCAACAGCTTTTATCAAGCTTTTTATCAAAGAAATAATTGTTCTAACTCATTCAAAAGCCAAACGCTTTGTATTCGATGGCGTTGGACGTAACTTGTCTTTTAATTTTTTTTTTATCTTTCCATCATAGTATTCTCCATCTTTTTACCGAAAAGTACAAAAGACAAATTAAAATAAGATACAAGATTAGACCTGACTAATGTAATAATAGATACGCCATCACACACTAAAAAGGATAGCGGAAAACATTAGTAGGGTCTAATCTTGTATCTTAATCTAATTTGTCTTTTGTACTTTTCGGTCAAATGGAGAACACTATGATGGAAGATAGAAGCTCATTGAAAATTAAAAGACAAGTTTCATCCAACGCCATCGAATACAAAGCGTCAGCTTCAACATTTAAAATGAAGTATCAAATGGGTAACAAACAATAAATCCATCTGGACAATTTAGCATGTTTATCAATCTCAACAACTCGTTTTCTAACTTAAAAAATAGCCCAATATGGTATTCGTATAGATTATTTGAAAGGCTTTTCCAACCTACATACTCCCCTGTCATTAAACCAACAAGGAACTATACGTCTAGTCCAAGAACATGTACTACTAAACCCTCTCATTACTACTAAAACGAAAATTAACAGATTTAATAATACTCACAGACATAACACATATCCACAATCTAATCGAAGATTGGAGACTATGGAAAAACAAGAAAAAAAAATACATGTGCGGCTTCTTATTGTGATTAGTCAAATGACGACGGGCGGTGGTTGAGTTCAGTAGCAGCGGTGGTGACTGGTGGTCGGATGGAGACTGAGGTACCAGCGTTCCTCTCCTCCTTGGGTGTGACGACTCGATCCGGATCAATCTGAAATAACCTAAAAAATGGCCTTGCGGCATATATATAATTAAAATAAATCAATCATATACGTAAAGTACTAACATCATCAATAACAGAGAACAACCGGAAAACGGAAACATAGACTGGAAAGACTTAAAAGAGAAGCGGTCTGAACGATGGACAAGAACACGCGATCGCAATTAAAACAAGATCCCAAGAGATATTACACAAGAGGTTGAATATCCATTCAACTATTACAAACCATTCTTTCATTACAAACTAAAGGTACAACTGTCTTAATCTATTACAAAAGAAAATTGAAGATTCTATACCATTAACAACAGAAAGTAAGAAGAATAGACTCTATTACGGAATATATTATTATTATTATTGATTTATATTTGGTAAGAGGAGGACATAATTGTAATTTTAGGGGATGTAGGTTTCCTACCTTTGATATATAAATACCACCAAGATGAACGACGGGACGAAAGATTATTCTTTTCTATTCGTATTTTGTCATGGTATCGGAGCGAGGTTCTATCACATAACTTAAAAAAAAATAAAAATACGTTGGTCAATACAGAGCAGCTACGGAAATCTGGGAGTTTGTCGACTCCGGCACCGACGCCCTGAAACGGAACGTACCCGGTCTGAACACAATCCAGGACGCAAGCAAAACTGCCTACTCCTTTGGTGCAGCTGCGGCCACCAAGATAGACAAATTGATCAGAATCGACGGCCTTCAAACGTTCCGTAGCCGTATCCCGGACGATGAGTCAAGAGCACAGATCGGCCTTTTTGCCTCCAAATTGGTCCAAAACACGACATATGCTGTTAAAGAAGGTTTCAAGATATTTCCTGGCAGAAAAGAAACTGCTGCTATTCTTGACAAATCAATTAATGGTGTGAAGTCAGCCTCAAGGATCGTGGGTGATGGAGAAGGAAGCAGGACACTTGATACCGGCCGTGGAAATCGCGGTGGAGAGCAGACATGTTCAGTATTTGGACAGGGGAGAAGATCTGGAACTGGAATAGCAGCGAGTCGGGCTGAACCGAGCTCGGTTCGTGCAAATAAAACCACCTGGATTCACCGACTTTGAATTTCGGTGGGAAGTGTCAATATGAAACAGCTGAACAGGCTGGTCTAGCGAATCTGAGTACGGGCCAATGGCAAGGAATACTCGATATATTGAATTTGGCTAAGCCCAAAAATCGCTTAATGTGTTCGACTTTGGATTATTGATCACGGGATATCCACCACGTGACCGGTATGTTGAATAATCACATGGATGCCCGGTAATCGAGAAGTGTCCTGTTGTGTTTCCGGATGGTCGGAATTCACATGCCACTTATGAGGGAAGTGTTATATTGCAGGGATGATTGAAACTTAAAAATATTCTCTATGTGCCTGAGTTGACATGCAATCTTATGTCCGTGACACAAGTATTGAATGAATTAAATTGTCAGGCTCATTTCACCCCCACTTTGTGTGTTTTGCGAGACCGAGCAGCGAGGAGGTTGATTGGAGTGGAGTAAACGCGAAGGACTTTTCTTGTTCGGAGGGTTCCCAACGTGACGGTTAGAGGCGATTGATGGGAGAAATTCTATGGATCTGTGGCACAAGCAGTTAGGGCATCATTCAGAAAAGTGCTTAAACGACTTCCCAATGTAAGTGAGTATAGTAAATTGAATAAAGATGGGTGTGATGTGTGTTTCAGGGCAAAACAACCTAGAGAGAGTTTCCCGAAAAGTGATAGTAGAGCGAGTAAATTTTTTGAGTTGGTTCATTGTGACTTGTGGGGACCGTATGGAACTAGATCTATGTGTGGTGCATCGTATTTTCTTACGATTGTTGATGATTATTCTAGATCGGTCGGTGTATTTGCTTTATCATAAATGGGAAGTTGAAACTATTTTTCCGAATTTTATGGCTTTGATTGAACATCGCTTAATGGGAAAATTCGCGTGTTTGGAGCTATAATGGAACCGAGTTCAAACGTTTGCTTCCATATTTTCAAAACGAAGGAATACTTTTTGAGACATCCGGTGTGGAGTGCGCCTCAACATAATGGGAGAGTGGAGAGAAAACACTACACATTTTGAACGTCGCTAGGGCCTTAAAATTTGAGGACATCTTCCACTTAAGTTTTGGGTGAGTGTGTTATGACAACTTGTTACTTGATCAATCGTTGACCCGTCCCAAATGTTTTAATCATCTAACTCCGTATGAATGCTTGTTTAGAAAACCACCGACTTTTTGAGCATTTACGTTTGGATGTTTGTGTTATGCCCACAACCAATGACACAAGGGATAAATTTAAGAGTCGTAGTAGGAAGTGTGTTTTTTTGGGCTATCCATGTGGCAAGAAAGGCTGGACTCTTTTGACTTGAAACCGAAGAAATTTTTATCTCAAGGGATGTCAAATTTTTTGAACATATATTTCCCATGGCCGCACCGTCTACTCCTTCTCCCTCTCCGGTACCTTTTCCTGACTGTGCAGATGACGATATTACTTTCGATTTTCTTGAGGACAACGCGGAGACATTCGCATGTAGTGGAGGACGGGGTCATTGTTCATGGGAGGGAGGCGGCGGATTTTGGTGAGGAGGGTGAAGCATTGCAAACCGATGGGGTTGGAGTAAGCGAAGCAACGTCTGTACTATTCATTTCCATACTTCTTCCATACATCATTTAAATGGAGTACCCGGTTTCACTCTTACCTTTTCCCCTTTTCCCCTTCTCCCCTTCTTACTCATGAACGTTTTCATCTCAAAACTTTTATCCTCATCAGGGAGCTATTCACTTACAACCATTCACACTATTTAGAAATGAAAAAGTTCTCAAACCCATCCTCAGAAAAAGAGAGAAAATGAAATACATATAAAAGTATCATGAAAATTATCATTTCAAAATGAATTAATGTCTTAATTGCATTCATTCCCGTAGAAAAAGCCTTAAAACAACAAGCCCAACAAAGACAAGTGAATAAGTTCCCAAAAATTAGTGAGCAAACTTTTAGCCTTTGACTAATTAAAGTTGGGAGCTTGGGAAAGGATCAACAACTTAAAAAGAAAAATGGAATTGTGAGAAAGAGATTTACACAAGATGTTTGAATGGAAACGCTTATATATATATATTTTTGGGACCGCTCCAATGCCTGATTGAAGAAATTGGGAATGTGATTTATTGAAAGCTGCCGGGGGAAAGAAAAAAAAAAGAGAAGGAAAAAAGAGAGGTGTAAAATGAGGATTTTGGTGTTCAGTAAATTTGGAAGAAAGAGAAATTAAGCTATACAGATCGGGAGTTTTGCTGGAGATATACAGCAAAAGTAAAAGAATCTGGAGATTACAATTTCTGAAACAGTTTCTAATGCAATTCAAATTTAGATAGCTCTGAACACTTTAAATCTGTAAATGACAAGTGCTCTCATGAGCGAACATATTGAAGCGGATTGTCACTTTGTTCGTGACGCGATCACGGATGGCCTTCTTGCTCCTGCATATGTGCCAACACGCGTCCAGGTGGCGAATTTTTGTACGAAAGCATTGGGGAAACAACAGTTTGATTTTTTGTTACGCAAGTTGGGCGTTCGTGATTTTCACGCTCCCACTTGAAAGGGGTATTACGGAATATATTATTATTATTATTATTATTGATTTATATTTGGTAAGTAGAGGACATAATTGTAATTTTAGGGGATGTAGGTTTCCTACCTTTGATATATAAATACCACTTATGAAGATGAATGAAAGGATCGAATGATTATTCTTTTCTACTCGGACTTCAACTCACTACGACTTCAAGAATCACTCTTAAGCGATATCGAACTCAACTACAACAAAACCACCTTCTCGAAAGTGAGGAAAACAACATGCTAAAAAGTAAGTACAAACGTCATATAGTAAATGGTAGAAACACCGAATCTATACCTACTATAACACAAGGATTAACATTAATAACAATACTAATAATATCACAGGGCAAGTCAAACAAACATAACAACATATATGTTTCACTCGCTCACAACTCTCAACTAGTCTCACTAGTAGACTCAACCACATAAGACATTTGTTTACATATTAATCCAAGGACACATCGCATGGTGAAGACTGCACCACAACACATTCATCACCTCATATGACATGAGTATCTAAAACGTGTGGAATATTACACGAGCCCATAACAGTATCTAGAAAGTGTGGAGGTGTAATGGTTCCATGTTGCTTTACAAACACGTGCCTTACCAAAGGCTAACATGTTTTATCTTTTAGACAAGTCAAATACGTATTTAAGTGTTTAATCTAACCACCTAAATTCATTGCACATCAAAAGGCTTCTTAAGGACCACTAGACCTTAGACAAACTCTACATTACACTACTTAGCACATTGTACAAGAATATTGGAATCTAATTCAATACCCACGAGGCTAAGGAATGGGGTTTCGGTGATCCCGAGTATCTCCACACGTAGGTCTCCACAAGATCTTGAGCCAAATACACCGTAAACCGAAACCTTAACTTCGCCATGTTACAAGTAAGACAATGAATCTCAAGTCAACATCATTTAAGGCCAAGTGTATAGTATTACAATGCTCCCGTGAGACACACACTGTGAACCGAAGTCACTAGAACACGTATCACATAACTTTACATCAAACCACACAAGGCTTTACAACAATACACAAATAACCAAGAGAGCAACGAAAAATACTCTCTTTTAAAGCATCACAACTATAAGATACTCCTCTATTTTTTTTATCTCTCACATTTCACAATTTACTCTTTTTTTATTTATATGTCTATCAGACATTTACAATACATCATTTATTACTTCTTCCTCCTATACCAATAAAATATTTAAACCTCCAATAATAAAAAAATACATTTTCAATACTAAAACACATTTACCAAAAAAGTGTTTTATCTCCAATACAAAATACATTTCCAACACTATATTTGAGGCGTATTAATTACTTTCTTAATCATGTGTGAATTTTCTCTCATGACATATAAAAAAAAGCGGAGGAGTACTACATTGTATCAATTTAAGATATATAGTTACTACATTTGTATTTTATTTTATTTCTCTTTTTCTTCTTTCTTTCTATTATTCTTTTTTTTTATTTATATAATTTCCTTTCTAGAACCGAAAAGAAAAGAAATGAAACAAACATCTCTTTTTCTTTAATATTCGGGATATGATCCTCTCAAGTAATCTTGAGAGATATTCTCTCAATATCGTTTATCCAACCACACATCCCCAAACGTAAAACATCTAAATTATTGATTAACTTTTTTTCAAAACTACGTAGTTTAGTTCATTACATGTAAAAGCACTAAATAAGCAGAAAAGATTACATGAGAGGATCTTACCCCTTTAATATTGAACGCAAATTGGAAAAGATGAAACCAGCATAATTTTCCTCAAAAAAAGAAACTAGCATAGTCCAGTAATGATAATGAAATAACAATTAAATAATATATCAATCTAGCTCATGAAAACAAACAGATGAAACAAAAACTTATACTGTATTGTGTATCAACCCACTACACTAACTACTAATTTTGCTGGCACGCCCGCTACTTATTCGGCCTCGACGTGCATACATTTGATCCTATACATACGGTACACAGTAAACAACATCAAAGCATAATTAAATTTATCATCTCGGTTACCTCAATTTTTTGAAGAAGAGATGATATTCAACTTGAATTTTCAAGAACTTACAGATCCACAAACAACCCATTTCGAATCTACAACCAAAACGAAGTTTCGCGATTACTAAAACCTTTAAAACTAAAAAATGCTCAAGAACACGTCTGGAATCTAAAAATGGGTTTTAAACTCTTATCGACCCAGGGATGAAGCTTGATCAAAATTAATTTCCTCATCAAAAGTATTTTTGGTATAATTGATTTGTGATTTCGATATTCGGATTGCCTGGAAAGTGAAATCTCCTTTCTTGTTTCTTTTCTCTCTCTCTTTTTCCTCTATTTTTCCTTCTCTCAGCCGAGCCTTGTGTTCGGAAGAGAATGAATAGGGTTTGAGATTGAAAGGGGTATATATAGAGGTTGGCTAAATTTCCATTTTGACCTTCTTAAAAGATGTAGTATATTTTAAATACCGTAAATACCTTTTAATAATTACCTTACTCCATTTATTTAATAACCTAACTCATTAAAATTATTGTGACCTACACGATTGGTAAAAAGACTTTTATCTTTTTTTATAGAGATCATGGTATCACATTGAGCCTCGGATGGATGGAGTAACGAAGAGCCGGTGTTCGGTTTATCGGGTGAAATGTTCAGCGGCAGGGCAAAATCGGGGGAGAGAATTTAGGCTTTGGTGCGTAGAAATATAAAGAGGAAATGGTATGGCGGGCTTACTTTATATACCAAAAGAAGAAGAGGAGGCGGGGATTATAATGATAATATAAATAAAAATTAAAAATTAAAAAAATAAAACGGCTCTCTAGCATCCCCATCTCTCGGTGCCGAAACCCTTGCCTACCTCGCTAGGGTGCGATTTTGGAGAAATTAGAAATTAAGGCATCCGTAAAGGCCGGTATTTTTTCAGGCTATTTGGACCTGACATTTTTTTAGGTCTCTCGTAGTCATTACCATCGGTTGGAAGAAGTCCGTGGAAATATCCACGTTCTAGAAAGACGGCACGTGGAATTATAAAAATGTCACAACATTTCCGGACCGTGGAAATTTCCTTGGTCTGTAATGAAACTGTGGTTATACCCACGGGTTAGGAGGGATTTTCCATTTTTTAATTCCACGGGGAAAATTTCACGATTCCACCACAGCCTGTTGAAATTTCCATGTGTTCACAAATTGTTACCATATGACCCAACTCATTGAGATTTTCCCGTTTTGGATGAGGAAACCATGGAAATTTCCACAGTCTATGAGACATTTAAAATTCAAAAAAATGTTAAGATGGTTATCACGTTCTATGATGATACGAAATTATCACTATTGCAGAATTCATTGTTTAGAGGTGGATATCCGGGCTTTAATGTGTATGATTTTACCAAATGAAGGCGGTGGTGCACATTGGTGCTTTTGAACGTGGGTGGTCGGACTTAAAGCTATAAATGGGGAAGCGTGTTAGTCGACAAATCGACCGAGTAGCTCGCTTTTATAATATTCAAGATGTCTATATGGTTACATTGAGCCACTATTTATAGCGAACTACTAATGATGATTAGGCTATTGATTTATAAAACATAAGTAAGTTCGTAAAGCGTGATGACACTAATTAGATTGCATGATGTCAGGGCAGACTTGGTGAAGGGCGGACCCAACACTTGGCCTTTATGCTAAGTCTCTGTCTCGTGGTTGTCATGTAGTACCTTGTTCGCCTAGTTGAGTGGGCTTGATCCGAGCAGGCGCACAGATGATCTGAAGGGCGGACTGGCCGGCCTCCCTGGCTTCGCTTCGCACCGTGTGAGGCGGGCTGAGGGCTTCATATGGACTTGATTATACCCGCCCGATCCGAACATGTTGATGCGACTCACCCGCCGGCGACCCTATCACTACTGAAAAGTGTCTTTTCTACATATCATTTATAGCGTGCTTTTAAGAACGCCCGTAAATATTGATATTTTATGGCATGCTTTAATATGTATATGCTCTTCGATTGCATTGAAACAATCCTGTTCGAGCATTATATGATGTTGTTGGTAAAAACATAGCCAAGTGCTATAAAGGTACCAAAGAATACTTCAAGATATTTTACTCTCTGCTGCACATAAATTTTGTCTACAAAATCAGAGGGTTTGGATGGCCCTTTGATTCATTTTCAAATTAGAATTGGGTGATAGTCAAAATCCTAACATTTCATCTAACAAGATACTCATACTGCTACTGCTTTTCCATCGGACCGAGAGCAAAAGCATTAATTATACTACACGAAATCCTAGCTTTTAACAAATCGAGAAGAATAATTTGTTCGAAACACTCACTATCCACAGATGCTTCAACGACGGAGCTGATCTTTCACACACTGCTCGGGAAATGGAAGAATAGGATGACTAAAAGGCTTTATCCCAGCCCTTAACCATCTTCTTACAATGGGCAGCTCGAGTTTTCTTACCTGCAAGAAGTTGGACATCGGCAAGCAACAAAGGATCGGTGGAGTTCATTCGAATTTGGCTTCCATTTTTCATCTAGTTTCTGCTTCTGCAATGGGGGACTGAAATTCAGATTCAGAGCATGTAAATGCTCATTTCGTGTTTGTTGAAATGCCAAAAAGAAGAAACTTAGATTAGCTCATGTTCATGTCGTGTTCGTTGAAATGCCGAAAAGAAGCAACTTGGATCAGCGCCTGCACACAAGGTGATTGTACAAGTGCCTAAGTCAGTACCCCAAGTGGCTGCCGACTCCATAATTGTACAATTGGCGCTGCAACAGATAATGTCCTTAACAACAGCTCCTCCTATTCCGAGGCAGAAGGTATACTTGAAGAGTTCTCAGGGAAATTTTCTGTTGATGTGAATTTTGAAGAACAATGAAAATAATTGAATCCACTCCTTAGTCCATTACCCATGCACTTATCTGTTGTATTGTATCCTAAATGTGATCAATATATTGTCAATTAGGATTCAGGTGATGCAGATAAAGCACCACCATCTGACCGCTCTTCAAACTCGCGTGCCATTTTTGCTAGGCAAGCAAATGGAATTGTTCCGGAACAGGTATCCTCTTACTCTTCGATGGCCTTTTAGCATGAGAATGTTGTTTTTAGCGTCTTGTGAGGTTTTAATTTGATTAGGGTTTTCTTTTGTATTTTTTTTATGACTTGTTGCAGACAGTTCGGCCTACTGCTGATGCTGATAAAAGTACAGTTCCTATTCCTGGTATATATATGCTTCCCCTTTAAGTGCATTGTATGTTAAATCATGAGTTGCAGAATGTTACTTGGGACCTTGAGTTTGTTGCTACTACACTGGCAGGAAATACGACGGCAGGTTCAGCTTGGGGGTTTTCATATATTTTCAGTGGGGCTGACCATCGGCAATCTGCCAAAGAGAACTCATCAAACAAGCAATTTTCTGAACCTGTTCAGAGCATCGAGCATTCATTTTCAATGATTCATTTGAGGGAGGTTTTGGTTTATAAGAGACTATTTTGCATTTTAAATTTGTTTGTAGTCCATTGTGAATTTATGGTGATAGATTTGATTATTTTTCATGCAGCCACCAGCTGTGCTGAGGCCATCAGAAAAGCACTCAGATCAGGAGGCCATTGAGATTACTGTGACCAAATTGTTACTGAGGTCATATTATGACATTGTTAGAAAGAATATTCAAATTTCTGTTCCTAAAGCTATGATGCACTTTTTGGTAAATGTAATTAAGGGAATCGTAGGGTCATTCTATACATTAGGGAGTTATGTCAAGTCGGCACATCCTTTTTGGTCCCAGAAGTACTGCCCTGTTCATGAACATGACGGAACTCATCGTTGTTGTAGCTGTGAATGGCTTGAGGTTGGCCTATTAAATACTTTTTTTAATGATACTTATGTGTACATGAAATGTGCAAGTTTTTAACGTCTTCGGCATTATATATACGCTTGTTTCAAGCAGCCTTGCGATATACAATATTCTACTCTTGATGATGGACGTATGCTTTGCCTCGAGTGCTTGGACTCTGCTATAATGGGCACAAATGAATGTCAACCACTTTATATTGATATACAAGAATTCTATGAGAGTTTAAATATGAAAGTGGAGCAACACGTTCCACTACTTTTGGTTGAGAGACAAACCCTAAATGAAGCTCTGGGTGGAGAGAAGCATGTAAGGACTTTCTTTTCTTCCAAATTAACCCCCACCCTACCCCAAATAAATACCCTGTAAATAAAAGAAAAGATGGTAACTTGTTTCGGCTCATGTTCATTTGCAGGGACATCATCACATGCCAGAGACTAGAGGATTATGTCTTTCTGAGGATCAAACAGTTGGCACGGTATGAATATCGGGTTTTCGTTTCTTTTCAAAGCATCATAGTCAGCTGAGAATAAAAAGAAGTTTTAACTTAAATCTGGTGTGTATTTCTGAAATTCTAAGGTTTCAAAGCGACCAAGGATAGGGACAGGTAATCGAGCTGTAGACATGAGGACGAGCAATATAAACCGACTCGTCGATGTGAAGTAAAAGCTATTCTGATTTTGTATGGTCTTCCTAGGTAATATTCAACACTTTTTGTTTTCTTTTCTTGTTTTAAATTGGTGGTTATTATTTGGTTTTGGCTTATAAACAAGAATAATGGTAAAAGAGAATGTGCTGAAAGAGAGTTACGTCAAGAGTTATGTCGAGATTTTCTAACCGAGAAGAGTTATGTTGCATTAATTGGACAGTGCCAAGACCATGAAACCTCCACCATCCGCATTTATTGATCGTCAGTATATATATATACATTCTTCTCTCTCTTATGCAATCAGAAAATTGACTGTATACTACATATATATTTGATCTGTTTTGTCTGATATGATCCCATTATGAATTTACAGCGTTTCAGTGCTTGACTATTCCTTTCCCATTAATTAATTACTTATTTCATTGTTCTTGGAGTGTGGCTCGCACACTTAATGCATTAAAGGAGGCTCTCTTTCTGTCTTTGTAGTAGTAGGGGTAAGAGGGAGCCTTTCTTGCACCCTGCTAACTCTACTGGCCACTGCACGGCCATACTACCTATTATCTGATACCCCCTAATGTATAGAATGCTGAAAAGGAGTTTTAAGTTTTCACTCATGAAAGATACTGGAAAAGGATTGTAGGGACACCAAGAAATATCCTTCAATGCTCTAGTTTAAGGGATAAATTCACACGAATAAAACGGGATATTCTTTAGAAAATATAAGATAGCTCAAATCCTACAAGTACCTTTGCAATTAAACACTTCATCAAGGCAAAAGTCTGCATCCTTGTGTGCGTGTGTATGCATGGAAGAGATGTGATGTTCTGTCAAGTGTAAAGTTTACGAATTCCACTACACAATCAGCTTGCATTTTTCCTTTTTTATTTTGGTTTTATGTTATGAATACGTATGTTGCATAAATGACATTATATGGCTGGAATCACTGGTCTTGCTACTGATTTGAATTATAACTGGCTCATCTTTTTTCCTTAGGTTAACCACACTAAAAGGGAGCTGCATAATGTGTTCATAAAAAAGTTTTACTAGTAATATGGCGCGATGTTTGTTTCCTGCTATTGGTTTCTTTTTGTGAGGCTAACATCAAACCGGTCCCTGATAACGATCTTTTCATGAAAACCAAACTTTTTTTTGTAAATGAAGTTATACTTTTGTAATGAATCTTTCATAGGCATTAGCATTAGAAGGCCATGGGCCAATGTGATACAGACTACATTTTGAAGGTATTATCACAAAACATTCTTGAAAGGAACAAGAATTGAAAGACGGAAGAGATAAACGATAATCGTTTTTTTTCCTTACAACGTGTTTGTAGATTTTAGCCGGTTGTTAGTTGCAATTGTGTTATGTATATGTATTTTTATCGGAACATGGTGAATTGTAATAAAATATGTGCCTGCATCCCATTGGTCATTACGGCATACATGTGCATGTAGTGGTAGATGATTTGTGATTTTACGGCATTCTTTGTATGTTGTAATTTGACGTAGATAGGTCATTTATGGTGTGCTCTGGTTTGAGTTTACGGCATGCTCTTGCATGCCTCGAACAAATTTTTCTATTGGGCTCAAACTATATTTACGGCGTGCATTTCACATATTCTATGGCTTACAAAAGCATGTTGTAATTTTTAACACAGATTTACGGCGTGTCTATCATTGGCTTGCATTTGTGCGTCATAATTTATATCTATGGCGTGCAAGATTGGCAAATTTCTTGCAGTGTATCCGTTGTTGGGGCTGTTTTATAGTATACCAACTTTGATCGGCAGAGTACCGGGTCGGTTGTAGTATAAAACTAGCGAGCAAGGTCGTAATCCCACAGGGAATCTTGTTAGTACCAAAGCTAGCGTCATCTCTAGTTCAGATCAACACGAATTTTTTAAAGGTTATTAAACTACAATGTGCTATTTCTACAACGACTAAATTAAAACGATAGTTTTAAACGATTAAAAAAGATAGCCGAGCTATGATCCAATCAACTACTTACCAAACCCTAGCTAAGTCTGGATGTATTCTTGATTCACCTAAATGTTCTCGATGTCTTTCATAGGGTGTCGTTTCCTAATTCCGAGAATAGACACCATACAATAATCTACCCTCCTATATCAGGTACAACAGTCTGCTGACCGGATTTAACTGACCTAAACGGTATACGCTCGATGAAAATGCTCAACAAGTTGATACAAACCTCACACATGAAACCGAATCTAAATAACTCAGTCGGTTTTACAAGGTGATCCTAGAACCCCGGTTCCTGTATCCTCTCGCAAAATACATATATAAAGAAGATACGTGTAATTAGATTATTGAGTCGCGAATTCAATAAACGTGATCAAGCAGAAGTTCTATAACTACAAACATATCAAGAATCACCAAATCAAACATCAAGAACACCACATGATCAAACTAGGGTCAGATTTCAAATATTATTGCATAACTCGGTCATAAAACGATTAGCTAGTCATTCTAACTACAAAATACAAGAAATCAACAAGAAAAATAACAAGCGTCAAAATCAAAAGCAAGAAATTGAACATACCGAAAACGGAGATGAGATGAAGAACACCTGAAGAAAAACGAAATCCAAATTGAAATCGCAATAGCCTAGTAGCATCGACCATCGGAATGCACAAAATAAACTTAATTTAATTTAATATATTTACAAACTTAATCTAAACTCAGAAAAAGATGGAAAAGTGCAGAAAATGGGTAAGGGGACGATGAAACTCTATTTTTCAACCTAAAAAGTCTATTTATAATGGATTGGGGAAAGTGAACATAACACCGTAGGCGGCTGTCAGTGATTGGCTAGGCAACCTCCTATCAACTGGGCAGATTTGGGTAACTCTCTGCATCTTCTAGGTAGACAGCCGCCTATCAACACATATTCAGTAAATCGGCCATAACTTAGTGTGTTCACCTTCAAATCCAATGATTCAAAATGCATTGGAAAGATAATGAAATTGTCTACAACTTTCATGAAGATTACAAGCCCCGTAAACGCATCAAGGTGGATAAAATACAGATTAATTGAAGGTATGGTTGTAGTACCAATGAGTTTTGATCCGTTTGAACGTTTAAGCTTCGGGCACTCGCTCCAACCTTCGTAACTCGCCTTCTGGAAATCTCGAACACCTAATTCATGTAAATGACCACAACAAATACCACATGTAACCCCTACAGGACACTAGGGTGACCGAGAATGCATCAAAACACCGAAAACGACGAGATTTTTAGACTTTACGTCCTAGGTCTCGAAATGATAACCAAGGTGTAGAATACATCAAAATACAACCAAATGTCTCTGGAAACATATAAAACGATGTATAAACGGGGTATAATCACATAGTAAATGATAGCCAAGTTGACTCTTATCAACTACCCCCTACTTAGTGTTTGCTCGCCCTCAAGCAAAAATGAGCGATTCAAAAATAAAGATGAAGTCAACATTCCTATCATACATCTAGTATATAAGCATTGCAATGGTAAAACACAAATAATTAACACAAATTCATATGATTCGATCTCTACCTTGTATCGAGAAAAGAATGCGTGTGTGTATAGCTTCTTCGACATTTATCACCAACGAGCGGCTTAGATTATAGTCGTATAATGTACCGAGGATACACCATAGGCTTATACTTCATAAACATCTCCACTAATAGAGGTCCATCAAAGTCTAGTAGGGTCTGGTAGGACTTTAAAGGTTGTAATGTTAGGCTAGGGTCGGGGCTAACGAAAGGGGTATTTACGATAAAATAGAAATTAAAGAGAATACAAGTGAACTTAATCGAGCCATATATATATATATATATATATATATATATATATATATATATATATACAAACCATAGCTCTTCCCTTCGTAGTATCGGAAGATTCAACTCCTCACAAGGATGGTCGTCCGAATAGTATGAACCATCAACCGAGCTTCAACCTATAATTCATCCAACCTTCCTTTTCTCCGCATCATTCCACAAGTCGGAAACATATGTCACATTCAGGTCTAGGTCGTACCTAATCTCGTCAACCAGGAACAAACCGATATAGAACACAACAATATTTCCTTCTCCGTACTAGATTAGAAGAAGTTCCCATTCACCAACATCACAATAACAAAAATCAAAGCCCAGAAATTGGCAGTCTCTGAACTCCTATATATATAAAACTCCTATATATATAAATGTACATATATTCTTTCTTTTTTTTGTTTCTTTTTTTTTGTTGCTTTTTTTCTTTTCTTTTTTTTTTTCTTTTTATTTTTGAACAAAACGATCACGAGTCAAAGCCGAAACAACACAATATTCCACCTCTTCCTAGATACACTCGTACTTACAACACCACTTCAAAGATATGTCTCATAATCACCTCACACCATATTCAGAAATACGTAAACATTGAGCACAACATTGCAAGTTAGACAAAGAAACGTAGACCAAAATAAAAGGTTTAGGGCACCGGTTTACGAGCTAATCATCACGAACGGCTAGTTCGGGTGGCGGTCTAACCACCCTACAAAGGGCTTAGAGGGGGAACTGAGGACATACATATAAGGGATGGCATTTGGCTCTGATCGGGGCAAAGAAACGCCATAACCGTCATCTCATACTTAACCAAGAACTACCTTTCTATTTCGCCTCGAAGTTAGTCATATAGGTTCTCGGTAACCGGGTCATTAATAACTACCATAATCGTTCACTAGTCAAGGTGATTCGTGAAGTCAAAGCTATCGTGATAGAACTATTCCATTCTCAATACAAGATCCCAACTCAAATGAAATGAATTCGTATAATCACTATATGTGTAACAAAACAATACCGAAGGCTCAATGTATCACGAACAATGTAAAAGGCATCAATATTCTTGAAAATGGAATCATTTTACACTAATGAGATATCGAACGCTAAGTATAACTCGTTCGACATGAAAACGAAGCATTAAAGATAAACCGACCACCCCTACTTTAAAACAAAACATGAATAAAATAAGGATTGAAGAGTTTAGCTTACAACCGAAAACAGGCACGAGTACGATCACGTGGCATCCGTAAATGTCCTCCCAGGGTACCTGTGCTAGTATATACAAGCAACACCAAATATATGAGATACACAGGTATGAAGATATCGAAATGAAACTAGACGGATGACCACAGTTCATCAAAAACCAAAACACTTCACTAGCCCCCCCAATACACACTTCTTCGGGTCATATTACAACAAAACATACCCGAAGTATCATGACACACACTACAGAATTACAATGAAATACAAGGGGAAAGAAAAGCAAAAACACATTCTGAGTTTAGATTCCTCAGCTCGGCTTTCTACCTCGAACTTTGTCAAGGATAGCTATACCAAATGAGAGCAAACCGTTGCATCTCCATACAAAAATCAAAGGAATTGAGCACCCCCAGAAAATGAAATACGAGAAATATGGGGCTCAATCCCTACCACCACGATTGGTTCGATGAATCCATTGCACAAAACAATGAATTCACTTTCCCCGAAAGAAAACATATCCCAACCAATTAATAGCGACTCTTGCACCAAGTAAAAACAATAAGGCTCAACATCCACAACAAACTCAATTGGGTGCACCCCCGTAGGTATAACAGTAGGGCTAAACAAAGATGGAATAGGTGATTCAATAGATACAACAGCCATACCATCCTCGTGCATTCCTCCGGGCTGACTCAAATCATACATTCTCGTGCTCTCTTCTCAGCCTCCTCCCTCTAGATCAGTTGCTCTACTTGATGCTCCAAGTTTCGTATAGCAAGCATTGTCGTAGTGTTATTACGAAACTCTCGAGTATTTTCTTGGATCATTTCCGTAAGTTGCTCGATCATTGTTTCCGTGTTAGTCTCTAATTCTTGAGGCGGAGGTGGAAGAGTATCGAGTTGTTGATCAGCGTAACTTGAGGCATTACCCCGCTCGTTTCCATATGATACGGTGTACGGGTTGAACTGGTAATAGGGTTGTGTTCCGTAACCCATAGCACTGTAGTTATAGCCTCCGAATGAGTAAGGATATGAGCCGTAATTGCCAAATGAATCCATTCACTGCAAATCAGGGAAACAACACGAACACAATCAGAGTATCTAGTCACTACCACTACCGAAGTAAATGTTGTGACACTTCAACTACAACAAATAAAACAAACTATACATAGAAAAAAATATTAAGAAAAACTACATAATCCTAAGAACTTAACTAACTCATAGATATCAACCGGATTCCCCGGCAACAGCGCCAGAAAACTTGATGGCCGTTTTACAGCATAGCCAACTCTAACCACCAAGGTACCGAGTCGGTTGTAGTATAAAACTAGCGAGCAAGGTCGTAATCCCACAGGGAATCTGGTTAAGTATCAAAATCGGTATCATTCCTAGTTCAGGACAACACAACTACCGAGGACAGTGATTTGTCAGATCACCGGTTTTACAAACTAAATATACACAAAATAAAAGAGTTTAAACTATGAAAAAAAAAAGATAGCCGATCTATGATCCAATCGACTACTTTCAAACCCTAGCTAAGTCCAGAGCTGTTATCGAACTACCTAAACGTTCTCGATGTCACTCGAAAGGTGTCATTTCTTAATTCCGAGAATAGACATTATTTCAATAATCTACCCTCCTATGTCCTATTCAACAGTCCGCTGACCGGATTTAACTGACCTAAAAGGGTCTACGATCAATGAAACGCTCAACAAGTTGATACAAACCTCACACACGAAACCGAATCTAAACAATTGAGTCGGTTTTACAGGGTGATCCTCGAACCCTGGCTCTCATACCCTCTCACAAAATACATATATAAATAAGATACATGTAATATGATTATCGAGTGATCAATTCAACAAACGTGATTAAGAATAAGTTCTAAAACTACGGTAACATCGAGAATCAACCATCATAACATCAAGAACACAATCAACAAACTAGGGTTCGATTTCGAAGATTTTCACATAATCGGCTATATAACGATTAGCTACTCAATCTAACTAAAAAACACAAGAATTCATTGAAGGGCATAAACATATAATCAAGAGAAAGATAAAAGATGTACTTATGTAGACAAAACCGAAAGAAACTTCGAATCCGAGGAAACTAACTTCATATATATATAATCCAAAAAAATCCAAACATTTATTAAAAAAGATGTTAAAACTAGATAAGAATCTACTCTAATGGATATTGGAAGGTGAAAAGGCGTATTTACAGGTTTTGGGATCGAAAGAGATAAAGATAATCATGTAAATCCCTTGAAAAAGCCTTTTATAGTGGGCTGGTCATGTTGACTTCTGCACCATGTGATCCAAAGGCAGCCGCCTGTCAACTGGGCAAATTTGGATGAGTCTATGCATATTCTAGGTGGATGCCTGTCTTTTATAGGCGGCTACATATCAAGTTTTTCATCAAAAGTGGACTTTATCACCAATCAGAAGCTCCGAAACGCATTTTACGGGTATCTCATACACCTAGATCCCGAGAAACACCAAAAACAACAACACAACCCCTACGAGACACTAGGGTGACCGAGAGTATAATAAATACACCGAAAAAGACCGAGAATCCCGGATTATATGTCAAAAGTCCGAGAATCCCGGATTATATATCCGGATCTCGTAAACATCGAAATGATGCAATACGTGTCAAAAACCAAGCCAAATGCTCCCGGAATTATATAAAATGAATCTAAATGGGGTATAAAATATGTAGGAAAACATAGTCGAGTTGACTCTCATCAGGGCCATCGGACGGGCCCAATTATGGATCCGCGGGCTCTTTTACGGGTTGGGCGTATCAATGGCCCCATACACCGTGCATTAGGCATTTGTGCAAAATGTAAGGCGGGGAGTAACATTTCAGTGGATTGATAACCCTGTACCGAGGTGACTTGCTGTGAAGCGTATTGCTTGCAAGCGCGATGTGAATGCCGAGCTTGAGAGCGTTGGTCTTTGTGTGCCATGCTATTAAGCGGATTGTCTTGGATCAGCGTTTATGGCGTAAAGCGACTTGCTGAGAGGTGCTGCGCTATAAATCAGACATGCTTTGGCGGCTTTTATACATTTGCTCACCGACCGGCTTGATTCGATTCGTTTAGTAACGGATCGGTTGAAAATCGACTTAGATCACCGAGTGTTGCATCTTAGCCGACTTCACACCAAGCTCCACCTTACTATCGCTTTTCGGTTTAAGACTGTTTTGATTCGCTTGTCCTCTCACTTATGAAATGAGCATTGAATTTTCATCAAAAACTGTATCTCTGCTGAGAATAACTCTGTTTTCAGCTGATGACCGGATTCTATACCCCTTTACTCCATCACCATACCCCACAGACACTCTTTTCTTGGCCCTTGGTTCCAGCTTCCTTTCATTCACATGATAGTAAATTGTGCTACCAAAAACCCTTAGAACTGAATAGTTAGCAGGCTTGCCTAACCACATCTCAACTGGTGTTTTAAGACTGATCCTTGTGTGAGGACTCATGTTGATTAAGTAGCAAGTGGTCCTTACAGTCTCTGCTCAAAATCTCCTTGATAAACCAGCATGAGAGAGTATGCATTTTGCTCTCTCCAGAAGAGTTTGATTCATTCTTTCAGCTACACCATTTTGCTGAGGAGTATTCCTGACTATATGATGTCTGGCAATACCATCAGTTTTGCAGAATGTATCAAACTCGGTCCAGCAGAATTCCAGACCATTATCTGTACGAAGCCTCTTGATCTTCTTCCCCAACTAATTTTCAACTAGAGCTTTCCACAATTTGAAGTTATTAAATGCTTCATTTTTGTGTTTCATCAGTACCACCCAAGTCATCCTTGAATAGTCATCTATGAATGACACAAAATATCTGTGACCATCCAATGACTCCACCTTTGAAGGCCCCTAACAATCAGAATGAATGTAATCAAGTGATGACTTTGTGTTGCGTACCCCTTTTGAGAACTTGCCCCTATGAAGCTTCCCAAACACACAATGCTCACAAAAGTCCAGATGCTTGACCTTACACTCCCTATAAGATCCTTTTGAGAAAGAACCTGCATCCCCTTTTCACCCATGTGACCCAGTCTCATGTGCCATAGTTTTGTAAGTTGTGACTGATGAATCTCAACTGATGCCGCAGCAGCAGAATCAGCAACAAATGACCATTGTAATATGTACAGAGGCCCTTTCTTGACTCCATTGAGAACCAAAAATGAGTTTTCATAGACACTCAGCACTCCACTTTCACCCTTGAAACTGAATCCCCTGCTGTCTAAAGAACTGAGAGATACCAAGTTCTTGGTCATTTGTGGAACATATCTAACTTCACTCAGTTTACAGAATCTTCCATCATTTTTCCACAACTAAACTGAGCCAATCCCAACTACCTTGCAGACCTTGCTGTTTGCCACATATATATGACCACCATATATCTGCTGATAACTCGAGAACCACTCTCCGTGAGGGCAAATATGAAAGGATTCCCCAGAGTCCAGAATCCACGCATCAATTTGATGTGTTGACTCTCCTGCTACTAGGACCATATCCTCATCTGAGTCATGCTCAGCTGCCACAGCAGCTGTGCCATAACTGTTTTCCTGTTGTTTCTTCCTCTTTGGACAATTGGACTTTCAATGTCCCTGCTCCTTACAATAATTGCAAACATCTTCGTATTTAGGGCCTTTGGACCTTGTCTTCTTGGAATTTTTCTTCATAGACTGACCATGCTCTTTTCTACTGCTGCTACTGACTACTAGTCTAGCAGCCTGATTGTCTGCCCCAGCTGTCTTATGTCTCAGCTCATTGGCATGTAAAGCTGACCTTTCATCCTCCAAATCAACTGTATCCTTCCCAACGATGAAGGACTGCACAAAGTTCTCATATGAAGCTGGTAATGAAACCAGTAAAATCAAAGCAGCATCTTCATCCTCAATCTTAACATCAATATTCCTGAGATTAGGTAATATTGTGTTCAACTGATCAAGATGATCTCATTGCCGGCCTTGGTCCGGAATATGACTCCTTGGTTACCCACATCTCGACTCGAGAGACCATCACCGCTGATGAACTGTATGCACTTCTCCTCACAACGGAGGTTCGGCTAAACCACCACAAACCCTTAGCCGTGGGTGCTCCTCCTCCGGCCAATACTGTGCATGCTCTCTACAACCGCAACTCTGGGCCGTCCCAATCTGCCCAATCGCAAGGAAATTCGAACCGTGGTCGGGGCAACTCACCCAATTACCGTGGACGTGGCAACCGTGGCAATGGACGTGGACGAGGCAATGGCGCACCTCGACAAAATTCTGGTAACGATTCCGCTATTACTTGTCAAATTTGTTCTAAAACGGACCACACTGCCCATGCATGCTATTACAGGTACGAGCAGTCTTTTGATCCTGCAGCCGCATCACAACCCCCTCGTAACCCTCGTCCCCCCAGGCCTATGCTAGTAACCCCAACTCCAACCGTAACACCGAGTGGCTTCCCGACACCGGGGCCTCGCATCACATTACCAACGACTTACGCAACCTAAATGTCACCTCTGAGCCCTATGACGGTACTGATCAAATTCACGTTGGCGATGGTTCAGGTTTGGCCATATCTCACTTTGGTTCCTCTACTTTTCACACATATCACTTATCCAATGTTCTTGTTTCCCCTGTCCTCACCAAAAATCTGTTATCTGTTCAACGTTTTTGTTCGGATAATTCTGTTTACTTTGAGTTTCACGACTCTTCTTTTCTTGTCAAGGATTATTCGGGAACCACTCTGCTTAAAGGCTTTGTTCGTGACGGTCTCTACCACTTCCACAGTCCACCCTCTCTGCCCATTCAAGCTCATCACACAGTCTCCGGTCCTTTCACCAAATGGCACTACCGCCTCGGTCATTGTTCCTATCATGTTCTTCAACAGGCTTTACGTTTTTTTATCTATTTCTGTTCCAAATAAATTACCGGATGCGGTTTGTGCTCCGTGTCAACTTGCTAAAAGTCATCGTTTTCCTTTATACACTTCTGATTTTACTTCTAGTCAACCTTTGGATTTGATATATTCTGATGTTTGGGGTCCTACTGAATCTTCCATTTGTGGTAATCGTTACTATGTTAGTTTTCTCGATGACTGTACCAAATACTTGTGGTTTTATCCGATTAAGCATAAATCTGATGTTGAATCCCTCTTCCCGAAATTCATTGCACTCATAGAACGTCACTTTAATACCAAGCTTAAATCTATTCAAACAGATTGGGGTGGCGAATATCGCCACTTTGAATGAACCTTAACTCAATTGGGCATTCACCATCATCGCTCCGCCCCTCACACCCACGAACAAGTCGGTGCTATTGAACGCCGACACCGCCAAATCACCGAGGTTGGGCTTTCCCTCCTCGCTCACTCCAATCTTCCTTTACCCTATTGGGAAGATGCCTTCACTACCTCTACTTATATAATCAACCGTCTCCCTACTCGTGTGTTAAACCATAAATCGTCGTACGAACTTGTCTATCACCGTCCTCCTGACCTTACTTTCCTTCGTGTCTTTGGATGTGCCTGTTTTCCATACCTTCAACCCTACAATCGCCACAAAACCGACTTCCGCTCAATGGCTTGTATCTTCCTTGGCTACAGTCCCTCCCACCATGGCTATAAGTGTCTTGATCTTTCCTCTGGTCGATCTTTCCTCTGGTCGTGTTTACATCGCTCGCCATGTGATTTTTGATGAAACCGTCTTTCCCTACTCGACCCAACAACCCACACCTACTCCACTTCCCACAACCGTTCCTTTACCGTTATCTCTACCACCCCATCCCACTGCCCCTCGCACCACCAAACACGTCCCACCACCCAACCCGACTATCCCCCCAACCGACCCCTCCCCACTTAACTCTCCTCCACTCGACCCCTCTCCTACCTCAACACCCTCTCCATCACCTCAAATAGCCGAACCCTCTTCCCCCTCGCCAGACCCACCGCCACCTCCACCTCCCCCTCACCCTATGACAACTCGCACTCGCACAAACACCCTAAAGCCCAAACACAATCCTGACTTTATTCGATACCCGTTACCAAAGGCCTTAGTTACCACATCTACCATCTCTGAGCCAACTTGTTACACTGACGCTGTTAAACACAAAGTGTGGCGCGATGCCATGCAGGATGAGATTAATCCTCTACTTCGTACTAACATATGGGAACTTGTCCCTTATAGCCCGAATATGAATGTAGTGGGGAATAAATGGGTATTTCGCACCAAACTTCATGCGGACGGCCACATTTAACGACATAAGGCTCGTCTGGTTGCCAAGGGCTTTCATCAGGCACCGGGCGTGGACTACTCTGAGACCTTTAGCCCGGTTGTTAAGCCCGTTACTATTCGTATTTTGTTATCGCTTGCTGTTTCACAGGGATGGTCACTTCGTCAAATTGATATTCGAAATGCCTTTCTTCATGGCAACCTCACTGAAACGGTTTACATGGCCTAACCACCGGGTTTTGCTCATCCTGAACACCCTGATTTTGTTTGTCGCTTGAAGCGCAGTCTGTATGGTCTTAAGCAGGCACCCCGGGCTTGGTTCTCCCGCTTTACTGATGTCCTCACGCAATTTGGCTTTGTTGGTTGCAAGGCTGATACGTCTTTATATGTTTATTCTCGCGGCTCCATCCGTCGTTATATACTTATTTATGTGGATGATGTTATTATTACTGGCACCAGCTCGACTCACATTGAACAGGTTATTCGGTTTCTTGGCACCCATTTCCCGGTTAAGGATCTTGGGTCTCTCTCCTACTTCCTTGGTATTGAAGCACTTCACACCCCGGATGGTCTGTTCCTCACACAACGTAAGTACATTTTTAACTTATTGCAGAAAACGAATATGGATAAATCCAAGCCGTGCTCCACTCCTATGGCTGCCTCGGCTCGACTACATCATGACCCTGGGCCTCTCTTTTCGGATCCGGCTTTGTATCGCACGGTTGTTGGTGGGCTCCAATACCTCAGTTTTACTCGCCCCGACATTGCCTTTGCGGTTCACAAGGCTAGTAAATTTATGCATGCACCTACTGAGGCCCACTGGTTAGCGGTCAAACGACTTCTACGTTACTTAAAGGCTACGATCTCTGAGGGTCTCTTTTTCTCCCGTCATTCGGCCTTGCATTTACGTGCCTACTCGGATTCCGATTGGGCCGCCGACCCTGATAATCGGCGCTCTATTGGTGCATATTGTATTTTTCTCGGTGATCACCTTATCACCGGCGCCCAAACAAAGACTTTATCGTTTCCAAAAGACACTGAAGCCGAGTACAAGACTTTCTCAATATCGCCGCCGAGCTTCAATGGATTCGAAGTCTTCTCACCGACATGCACGTCTCTACGCCTATTCCGACTCTTTGGTGTGATAATATTGGTACTACCTACCTGGCTCACAACCCTGTCTTTCACGCTCGCACTAAATATATCGAGATTGATTTTCACCATGTTCGAGAGCTTATTGCTGCCAAGAAACTGACTGTTGCCTTCCTTACATCGAAAGATCAACTTGCGGACCTCCTCACCAAACCATTGGGCAATCCTCGCTTTGCCACCTTGAAGACCAATCTCCGTGTCTACCCTCTACCCACGGGATTGCGGGGGCGTGTTGAAGACATTATTGATACGACATAGTTTTACTTATGACCTAATTGTAATTATGTATTTATCGTCTTACCCATACCTTGTACTAGTATATAAACTGTACCATTGTAATACTTTTCAACATCAATACAACACAAATTACCACAATAAGTTTTTTTTCCTATTTTTTGCTTTCGTTTTTGCTTGAATTACGTGTTAAACAGCATGCTAGATTGATTAATTTTCCAAACAATCTTAAGATGTTTCTGTTAATTTGGTAGTATGCTGTTCAGAATTCGTCCTACTGCATTAGAAATATCATGTTAAAAGGCAGTAAACGTTAATAGAATTTTAGACGAGATACAAATATGTGTCTGTAAATTCAATGGTTGCTTTGCAAATTGGTTTTTGAACTGTTCGGTAAAAACTAGTTTTAAATTTATAAACCGAAACACCCCAAGTATAAGGTTCGTAGTAGAGGTGTTACCGGTCGTCCCTAAGGAGTCGAATGTTTATCGGATTAAGGGCGCTTATTCTATCAAATATGTCACTAATTATTACCTAAAACTAAGGTTAATATAACTATAAACTAAACCTAAGAAATACACTAAAAACTAAAGAAAAGAAACTAAAACAAAGAACTAAAAATAAACAGAAAAACAGAAATATTCAAGAGTAGACGGCGTCCGCTTAGACAGACGGGCGTCCGGATACGATTTAACTGAAATATGCAGAAATAAAACAAAGAAAGATTGAGGTTTCAATTAACTAACTTAAGACTAACGTTGAAACAAACGACTTTGTCTTCAAATTATAAAAGGGAGACAAAGAGAAGACCTAGAATCAATCACTCAACAATCAAACAACCAGCTTTATGATTCAATACGCTTTATTGGTATGATCAATCGCGAAACCGACTAAATTCCTTTAGATCGATTTCTAGGGTTTGTTTACTTTTCCAAGAAAAACAAATAACATTCATCACAAGATCAACAATTGCTCCCAAATTGTAATACCCAACTAACAATATATGATTCCTCAAAACATCATCAATTGTATCGATTGAAATAGAAAACTATTGTTGAATTATATTTCCATAAAATTCAAACAACATAAAGTTTCATTGACATTCCTGCCTAATAAAACTCTTAACAATTAAATCAGATTCAAACGATAAATAAAACAAAGTATTCAAAATCATAACTAAAGATAAACTAACGAATCATGGTTGTGATGACGTTGATGTGATATCCTCTGGTTGTTCCATCACTATCGTTTAGCCAACAATCATGTTGGTGATCGTTGGATTGGAAGAACTCATCTTCATGAAGAGAAGATGCGTCCGAACTCTCTCGGCGCCGCTTTTACGTGTATTAGTGCGGCCGTATAAAATTATCCCATTAGGGTTGGGGCCGCCGCTTTAGTATTTATAGGAATCGATGTCGGCCGCTACAAGAATCGGGTTGGGCGCCCGTCTCAATATCCGGACGCCGTCCGTAAACTTGGGACGGAACACGAACGTGCGTTTGGCTCGCGTCAACTCTCTCGAACGTAAAATACGATTCTGGACGCTGCATGGACGCCAGTTCACTCCTGGACGCTCGTCCAAGATCAATGGACGCCCGTCTATGATGGACGGGATGCAGACGCTCGTTTGCAATGCTGAGGATCGGATTTCTCGAACTTTATCCAATTTCTTCAAGCCAAATCCATCTCTATCTCTTGTAATTCGAACATCCTCTTTATGCACTCGAAATTAAGCTCCTATAAGATAAATAAACATTGCAAAATGTAGTAATCTTCAAATAATAATAATTCCGTCAATTAAACACATAAAATCGCCCAAATTACACTTTTAATACTTTTAAACCCATTATTCAAATTCAAGCCTTAAACACATAATTTTCTCTAAAAATTACTAAAATACGAAAGATATTGTTCTCTAATAATGCGATAAAAACCATAAATTTCACCGAGAACAACTCCCCCACACTTCAACTTTTGTTCGTCCCGGACAAAACAATCAAAACTATAGCTCAACTTACATGCAATCCACATAGATCTCTAACTCACGTAACAAAAGATACAACAACTATAGCAAACAATACCATCACAGAGATAGATTCGGTGTATGTGTGACAAGCCCTTTTCAAATTTAACAAGCCTTTCAAAGAAATATCCTCTCAAAAATCCAATGACTATCCTAGATATAAAGCAAGTAATAGCTCCACTCAAAGCCTTCCCACGCACTCGGTAGGATAATCCCTACAAAGATATCATGCGGTTCTCACTGGGTATAAGATCCATGATAACAAAACTTCACTTTATTTTTATTCATCATTTTCAAAATCTTCAAATTTGACGATATCGAAATGAGCTCTTACCCGTCATAGTAGAGTAGGACATTTCGTGATAATCCCCTACCTACTCAAATCATAAGGTAGCTTTTCCTGACTGTCGTGAGCTATTGGTCATCATAGTGGAATAGGACATACATGGTATACCCTACCTCACTCAAATCATCGACCAGCTTCCGACAAACGTATTTATTATGATTGCTTATTCCTTCACTTTTTTCAAGACATAAGTTACATCTCACTCATCACATTCGAACTTTATGATATTCACAGCACACGGTCTAACTAAGGTGTTACTATACTGATCTTACTAAGATAAATCACTAAAACAATGAAAGGATATAGTTCAAAAATCTTGCTTCAATCTCAAAGGCTTTCGTGAGTGAAAAATGAATACTAGCTCCATGAAAGTAAAGACATGCTATAATTATCTAACTAAGTCACATACTATCATCGTTAGAAAACTACAACTAGCAAGCATTTAGTTTCAATCACATGCTCGAGATTCACAAAAAATTTTAAATTTGCTCGAAATTCAACATTCACTCATATTTCAAAGAATATAGCATAAAAACATACCCAATTTACCCCCCCACACTTAAATCACATTATGTCCTCAGAATGTGCAGAAAAAGAAAACTTAGCTGGTTTCAACAGTAGTTGTCGTATGAAAGTTGGCAGAGGTCAGGCCGGAGCATGAGCGTACCGTTACAACTTGAATAGACAACACTGGACATAAAAGCTTGCGATCCTGCTCAAAACTATCGGCAACACTCGCCATAGATATAATCTCGGGGTACAAGGGGTATATGAGCAAACAAAACATTCAGCAACACGTAAACGGAATAAACATCTCACTCAAACAACCAAGGTACTACTTCTATAATAACTAACCTAAAAGAAAAGAAAATAAAACTAGGTTGCCTCCTAGGAGCGCTCTTTTAATGTCATTAGCTTGACACAATCCTCAAAGTCAACCCGGGTCGGGCCACTTTGGTTTAAACGCGGCCACCTCATCAGCAGAATCCGAGGGAAAGACCGAGGTTTGACCACAACCGCCACAAGTCAAGTGCCCTACCAAGCTCTTTAACTTGGCTCTCCAGACAGCACTGACTTTCGTCTTCGTCTCAACTTCTCCTACATGTGGCACCAGCGGAATGATAGGTGCAGGAGCCGTGGTAGAAGCCTCTGTAAGGGTAAGAATGTCATCATTCGAAGCAAAGAAATCGGATGGAATCTCATCACAAATCAACACATCAGGCACGTCCACCAACTTTTGAAAGTATATGACCTCAGGTACTTCATAAGGCTGTCCGAAATACTTTTTCAATCTATGACCATTTACTTTAAAAGGTTGACCGCTGTACCCTTTTAAGGAGATCGCTCAACCCGGATGAACTTCGACAATTTCAAAGGGTCCGGACCATCTGGACTTAAGCTTGCCAGCAAACAGATGTAATCTGGTGTTGTAAAGCAAAGCCATCTCTCCTACCTTGAAATCTCTATCTTTTATCTTGGCATCGTGGAGCGCCTTTGTTCTCTCCTTGCTCAGCTTGGCATTCTCGTAGGCCCTGAGTCTGAATTCGTCGAGCTCATGTAGTTGCAGTAATCTTTTCTCCCCACAGAGTTGGCTATCGAAGTTTAAGAATTTAATAGCCCAGTAAGCTCTGTGCTCCAGCTCGACTGGTAGATGGCAAGCTTTGCCATAAACCATTTGAAAGGGCGACGTACCCATAGGGGTCTTGAACGCGGTGCGATAAGCCCAAAGTGCGTCGTCCAACTTCAGACTCCAGTTGGATCTATTTGAATTTACCGTTTTCTCCAAAATCCGCTTTAGACTTCTGTTGCTCACCTCGACTTGGCCACTGGTTTGGGGGTGGTATGGTGTACCAATTCTATGCTTGACACCATATCTCTCAAGAATTTTATCCAGTGGTGCATTACGGAATCTGAACCTTCATCGATATAGGGCTCTAGACGACCAAATCTAGTAAAGATATTCTTTTGCAAGAATGTCTTTACAACTTTGTGATCATTGGTTTGGGTGGCTATAGCCTCTACCCACTTGGAAACATAGTCAACGCAGACTAGGATATATTTATTACCGCATCGATGATGGGAAAGGTCCCATGAAATCGATGCCCCACACGTCGAAGACTTCACATTCCAAGATAGGCCTCAAAGGCATCTCCATCCTATTACCGAGCCTCCCTACTCTTTGACATCTATCACGGCCTTTGCAAAAGGCTTCATGCCTTTGAACAGAGTAGGCCAAGAAAATCCAGCTTTCAAGGATTTTCGCAATAGCCTTTGGTGCTCCGTAATGTCCACCAAATAGACCACTATGACATTGCTCTAAGATATCCAATTGTTCATGTTCGAACACACCTTCTCGAGCAACCCGTCTTTGCAGACTTTAAACAAATGTGGATCCTCCCATACGAGATACTTCAAGTCACCGAAAAACTTCTTCTTTTCCCGATCGTCATCTCTTCTAAATGCCCGAACGCTAAGTAATTGACGTAATCAACATACCACGGCCTCACATTCTCTAGTCTCATTAATTGCTCGGTCCGGAAAGTCAATGCCTATTTCCTTAGGATTTTCGTCACCCTCGCTCACTAGGCGAGATAAGTGGTCACTACAACATTATCACTACCTTTCTTGTCCTTAATTTCAAGGTCAAATTCCTCGTAGTATCGTAATCCATCCGAGTAACCTTGGTTTAGCGCCTGCTTTGCCCATAAGGTAGCGTAGTCTTCGCGTGATCCGTCCACACCATCACTTTGGACCCTAAAAGATAACTTCAAATTTGTCAATAGCAAAAATGATCGCCAAGAATTCCTTCTCGGTAGTGGCGTAATTGCATTGAGTCGGGTTCAAAGTTCGCTCGCATAGTAAATCACTGAACTTTTATCAATTCTTCGCCTAGAATCGCGCCATCTGCGTAGTTAGAGGCATCGCACATTAGTTCAAAAGGTTTAGTCCAATGGGCGCGATTAAAATGGGGGCACTTTGGTTAGCTTATCCTTTAAGCTATTAAAAGCTTTCTTACACCCATCATCAAACAAGAACTCCACTTCCTCTTTCAAAGAAAGTTGGATAACGGCTTTGCTATCGCTCGAAAAATCTTTAATGAAACGCCGATAGAAGCCCACATGTCCTAGAAATCCTCGTACTTCCTTCACTTGCCTTCGGTACGACATTCTCTCAATGGCTTCTACTTTAGCTTTATCCACCTGAATACCATCACCGGACACCTTGTGTCCCAAAACAATCCCTTCTTCGACTAGAAAATGGCACTTTTCCCGCTTAAGCACCGATTTTTCTCAACACAACGTTGGAGTACCATATCTAGATTCTTTAGGATTTCATCAAAGTCACGCCATAGATCAAAAGTCATCCATGAAGACCTCCATGCACCGCTCCACAAGTCCATCAAAATGGCCAACATGCATCGTTGAAACGTAGCGGTGCATTACACAAACCGAAAGCGCATTCTCATGAACGCAAAAGTGCCCGATGGGACAGTAAAAGTTGTCTTCTCTTGGTCATTAGTGGTCGATGGCTATCCGGAAATAACCGTAATATCCATCGAAAACAATAATACTTATGACCACTCGATTTTCTGAAGTTGGTCAATGAAGGATGCGGGAAATGATCCTTAGCGGTGACTTCATTTAATCTGCGATAATCAATGCAAACTCTATAGCCAATACAAGGCGTAAGGCAACTTCTTCCCTTTTTTCGTTCTTTTCCACGGTAATGCCTCCTTCTTTGCACAACTTGAGTAGGGTGACCCACTCACTATCGGCGATGGCGTAGATAATACCCATATCGAGCCATTTTATGATCTCCTTTTGACAACCTCCTCGCGTATGCGGATTCAGCCTCCTTTGAGGTTGTCTCGACCTTTTGCTCCTTCCTCCGCTCGGATCTTATGCATGCACACGTCTGGCCGATTCTCTCGATATCGCCCACCGCCATCCGAACGCGAGGATATGTTTCTCAAGCACTTTGATTAATTCGCTTTCTTTGCTCCGGCTCGAGTTTAGATGAGATGATCAAGGGCAACTTATCACCATCTTTAAGGAAGATGTATTTTAGGTGCTGCGGAAGTGGTTTCAACTCTAGGTCAGCAGGTGGTTGCTCGATACTAGATTTTAAGGGACCACCTTTCTCCTTGTGAGCTTGGAACGGTTGACTGAAAAACACCTCATCTTCCTGAGGTGTAACCCCAGAAAGGTATTGAATGACATCATCTAGAGGAATCCTCCTGTCAGCTTCCGTTTGTTCTTTCTTATGCTTGATCGGGGTCAATCAGGTTATAATATACTTGACCACCATAAACCAATACTAGCAAGAGGACTAGGCCCATCGTAGTATAGCTATAGTGAATCAATGTCGATCCCACAGGGAACCAATTGTGGATCATCTTATATACAAACAATTAATTAAACATGTCAAGGACATAGAGGCGGTCTACGACCAACATAAAACAAGAAAAGTAAAGACACGACTCGACACAACGTAATTAACCTCCCCAATTATAGTCTTTATCGCTTGGATCTAGATAATTTATATAATAAATCGAACTTATTAATCGTCAATCCGCTTGTATCTATCTTAGATTGGCTACGGAGTCATCCTCTTAAACTTGACTTAGCACCGTTAGGTTGCTTGATCACCGTGCTACATTACGTGACTTCACCTTTTGGGTATCCATCTCATATAACTTGCACGCTTACGATACTAAGGATGCCGATATTAATCGTACACCTCGCCTGCAGCAACATTCCTATGGTTAGGCGTGCTTTCCTAAACGATCGCTCAAGCCTCTCGCCCTATTAACAATTACTTGGTAAGTCTCTTGTTAATCTACGATTCACGTATGACTAGTGTGTCGACAATTCCCTAATATAAAACTAATCTAGATCTTGCTTTGAAAGTCCCGAAAGATCGTTCGTGAGCCGAACTAGACGTCGTATATTGGTATTTCCTAATAATACGCTAATGAAAACAAACGAGCAACGTGGCGTAGCCATACCTACCGAGATGATAAATTCTATTAAGTTAACCTAACCATAAAGACGTGGGTCGCTTAACGGATAAAACAGGGGCTCGGTCGACCGAATAGGTGGGCTCGGTCGATCGAGTGAACTCATTCGGTCACCCGAATCAATTTCGCCCCAGATTACATCCCCGAACGTATCTCTCGGCGTTTCATCATACGAGCAATGATTAAGCGAAGAATTCGTAAAGCATTCATATAAACTAACTTAGATACGCATTAATTAAATCAAGTAGATTCATGAATAAATACTAAGTGTATGACGTAGGTTATGGGATCCTCATGACAAGCGTGTTGCCACATCTCTAACGTCATAGCCTGTATCTACATCATCTAGCTATGAATTAACTAACTCAAACAATAAAGCATAATTGGGAGGGATTAATTACTTAAAAGAAAAACAGAAAAATAAAGGCTTACATAATGCAAACCTTAAATTGTTTTAAACACCTCAATAAACTACATTGAATCAAGATATGAATAGAGTGATTTTATTGAATGATATTCTAAGGTATGAATTACAATTCTCGTAGTCGCTGCTTTATATAGAGGTTTTGCCGACTTAGGGTGGTTTCTAGAAGATAAGCACGATATAAGCCGGAAACCGCCTCGAATCGACACTCGGTCAACCGAGAGTGACACTCGGTCGACCGGAAGCTATAGGCTCGGTCGATCAACCAAACATTTGCACACGTTAATCGCTTTTCTCGCCTATCTTGCTCCCCACTCCACGCTTGCGTGTTGATCTGATTTCTCTAATTTATCTCTTGATTAATGCTCCGATTTTCTTCCTTATTATCTTGAGATCCATTGATTGAATGACATTTATCCTCTCGATTTGTCGTGATCTACAAATTCAGCATTTATCGCACAATAAATAGGCTTTTAATAATGAAAACGGCTAAATACCAAATATCATATTAATAATCACTTAACATTAAATAATAAATATAAACATGTGATTTAATATGAAATATATATTATTAATCTCGATTTAAGGTCAACGTTGATGACTTTTACGGGTATAATTTGACCGTCATCAACTACCCCCCACTTAGACTTTGATCGTCCCGAACAAAGCATCAATAACACTACAACATATTTAATGTACTGTGACAACATATTTTGAGTTAATTTCGATTTTACATGTATCAAAAATTAAAATTCGGCATCTATTTTCCAGAGGTCGAATGTAATGTCACGTAATTTAATTGCGTATACTTTTTTGGAAATTCGAAATCTATTTTTCAGAGGTCGAATTTAATGTCACGTAATTTGATTGCATAGACTTTTTTGGATTTTTAACGGATACAAAACATACATAAGCACACCAGTGGCGTGACCCGTTTTTTTTTTTTTCAGCTGGTAAAAAATAAGAAAAAAAAAAGGTGAAAAAAAATGAATTGCTAAGTTTTGAACTCATGATCTTAGGATATATATAATAGATCTTCTAACCAATTGAACTAAGTGAATAATTATATTAAGAATTGTCTGAAACAATATACATACACAGTTTTAATATTATAAGAAAGATATATTAATAACTTCGTCCGGATATTTGAGTGGGGTCCATACACCCCATCCCTAAGGGCTAGGTCCGCCCCTGTCACACACACACACTCTATCTCTAATGAAACTTAAATACAAAGGAAAATGCTATGTCCACTACACAAAAGTGTAGTGGATGATGTAGTGGAGGATCTCGCCTGTCCACGATTGAGAGAGAAATATTTTTTTCAAAGAGTCCCACTAAATGCACAAAGTGTGAATGATGTTGTGGATGATATAGTGGAGATAAATGTAGTGTATGTAGCACTACCGAAATAAAAAATCTCTAGATTAAAGATCACAGTAGTTAACGCTGGACCGATGCGTTATTGACCTAAACTTATTTGGACGAGGAGTGTCACTCGCAAGGGGTAGGCTTTTGTCTGGTGAGGTAACAAGATATGACGTTTGTTTGTCGTTTTATACTTTTGTATTTAATTCTTTTAAAGTATACTTTTATATAAAAAAAGTTAAAATTTAAAGTAAAATTGATAGATATTGTCATACATTCTCAGTTAAAAACCAAAACTGAACTCTACGAATAAATCCACAAGTGCAATGACAACATCTACTTTTATATTAATATAATATAATACATTTTTATATTAATAATAGTGTAATATATACTAAATCACTATAACAATCAACAAAACAATAATACTGTATATATACTATTTTCAACGCATTATAACTTATAATCCCAATTAATCAGCACACAATGATTACATTCACGTTATACTATTCCTTTTTTACCCTTTCTTTCATATATGCCATGTGTCTCCTAACTAAAACCACACATAAACACACTTAAACTCATTCTTTAATCCTTAATTATTAACTTAAAATAATAATTCTACATACTGTATATCAAAAACTCAAAGTTTCTAGAAGCTTTCATAATTTCTTTAGCCTTAATTTATTTTGTCAACCGTTTAAATAATTAAATATTAAACGTAGCAAACTCAATAATAGTTAGTGATTTAAGAATTTGTATAGATGTCAATGTTCGGGACTTTATAGGGGAATAAGAGTCAGACTCTACAATTTTCATTATAGATGTCACGGTTTGAACAGTTATCCGTGAAATGAGTCAGACTCTTTAGATCATTCGGACCAAACATGTCAACGTTCGAGACTGTTATTTTTGAATAAGAGTCGCACTCTATAGACCTTACTTGAACCAATTAAAATACGGGAGAGAATTTATAGTATAATCGATATACCAAAAGAAATACATTCTGGGCACATGTTTATATTTACTCTCGCTTGCACCATGCACACTCATACTACATGAGAGAGAGCAAGAATGTGTAGGTTAATGCATATCTCTTGTTAATTATAACATAAGTAAAACGGTCGTAAGATAATTAAATTCTAATTTCGGATTCGTTAAAATATTTTATGATTCGACTATTGTACTAAGTGTAATGCATTATTGCCTCGTGTTCTTACCGTCTAGCCATGCACAACCCTACTATACATATAGTTAGAACGGTTTTAAGATAAAAATGTTTTTAAACTACAGATTAATCAGCTCAATTATTTGAAATAAAAATAATTAATTGTAGTTGACGTGGCTCAATTTATATAACTACTTTCGGTTCGGTTTTGGTTAGTATTATAAAGAAACCGAAATTTTCGGTTCGGTTATGGATAACTCTATAAATTATCCATAACCGAACTGAAAGCCGAACCGTTACCCGAAATTGCATAGAAAATTGTGACCGAAATGTCTATAATGAACTTGTATAACTACTTTTTATAACAAAAATATTATAAGCATTTATGAAAAATTGCATATAACCGAACCATTGTCAGAACAATTTGTAACCGAATTAAAAAATTCGAATAAAAACCAAACCGTTTATAACCGAATAGAATTGATATTTATTTCAATTTTCGGTTAAACAAACCAAACCAAACCGTTTATTTCGGTTTAGTTCAACTCGCTTACATAAAACAAACGGTTCGGTTTCCGTATCGAATTTCAATCAAACGAAAATCTCGATTCGGTTTCAGTAAGGCCATTAACCATACTGAACCGAACTGTGAATCTTTGCAAAGTGAGAATAAGTGAGTTATTTCGATTTGGTTTCGGTAAGGCCATTATAAGGAATGTCTATCTCTCGTGAATCTTTGCAATGTGGGAGTAAGTGAGTCATTCCGAGAGAGCATGATATCCAGATTATAAGATACGATCGTTGATGTACTGACACTCGAGATACGATTGTATGGATATTATTACTGCGATAAGATTCTATTTACACGGTAAATCGCTTTCACATTAAAGGTAGTAGTCAGTCATTGCTTTTGACTCTTCCGATGATTGGGGTCACAATGTATTGCTGTGAGACGCCATTCCGTGATCGTTAGGTATGAAGGGCATTTTTGTAATTTGCACTTTGTGTCTACGGCCAACATATTCGGAAGCCTATGGGGTCACACACATAATAACATCTAGCCGGATTAAAATGCGGTTATATTTATTGATAACCAAATAAGGAAAGTTTATCTCGACTATAAAGTGTTATAGTGATTAAATTAATATGGTGGCATTTATTTATTATGAATAAATTGAATACAAACTATTAATTGTGTTGATTAATCAATGATTATTTTGGAAGTCATTTAATGGCCATATGGGGCGCCACTTTCTAGTGTATGAGATACACTTGGATTGTGCAATTTAATTAATGGTATTATCATATATTAATATTAGATATTAATAGATTTGTATAAATTGATATATGGTAATATGATAATGATAATCAATATTAGTTACTGACAATATCTTGGATTTATTTAATACGAGATATTAAATTAAATGAGATAAATCTAGAATATCTATTTTCCTTATTTTGCTAGTAAAATATTTTCTTTCTTTTTAATCTACACAGATGCTTTTCCGTATGGAATTGGGACTAGCGGGCGTAGGTCTCCCTACATAAGCTGTAGGGTTGGCTAGCTCTTTAGATCATCACAATTCCAAGTGTTCATAATTCTTACGAAAAATAGAGATTCTTCTAGAGAGTTTTGAGAGAGAGAAAAGACCGGTCTAGCAACCGGATTTTTCTAATAGCTATCCAAGGAGGATTTCAGCGAGGTGCTTGTGTGGATATTGTTAGAGGCCGGACACGTGGACGTCTTGCGTGCACTACTACTCTCCCTAGACGGTCAAAGCGTTGATCTTATAGATCAAGCAAGGTAATCACCGTCTACTAACTCAATGCTTTTATTGTATTAAACGAAGTCGATCTTGGGATCGAAAATCAAATTTTAAATTCCACTGCGATAAACTAGTTGATATCCTAATATGTGTGTGTCTATATATATATATAACTAGGCACACTCAAGAAGTTATGATCGATGTTATAATTGTTATTGCTAATGTAAGTAAAATAATTTAATAATGGACAACAATATTAATTTTATCAATAATATAACAATGACAATATTTTCGAAGTATAAGCGTTTTATACATGTAACTATATTTGTTAAGCACACGTTAATGAGACACCATTAGTTTAAAAAAAACCCACCTCATTTGAAGGAAAAATAAGTGAATAAAATACGTGGGACAGAACATTTCAGAACTTGCGAAAAATTAAAACATAAAATCCCCATTATTATTTAAACTCTTTACAACAAACTTGAACTCCTTAAAGATAATCACATTTTCTTGAAATAACTACCAATGTTCTGTCATGTTATCCTTCAAAACACGCACGATACTCCTAAAAAACCACGGTTATCTTGATTGAGACAACATGGAGGTAAATTACGCTCTTATATGGATGGTTCCTTTTTAAAACCCCCTTGATGAGTATGATCGAGTGAAATGGGAGGGCTCACATCAAGGCTGGATTGTGTTTTCTCTCAATCATGATAAGTTCTTTTGGTCTAAATTGATTTTACCTTTGATTAGTTGTATGAGAAGGAATTGCATAAAAAAAGGGTGATGATTTTTTTCATTTTAGAGTTGAATCTATAAAAAAAGGGTGATGATTTATTGTTCTTTTTTTCACATCTAATGTTGCATTCAATGTGTATATATATATATATATATATATATATATATATATATATATATATATATTGGAATTTATAAAAGGTGGAAGCTTTTAGAGTTTTTTTTCCCTCCCCTCCCCTTCCTTTTAAATTTTTTTTTTATACCGGCCTCCCATTCCTTTTAATTAATGCTGTAGGTTTTTGGAACGTACTATTGCTTCTGGTTTAAATTTTGTTTTGAATGAATGTCATTTTATCCAAATATGTGAAAATGATATGAATGTGATTGTGTGACAATTTTCTTAATCTTTAAAAAATGTTCTGTATCTGATTGTAACGTTTACTATAGAAACTAGGCCATTTTGTGTTCAGATTTTTGTTTTGTTGCCTTGTATATTAGTTTAAGTCCTCGGTGTGGGTTGTAACTTTTCAAGCACTTTTCTTGATTTTTTGTTTTGCTTTTTTATAAAGTAAATTTGGTAATCGTAACGATTAATACAATATCCTAACACAACAATTCCAAGTATAATCCCTAAAACTCATTGTTTTTTTAAGCACTAAAACTCAATGCTGAATGAGCAGAGACTTGCTTATGGTTATAGGACCATCCACCTTCCACCATACTAATAAGACTCGTATCATCGCTGGATATGGCCTAGTGATAAGCGGTTGGGGTGGTGTAATGCCACGTTGGACCGAAAGCCGGAGTGTGGGGGTTCGAGTTCCATAAAGGCCGGCCCTTTCGTAAGCGGAAAAACAGCAAGCCTCTTAAATTCCCGAGTGCTAGGTCCTTGATTAACCTCTCTCAGACTCATATGGGATCGGGGCGAGGGACTCTTCCGGTTAGGGTTTAACTGCTTAATAAGACTCAGATCTACAAGCCTCTCAAGTTTCAAATTTTGTGATCTTTTCTTGTTCGTCCATTTAGGTTTGTTTGTCCATTTAGGTTCTTATTGCATTCTCGCATTTTGGTGTAGCCATCCTCTCTTGCCTAAACATTTTTATATTCTTCTTTTGTTATTCTTTCAATTGGCTTCACTCTGTTTCTTATAGGATTTCAATAATATTTTGCATTTTTGCCTTTTTTATTAAACATGTCATGGTTCCTCTCCACAGGTTATTATGTCTCCGAAACAAATAAATATCACTCAGATGCATCAAACTATTAACAGGTCAAAAGAAGACCCCAAAAAAAATCAAATAGATACAACCGTCCAAAGCTTGGTGAAAACTTCCAAGCAATAGATGGAGATTCTCAAAGTGCCTCAAATTTCAAAATTTGTTTTGTTTCTGAAACTGGATCCTTTTCATGCGAGACATCAGATTCAGATGAGGATGATTTTCCTAATGAAAAATTACGAAACGAACTGGTAACGACATTGTTTTCTTAATCTACCATATGTTATTATGAATGAATCACTTCCTTACATTTGGTTCATTGATGTTGTTTTAGTTTAAAATTCTAATGAATCAATCGACAACAATGAGAAAGGAGAGAAGCTCGAAATGCCGAGGATTGTGCTAAAGAAATGAGTGTAATCAATTATTTACAACTTATTTAGGAATCATATCCACGGATGAAAATATGTTTCCCTATACATATCATGATTGGAGATTAGTACTATATGCTGAAGAGAAAAAAAATTGGAAGAATTTCAGGTTTGAATTTAAAAATTATAACCTTTTTTCTTGAATATTCGACTTGTATGACTTTGATATACAACTTATACTTCTTACTAATGACTCAATATAGGTGTTACGACCATATAGGTTGTATAGTTCATAATTCTTTCGGTTCCGGTGGTTTGTAAAATTCCTTGTTAGTTGTTTGGCGATATTTTATAAAATTAATTTTTGTCGATACAAGAAAAACTTGTATACAATTGTTTGTTTTCTTTCCTCCGGATGCGGGATAGACGAACAGAAAAGAAAAACAGATGGATTTCAAATGAAAGGTAAGATATACATGCACATGAAATATATTACTATATTTTCTACTCAAATATACACCAACTTTTCATACCATTCAATTTAACCTTATGCAGGACATATTCATGATACTGAGATTATTGGAAGTTATTGAGATTGGACGCTTGCTCTTTTTATGAAGGAAAATAATTACGTCTTTGAGTATTGATCGCATTCGTTATTGTTTTTCTCCATAAGTAGAACTTATTGTTAGATTGAATGTTTAGATAACAATTTTTCTTTGTTGTTTAGTTTTCAGCTCCTTCAACCTCAGCCTTTATGGTCAATATTTTGAATAATTTCATTTCCTTTTATGATGTTGTCCAAACGTGGAATACCAATATATATGAATGTCATGTAATAATACTAGTACTTCAATCGTATATTGATATATTGATAAGTTGTGACGAAAACATGGCCAATAATTCAGATACTACAAGAAAGTGCATATGAAAGGCAATTATTTTTCACAAACATATCACGTGCCGTAAATTGCCATTAAAACAAAACCGATATTTTGAATATGTGCTGTATAATTGTCGAGTGATTTATTGCAATAGAAATAAGTGTCGGTAGATTACAACTTCAGTTATAGTGCTACAAACACGCGTCATTTTAAATGAAAAGTGTCGGCAAATTTGCCACAAACAACGCGCGGCAATCAAAATAAGTGCCGTTATATTGCCACAAAGCTATGTCAATCACATTAATCAAGTGCCGGAAAAGCGTCATAAAAATAACCGACACATTAGCAAAGCGTCGAAAAAGTGACACAAATAAAACATGCGCTACTTTTACTATGTGTCATATAATCGCCGCAAAAGCTTCCCGGCGGAATCGCAAAGTGCCGCAAAGCATTGCCGACACGAGATTGATTTACACTTATAAAACCGCCGCTTTATGTGTCGGGATTGCTTTTACGGCACTTATTTTCCATGTCCCGGCATTTATTTTGTGCCGCAAAGGCCTATTTTGTTGTAGTGAAGTCATTTCCCAAGACAACATTTCCCATGGTCAGTCATACTTACGCAAGAAGCTCAAGTCAACTCATACTAGTCATGCTCATAAGATATCCATTATTCACTACTCACTATGAATCAAGTGATGTGTGCATGTGCATTTAGTTTTATATATTCGTAGCAAGATTAGAGTTTATGCCAACTTCGTAATCTCAACCTACCAACCTCAAGATTCATACTTCTCAAGCCTTTAAATTTTTGAAGCACTAGAGCAATAAGCAAGAGCGTATCTATAGGGTTTTTGGACTTGGAGACCGAGTACTACTCAAAGCCTCTTAAAGAGTTGAATATTCTTTTCATATCTTCATATTTTTCAAATACTATCAATCTCAAGGAAGAAAACTTTTTAGAGTATCCCCCTATCTTAGATCTTGTATAGCATCGAATATTACCACAAGCGCGGGGCTACTTTGGTAATGTTACTACAAGCCCAGTGTCTAACATTTTGCTTAAACACGGGTACGTCTCAAGCTTATTAATCCGCTTTTGTTGGCAAGAATATCAGAATACATCAGCAGATAGATATTGACACTAAGTTTACATAACCAATCATCTATACAATGTACACATAATTTCTTCAGTTATTATGATTTGCGCGGTATACTCGATTCACAGATTGAGTAATTTGAATAATAAATAACTACTCACAAAAACGGGCATGAATATCCTTAAATTTACTTAACATAAGTATAAAATGATCGCGTACTCATGAAACTTGGTTCCTTTCCTATCAATTCTTAGCTAGGAACTCACAATTCTAAGGGTACGAGATAAATAATGTGGCATTTATTCAATTTTTTCAATCATGTGCCGTTTCATTCAATTTTCAATCATAACATAGGTAAGTCTCCTACCCCCCACTTAAACATGGCATTGTCCTCAATGACAAAAATAAATGAGAAGTTAAGAAAAGACTTAGCTCTGGAAACGGCTCTCAAGTAAAGGAAAAGATCGAGTAAATTTCAAAGACTTTGTGGAGAAGCAAGTGAAAACTCAGATAAGGCACAAACTCCACGAAACAGTTAATAACACCATGTCTATGGAAGTTATAAAATAATGTAAGCGAGAATGAGGTATAAATACCTAAAAACAGTTTTAAGCCACTTTATTTTATACAACCAATGACAAGGGAAAAGAAAAATACTAAATAGAAAGAAAAATAAACAAGCAACTAAAGATGGTGGTCTTCATCTACAACCTCCACCGCATAAATATTCTTAAAACCGGGTGAGAAGACAAAGATCAAAAGCATTACCCCAAGTGGGAAAACAAGAGGTGACTCGATCGAAAAGGTATTCAATCCGTAAAAAGAAACTTGGTAAGGTATAACAGATTGAATGCGACTCATTGGCTAAAGATAAAATCAAATACTTAGCGAAACTTCTCGCTTGCATTGGATATCAACAACTTAGGAGATGTAGCTACTCTCTAAAATTACTAATAACCCAATGTATCACGTAAAAGTCATAACCGCTATCAACAAGGTCGGATCGGTGTGATATTTCAGAACAAAACTCATCATCTAGAAATGCCGGAATAGACGGAAAAGTGTGAAATTTAAAATTTCCGGTAGAAAGATAAGTTGTACTTTGATCGAACCAAAAACCTTTAAAATCTAGCTAGGGTCAGAGCTACACTTCCCCCAACTAGGATCATGAAAATCAAAATTATCATTAAAGCTTAGCAATATTTCAAATTCCGCAACACAAAGGTGTTTTGTAAACAAAATGGAGGTTGAGAGTATGATGGGTTTAGAAAAAGATATATATAAGGATGGGAAGAAAAGATAAAGGGTGGGTAAGAAATTGTGTTTTGGGATTGAGAATTGTTTAAAGGAATGGGATTGGGTGGGAGAGTGAATTGGATGGAAAGTAAGAGAGGCGATGAAAGAATGGTTAGAAATGTGAACTGTTAAAAAGGCGATTGGTGAGAGGATCGAAAAGGTTGAAGGTGACAAAGTGTAAAGGGAAAGATAAGGATAATTGCAGAATGAATTGCACATCACTTTGGATTTTCACTTGGATCACCTAAAAAGTTTTAGAATTTGACCAAGATTGTTCTTGTTCACACGAATCATTCTCTGTTACATTTTCAATAATTCTCTGTTACATTTTCAATAATTCTCAAGCTCTCTTAATGCTTCCATCTTAAGGTTGTTTGCTAAATTTCCTTTTCTTTAGCAATTTCTTGACTCTCCTACGGAACTCTATTTCACGTGGCCTATATTGAGTAAAAAAGTTTTGCACATCCTTAGCCCAATGGCCATCGGAACACGGCAAAATAAAAAACCTCAACATATTTCACGTTACTCTTATTTGACTCAAAGAAAACAAAACCTAAAATCCTAAAAAGAAATCCTAAGGGTTTAAAGAAGTAGTTCTGAGTTTAAAGTCCTCAGCTCGACTTTCCAAAAGTATCCTTGTCAGTCATTATTCTTGGATCGCCAGATATTGACCCCTCGAGCACTATATGAGGTGGGCTGGTTGCTTTTGCGGATTAATACCCTTCCCTTGGTTGTGAGACCTAGGAAACGACATTTATCCATACCATTTATCCAAAGCTCTTACCTCGGCTCTCGTTTTAGGAATTAGCGAATTCTAAGAAACTCGGTCAAATTACGGTTTTGGCCTTGACAATAAGAAACAATGAATCAAAGTACTCCGAATAAGGTCGGTTATGTAGGCAAGCCTACGCCGTCTTATTCGTTGGAACATATGTGATAGCTCAGCCAATCCGTCAAGATTAAGCCCGCTTTAGCCCGAAGGTTTATCGGCTATGCTAAGTCTTGTCGAATCGCATCAGAACGTACATCACACGTGGATGGGAGTTGATTGAGCCAAGCTCGGTTGAACTCGCCCGACCATGGTTAAACCATTTCGAACCTATGTACAAAGATTCTTCGATTTCTAAATTGTCACCCAAAGTGTAATCTCGCTTTTGTTTAAGGTGGGTTCACCGAGAAGCCATCACCATAAACATCAACGAAAGCAAAAGATGGTGTTCTCTCAAAACTCAACGCCTTCTTTAGATTGCGAATGCTTAAACTACACAATTTGTTGCTCCCATGGCCGTAGAAGCAATTTCATGCATAGGACCATGAGATTTTAATAGAACTACGAGGAACTCTTTATTCACTCGCTTCCTTCAACTACTACATGTTTCCCTACACCTCTAGATGAGACAGGATATGGGGCAAAACCTTCGACACTAATAAAATTAATCTTACAAACCAACTCCGGGCCAAGATTCATACTAAGGTTCATGTATAGGCTAACTTATGCTCAAAAAACCAAAAGGTAGTAAAACATAAGCAAAAAAAAGTAGTACCTTGCCTTCAACATTGTACCACGAAGAATTTAAGCCTTTAAAATTTTTTCGAGCCATCTTGGTGCTTTAAATGTATTGCTTCCATTGCTTTTCCCATCTTAGATTCGTAGCTCCACATGTTTGTTTGGGTTATTTTCTCAAATACCATAAAAATTACTCGACTCGAAATATTGCTTCCTGGTTTCGCAAAAGCGTAAGAAAAACAAAAACAAATGCACCGTGGATCGATTTCAACATGGTTTCCCATGCTACTATCGGACCTACGGATTAAACATACGGGGATAAACAGACACGCGAAATTCCAGACTCGAAAACACAAATCAGAAACCGTGTAAACAGAATAGAACAAGAACAAAACAAAACAAAACAAAAATTCTAAATTCTCGGTCGACCGAATGAGGTCTCTCGTTCGACCGAATAAAATTTTATTTTTATTTTTATTTTTATTTTAAGAATCTGAATTTTCGACAGAGCGTGATAAACCGAGAGGACTCAAAACATAAAAGCAGACTTCAAAATGTAAAACTCGACATGAATAAAAAAATTATTTATATATAAAATTGACCGTTGGTTCCCGGCAACGGCGCCAAAAACTTGATCGGGTCAATCAGTTATAATATACTTGACCACCATAAACCAATACTAGCAAGAGGACTAGGCCCATCATAGTATAGCTATAGTGAATCAAGGTCGATCCCACAGGGTACCAATTGTGGATCATCTTATATACAAACAATTAATTAAACATGTCAAGGACATAGAGGCGGTCTACGACCAACATAAAACAAGAAAAGTAAAGACACGACTCGACACAACGTAATTAACCTCCCCAATTATAGTCTTTATCGCTTGGACCTAGATAATTTATATAATAAATCGAACTTATTAACTCACAATCCGCTTGTATCTATCTTAGATTGGCTACGGAGTCATCCTCTTAAACTTGACTTAGCACCGGTTAGGTTGCTAGATCACTGTACTTACATTACGTGACTTCACCTTTTGGGTATCCATCTCATATAACTTGCACGCTTACGATACTAAGGATGCCGATATTAATCGTACACCTCGTCTAGGCAACATTCCTATGGTTAGGCGTACTTCCTAAACGATCGCTCAAGCCCTCGTCCTATTAACAATTACTTGGTAAGTCTCTTGTTAATCTACGATTCACGTATGACTAGGTGTCGACAATTCCCTAATATAAAACTAATCTAGATCTTGCTGAAAGTCCCGAAAGATCGTTCGTGAGCCGAACTAGACGTCGTATATTGGTATTTCCTAATAATACGCTAATGAAAACAAACGAGCAACGTAGCCGTAGCCATACCTACTGAGATGATAAATTCTATTAAGTTAACCTAACCATAAAGACGTGGCTGTTTAACGGATAAAACAGGGCTCGGTCGACCGAATAGGTGGGCTCGGTCGACCGAGTGAACTCATTCGGTCACCCGAATCAATTTCGTCCCCAGATTACATCCCTGAACGTATCTCTCAGCGTTTCATCATACAGAACAGATTAAACAGTAATTCGTAAAGCATTCATATAAACTAACTTAGATACGCATTAATTAAATCAAGTAGATTCATGAATAAATACTAAGTGTATGACGTAGGTTATGGGATCCTCATAGACAAGGTGTCGCCACATCCCTAACGTCATAGCCTAGATCTACATCATCTAGCTATGAATTAACTAACTCAAACAATAAAGCATAATTGGGAGGGATTAATTACTTAAAAGAAAGAAAGAGAAAATGAAGGCTACATAATGCAAATTTTAAATTGTCGGAAACACCCTCAATAAACTATATTGAATCAAGATATGAATAGAGTGATTTTATTGAATGATATTCTAAGGTATGAATTACAATTCTCGTAGCTGCTTGCTTATATAGAGGTTTTTGCCGACTTAGGGTGGTTCTAGAAGATAAGCACGATATAAGCCGGAAACCGCCCCGAAGCTGACACTCGGTCAACCGAGAGCGACACTCTCGTCGACCGAAGCTATAGGCTCGGTCGACCGAACCTAACATTTGCACACGTTAATCGTTTTTCTCGTCTATCTTGCTCCCCACTCCACGCTTGCGTGTTGATCTGATTTCTCTAATTTATCTCTTGATTAATGCTCCGATTTTCTTCCTTATTATCTTGAGATCCATTGATTGAATGACATTTATCCTCTCGATTTGTCGTGATCTACAAAATCAGCATTTATCGCACAATAAATCGGCTTTTAATAATGAAAACGGCTAAATACCAAATATCATATTAATAATCACTTAACATTAAATAATAAATATAAACATGTGTTTAATATGAAATATATATTATTAATCTCGATTTAAGGTCAACGTTGATGACTTTTACGGGTATAATTTGACCGTCATCAATGCTTAACCATCTTCTTAAGTTCTTCTTCTTCAAGCTCTTCTGCAAGCTGCTCCCAATCATCCAACTCCCAATGAGTAGTTTCTTTCGAAATTCTATTTCGTCCAACTACCCATTAAAACTTCCTCTCTACGAGGTTAAAGTCTGCTGGTTGAGCTCCTTCAAATCATTCATCGCTCATCCCTGGAATATCCTGCATTTTCCGCTCACTCATAGGCTCAAGATGCGCAAGTTGTTGAGACAACTCTACGATGATTCCCGCTGCTCGTGAATTATAACATCCAGGGCTCCTATCTCCGTGAGCTCTTCATCGTGGTCGAATTCATCCCCATAGATTGCTTCAATGAATGAGATCTCCTGGCTCAAAGCTTCCGCAGAACTTTTTCCTTGCTCGAGGGTAATGGAAGTGTCCCTACTTTCAGAGTGATTTGGCGGTTTGGAAGTCAATGGTGGAGGCGTAAGTGTTTAAGAAAGGCCGCCCCGAATCGTGGGCATCTCTTGTCGATCGGTAATCCAAGATGACCCGGTCGATTGGAAAAACTAGATGTTTAACGTGAATAAGGACGCGTTGTTAACACAACCACCGCTAAACGGCTAGTTCGGTCCACTAATCAAGAGAGACGGGGCGCTCTTTTAGCCTTTTGTCCAGCCCGAGACTCTTGCGTGAGGCGTTCAATGGCATTACATTAACAGAGGCCCCTCAATCGCATAAGACATTGTGGAACGTGTGGCCTTCAATCGTCATGCAGAGATTGAAGGTCGTCCGGGGTCACCTCGCTTGATTGCAACGCTCTGTGAAGCCGTTGAACACTCTTCTCTTAGCACTTCCTCTGCCATTTCCTTGAGCTTCTTTTTACTTCCACAGCATCCTTAAGATACTTACAACACTTAGGCATCTCGCTTAATACCTCGGCAAGTGGCATAGTCACCATAGTATCTCTAAGCATCTTCCTCACTCCGTCATACTTTGTTTGTCGAGTTTAGGATATTCTCTCTTTTCTTTGCCGGATAGGGAAGGGTTTTCAATGATTAATCATAGGTTGACTTTTAATGGCTTCATCCTCCTTATCCTTCCATCCGATTTAACTTCTCGCTTTTCTTTTTAGTCGTGGGTTCGGATACTGACTTCTCTTCTCAACATCCTCATCACTATCCCCCCGAAGAATCATCACCACTCACTCTTCCTCACTTTTGCTTTCTTTGGCATTTAACTTTCGATTGCCCCTCCGAACTTATGGCGCCGGGAGGGGCTACTCGCTTCCGACATCTTTTGGGTCCAATCGTCTTACCGCTTCGAGGGTGACCGCATTCAACTCCTCCTCTCCATACTCCCATTGAGGTGTGATGGCGGTGCAAGCATTGATATCTGCGCCTTAGGGTTTTTATCTCAGATAACTCGGCAGTCTTCCTTGAGGTCTCGCTTGCTTGTTGATCGACCATCCGACCAATCTGCCTCTCCATCGCTCTTTGACCGGTGGCTAGTGTTTTCACCATGTCAACTAGCTCATCGATTTCTTCCGAGAGACGTGGTGGCTGTTGATTTGATTTTGCGTTGGGCCCGATTACCTTGGGGTCTTGGGTTATTGGATGCACCAGGCGGTGTATAATAACTATTCTCATGGATTTCCCGAAAAGTTGCGGTTTTGAGTTTGACTCGATTGACCGCAATTTTGACCAAGCCTCCGAAGGGTTGATTCTGTTCTCCATGGCTTGAACTTCCTCATTCATCACATTCCCGGCCTGTATGCCCGAGTGATTCACATCTGCCGCCCTTCTTGTCGCTTCATTTGCATGTTGGCTAGTTGTTTGTTCATTATTTCCATTTGAGCAACTAGCGCGCCTTGTCTCCGAGTTACTTTCAAGACCTCCTTTTGCTTCCACTAACATGGGTCTTCCTTTGAGTAGCCCACATGTTATTCTTAGCTATTGTTTCGCTACCTGTAGCAGGCATCATCATCTCCTCCTCCTAAAAACGATCCATGAGCCATGAGTCTAAGCAATCTCTATTGGGTTGAGTAACACCACCGATAGAATAATTCTAGAAGTTCATGTCGAGTGTATCCATGGTTAGGGCATTTCCTCATTAACAAATTCAACCTCTCCCAGCCTTTCCCACACTCTCTCCTTCTAGTTGCTCAGTAGCTATATCTCGTTTACGGTCCATTATCGCTTCCAGGTGAAACGATTTCAAAGCAAAGGCCCTTTTAACATCACCCGATTATGAAGAGAGTGATGGGGTAAGGACTTAAACCAACGATTTGCTTCACCCTTCAAAGCAAACGGGAAAAGTTTCAATTTAACAACTTCAAGGGGGACGCCAGTAGTGACCTGCTTCACATATTTGCACAAAAGTCGACAAGAAGTCATGTGGGTCTTCTGCAGCAGTGCCATGGAATGAACTATTTTGGACCATCCCCACAACTCCATTCTTAAGATCAAAATGCATTCCTCCCATCTCTGGAGGCCGAATTGGTCTATGCCCTTCCAAGAAGTCTTGATCAAGATATGGCGCATAAGGGTCTTCTTCTTGCCAACAACACCGCACCCGCTGGGGTTTATTCTTTCTTTGCTGAACATTCTGAGGTTGTTGTTGCATCTGCTGGTTTATCCAGGCTTGCTGCTGTTGTTGGTTCTGCAACATTTGCATCAGAATTTGGTTTAACTGAGCGGGATCTTGGTTATTATTCCCTTGGTTCTCCGGTTCGTCATCGCTAGAACCGTGTTCGCTCATCTTGTCAGAACTTTGAAATAATCTTCTTTTGACAATGTCTCGCTCAGGTTCGGGATTAAAGATAATCTTTCCCTTCTTACTCCTGGTTTGCATAAACCAGAGAAGCAGAACAGGAAGAAATCAACCTTAGGGTTGATGAGAACGAGTTTAGAGAAGATTGGAGGATTTAGAAGTTCAGAAAGATAGAAGAAGAGAAGAGAAAAGTGGAATTTTGAGGACTGAATCAAGCGTTCGAAAGAAAGATGAGGCGGGGCGGGCGTTCGTGATGGTGAACGCTCGTTCGTAAGGTTTTTATTATTATTATTTTTTTATATATTTTTTATTTATTTATTATTTTCTTATTTTCGAATTTAGAAAAGGATCTAGAAACAGAAACAAGAAAATAAACCTACCTACGAAAAATTTAAAACAGAAAAAGGCACTAGGGCGGTAAAAAAACGTGTTGAAATCTTCTAGGGCCAAAATGGAGGGGAAAACAGTGGATTTTGACCTCGAAAACACACTGAACGGCCTCGGGCGGTTCACCACGTCGTCGGCGCCGGGCGAGCTTTCGAATTGGGGTCCTGCGCCAAACGGACACTCGAGCCGAAAGTTACGCCAAAATACTACCGCGTGCCTAACGACCCCTTTTGACACGTAAAATCGTCCTAAGTAGAATCCGACAACCGTTACCGACTCCCGGCAACGGCGCCAAAAATTTGTTCGGTAAAACTAGTTTTAAATTTATAAACCAAAACACCCCAAGTATAAGGTTCGTAGTAGTAGGGTGTTACGGGTCGTCCTAAAGAGTCGAATGTTTATCGAATTAAGGCGGTTATTCTATCAAATATGTCACTAATTATTACCTAAAACTAAGGTTAATCTAACTATAAACTAAACCTAAGAAATACACTAAAAACTAAAGAAAAGAAACTAAAACAAAGAACTAAAAATAAAAATGCGAAACAGAAATATTCAAGAGTAGATTTAGCGTCCCGCTTGATGACGGGCGTCCGGATACGATTTAATGAAATATGCGAAAATAAAACAACAAAGATTGAGGTTTCAATTAACTAACTTAAGACTAACGTTGAAACAAACGACTTTGTCTTTAATTATAAAAGGGAGACAGTAGAACACCTAGAATCAATCACTCAACAATCAAACAACCAGTTTATGATTCGAATACAGTTTTATTGGTATGATCAATCGTGAAACCGACTAAATTCCGTTAGATCGATTTCTAGGGTTTGTTTACTTTTCAAGAAAAAACAAATAACATTCATCACAAGATCAACAATTCGTTCCCAAATTGTAATACCTAACTAACAATATATGATTCCTCAAAACATCATCAATTGTATCGATTGAAATAGAAAACTATTGTTGAATTATATTTCCATAAAAATTCAAACAACATAAAGTTTCATTGACATTCTGTCTAATAAAACTCTTAACAATTAAATCAGATTCAAACGATAAATAAAACAAAGTATTCAAAATCATAACTAAAGATAAACTAACGAATCATGGTTGTGATGACGTTGATGTGATATCCTCCGGTTGTTCCATCGCTATATGCGTTTAGCCAACAATCATGTTGGTGATCGTTGGATTGGAAGAACTCATCTTCATGAAGAGAAGATGCGGCTGAACTCTCTAGGGCACCGCTTTTTACGTGTATTAGTGCGGTTTTGTATAAAAGTATCCCATTAGGGTTGGGGCTTTCTTCTTTGTATTTATAGGAATCGATGTCGGCCGCTGATAAGAATCGGGTTGGACGCCCGTCTGAATATCCGGACGCTCGTCCAGAAACTTGGGACGGAACACGAACGTGCGTTTGGCCTGCGTCTGAACTCTCTGAACGTAAAATACGATTACGGGACGCCGCATGGACGCCTTGATTCACTCCTGGGCCTTTCGTCAAGATCGATGGACGCCCGTCTAGGATGGACGGGATCAGACGCTTCGTTTGCAATCCGAGGATCGGATTTCTCGAACTTTATCCAATTTCTTCAAGCCAAATCCATCTCTATCTCTTGTAATTCGAACTTGAGCCTCATTAATCCTCTTTATGCACTCAAATTAAGCTCCTATAAGATAAATAAACATTGCAAAATGTAGTAATCTTCAAATAATAATAATTCCGTCAATTAAACACATAAAATCGCCCAAATTACACTTTTAATACTTTTAAACCCATTATTCAAATTCAAGCCTTAAACACATAATTTTCTCTAAAAATTACTAAAATACGAAAAGATATTGTTCTCTAATAATGCGATAAAACCATAAATTTCACGAGAACATGAACAGACATAAAAAATATTGACATTTAGATGTGATTCATGCATCTCCTTATTATTTGTGGGAAATTAGGGATAAGGACACAATCTGGAATATTTTTAAGAATGGAGACAACTACATATTTTTATAGGAGAAGGACTAATGCATAATTTTATAGCGAGAAGGACAAACAATGAATCCAGGAAAATCGGTGAATCTCCTCAGTGAATCCCAAATCGGTGAATTTAAATGGTGAATTTTGATGATGAATCCCGAAAATCGGTGAATTTAAACAATGAATTTTGAAAATTAGTGAATTTCGACGAATTGAATTTGGCAAGTGAATTTAAACAAATAATTTCGAACACAAGTGAATTTCGACAGTGAATAAATAGTTTTGTCCTTTAAGCAAAAGTTTCAAAAGACTGTCCTTCTACTCAATTGATGAAATATTTCTGTCATTCTCCCTCATTCCCCATATTATTTGTGTTTCGTAAAAGGTATGTATTGATCCATGTTGACTGGTTTCATTTTACTGTTACTTTATCACTAATTTGCAAGGGAAAATGCTATGTCCACTACACAAAAATGTAGTGGATGATGTTGTGGATGATCCTGTCCACAGATTGGAGAGAGAAATTTTTTTTTTGTGGGTCCTGATTAAATGTGTGGTGTGGATGATGTTGTGGATGATGTTGTGGATGATGTTGTGGAAGTAGTTGTAGTGGATGTAGCACCACCGGTTTGCAAGTGGCAACACTTTGATCCATTAAAGTTGCAGACACGCAAATTATTATATCTTGTATGCGCGTGTAATTTGTTTTCTGTGAGCATTTGCGGCAAATTTACACATTTATATAATTATATATATGCTCGAAGATGAATTAATATTCATGTTTTCTTTCTTTAGTTTTAATAGCAAAAACTATTTTAATTTTATTTTCCCCTTTAAGGGAAATATTATGTAAAATCTAGTCGATATATATATGATGGTTTCTTGTGGAATTCATATTAAATATCGAAACGGTAATTCTGTCAAATGGTGAATGCAACCGCTTCGTTTTCGTATGATTTGCATTTAGGTAGAAATCTTCGGACACTATACATATAGTACTTCATGTTGTTCGAAGTTTAAGCTCTCGTTTTACATTTGCGGTAAGATTTACATGTTGGTGGTCTAAGTTATATTTGTTGGACAATCTTGTTCATAAACGAAATAAAATACAACTAAAACGAAAATACAAGAAAATCGAATTACAATTGCAAAGGAAACGAAAAGGATATATGATCCGAATTTCATGTTGCATTGTGCTTTCTTAAGACTAATTCGCCCCTCACCTTCGTGTGCCGTGAGATTCAGCGGGATGTTAATCTCCCAGGATAAAACGGATAGCAATGACAGGAAGCACAACGCCTTCAATTGCTTAAGAACCTTGTAGTTTGAACTCTCGCCATGTAGAAAAAGTAAGAAGAAAGCATATTCTTTGGTGTGTTACTCGTATGAAGAACTGATCAAGAAGTCTGTTTATATAGGCTTTATTCTGTAGAGGATAGCTGGGAACTGATGGAATACGAAAGATGAACAGCCTAAGCATCATTATATAGGCTTTATTCTGTAGAGGATAGCTGGGAACTGATGGAATACGAAAGATGAACAGCCTCAGCATCATTATTTCGAAATGAATGTCATCAAAGCTCAGGATTGGAACAGTACGATGTCGCAGAGATGCCATAAGTGTTGTCAGTTGGAAGGTCACTCTGTATTTGATAATTCAGTTCGAAAAATAAAGGATCAGGTTGCAAAACCGAACCCTCACTGGGAGCCTTTGAATCGAGTTGCATTCGTGTCCAGCGAGGCGCGCCGCACACAAGTTCAAGCCGAAATCGGATGGATTTGCACCCCTAACGCGCCAGCGTAGAGAACGGTGTATAAAGTTGGTAAATTCTTACCACTACACTAATACAACATCATATATATGTTGGCTCTTTTCCTTCATTCCTTTCAATGTGGGAGAAATTGGTTTCTCCAATTTTCCCTTTATTACTAACACTTTCCATTCACCACTTAGGCCCAATAGGCCCAATATGACATATCATTTAACATATCCATTTTAACCATCATTTTCCAACAATCCCCCACATGAATGGAATAGTGTTTAAAACCCTAGCAAAGGCTCTAAGAATGAAATTGAGAGTTCGGCGGTAGATCAATGCATAGGATAGGTAGGGGTGACCCTTTGAACCTTCCCTTGATTAAATATGTTTACTTTACTGGCTGACTAGTAGACGCGATGTCCTTGAACTATTCTCGCCGTTGATGTAAATGATGACATATCAACCACACTTTGCATCTACCTATCAACATAGTTCTTGCGGTTATGTCCATTTTGGCCGTGGACATCTGCGCTCGTTCAAAGAAGAGTTTCTAAGAATTGCGCCCTCACAATTCCCTTTGAAGCGGCCCCTCTTCTCTCTTACATAGGTGATTCTGTAATTCAGAATTTTCTCAAAATATTCTTCTTACACAAATCATTAAAAGCTCTTCTGTGAGCTTATCCTCGTTCAATCTTACTGTTTCTTCATCTTAGGAATGAGCTTGAGGGTTACCCCCCACAGTGACTTTACTTCGGCAATTAGGTTTTCCCATTGAACCAAGATCTTGGGATCTCCAATCTACAAGGTTGGGTTTTCCTTCGCAAAAGTTTTATTCCATGGGCTTTAGTCCCATTCCTCTTGATGATTTAGCAACTACCTCTCTATTTAACCCTTTGGTTAGCGGATCCTCAAGATTATCCTCTGACTTAACATAGTCTAAGGTAATCGTACCAGTTGAGAGTAGTTGTCTAATGGAATTATGTCTTCGGCGTATGTGCCTAGACTTACCATTATACATTATATTATGTGCTCTTCCAATCGCTGATTGACTGTCACAGTGAATACATATTCCTGGCACTGGCTTCGGCCATTGAGGAATATCTTCTAGGAATTGATGCAACTATTCTGCCTCTTCCCCACATTTATCCAATGCCACAAACTCAGATTCCATTGTGGATCTGGTTATCTCGGTTTGTTTGGAAGATTTCCAAGACACGGCTCCACCGCCTAACGTGAATACAAAGCCACTTGTGGATTTTGAATCCTTTGAATCAAAAATCCAATTTGCATCAAGATATCCTTCATAACAATTGGTTCTCTTGTATAGTGAAGGCCATACTTACAAGTATATCTTAAGTATCTCAAGAACCTCACTATAGCTTTCCAATGTTCATGACTCGGATTACTAGTATATCTACTTAGCTTGCCAACAAATAAGCTTATATCCGTCTAGTACAACTCATTAAGTACATTAGACTTCCGATGATCCTTGCATACTCTAATTGAGATACACCTCACCTTTATTTTTGAACAAAGGTTGACTTTGATCTATTGGAGTTCTAGCTTCATTTGAGTCATCTCTATTGAATTTTTCCAGATTTTATCAATATAATTAGATTGACTCAAAATGAGACCATTAGAATTTCTTGTAATTCTAATTCCCAATATCATCTCTCGCTAAACCCATATCTTTCATTTCAAATCAAGCGTTTAACATATCTTTGGTAGATTTGATCATCTTATCATTACTACCAACTATCAAGATGTCATCCACATAAAGACATAAGATGACATAGCCATCTTTTGTTTCTTTCATGTAAGTACATTTATCACATTCATTGGTTTTGAACCCTTTTTCAAGCATAACATGATCAAACTTTTGATGCCATTGTTTTGGTGCTTGTTTTAAGCCATATAATGACTTAACCAATTTACACACTTTCTTATCTTGTCTGGACTAGAAAAACCCTCGAGGTTGTTCCATGTAGATTTCTTCTTCTAAATCTCCATTTAAGAAAGCGGTTTTCACATCCATTTGATGTACTTCTAAATTACGCAAAGCGGCTATAGCAAGTACCATCCTAATGGAAGTTATTCTCGTCACTGGAGAATATGTGTCAAAATAATCAAGACCTTCTTTTTGACTATAACCTTTTATTACTAGTCTGGCCTTATATTTATCAATAGATCCATCAAGTTGCATTTTCCTCTTAAAGATCCATTTTGATCCTAGTGGCTTACATCCTGGAGGTAAATCAACTAACTCCCAAGTATGATTTTGCAATATAGAGTCTATTTCACTATTTATTGCTTCTTTCCACATTGGACCTTCAGAAGAAGTTGTCGCTTCTTTAAAGCTTTGAGGATCTGTCTCTATCATATAAGTGATAAAATCTTCACCAAAAGATTTTTCAGTCCTCGACCTTTTTCTTCTTCTTGGCTCAACCTCAGTTGGCTCTTCTTCATTTACTTGTTCAGAAGGGTGATCCTGAACATGAACACGCTTTAATGAACTAAGTTCATTTGTTTTAGCTGGAAATACATTCTCAAAGAATGATGCATTTCTCGATTCCATTATCGTATTTTTATGTATTTCAGGATTATCTGACTTATACACAAGAAATCGATAAGCACTACTGTTGTGTGCATATCCAATGAATATACAATCAACAGTTTTTGATCCTATCTTTACTACTTTGGGTGTAGATTAGCACCTTTGCAAGGCACCCCACACTTTCAAGTATTTGTAAGAAGGTGGTTTACCTTTCCACAGTTCATAAGGAGTTTTCTCTTGTTTCTTTTCGGGTATCTTATTTAAAAGATAATTGCTAGAAAGGATAGCTTCCCCACAAGTTTTGTGATACTCCTGAACTCAACAACATTGAATTCATCATTTCTTTCAATGTTCGATTTTTCCTTTCAGCAACTCCATTCGATTGTGGTGACCATGGCACGGTTATTTCATGAATAATCTCATGTTCGGCACAAAAATCACTTAGTGGTGCCAAATATTCACCACCTCTATCGCTCGAGTATTTTGATCTTTTTCCATGTTGATTCTCAACTTCTTTTACGAATAGAATAAATTTATCTATCGCTTCATATTTTCCTTTTAACAAGTATACATAGCAATATTTAGTGCAGTCATCGAAAAAGGTAATAAAATAATTATTTCCGCCTCTCGATTGCACAATTTTAAGATCACACACGTCGCTATGTATTAGTTCGAGTGGTTGCGTATATCTTTCAACATTTTGAAAGGACGCTCTTGTTAATTTCACTTCAACACAAGTTTCACACTTATGTTCTTTATCAATTTTGAATTTGGGGATATATTTTAGACTTATTAATCTACGCAGGGAATCGTAATTAACATGTCCTAGTCTACCATCCCATAAGGAAGGTGACTCAACCAAGTAAGCAGAACCAGCAATATTATTATTGATATTGTTTGGCCTAACAGCCATTACATTCAGCTTGACCATGCCATTACATGCATACCCCTTACCAACATACATACCACTCTTAGTTAAAGTAAATTTGTCGGACTCTAAAACAAGACGGAAGCCATTTTTATTCAATAGCACTCCAGACACCAGATTCTTGTGCATATCCGGGACATATAGCACATTCTTCAGAGTTAGATGCTTGCCAGAAGTCATCTTCAGAATCACTTCTCCTTTTCCAGCTATAGCAGAAGTAGCCGAGTTTCCCATGAACAAAGTCTCATTACCTTGAACTGACTCGAACTTAGTAAACACTTCCATGTCAGAGCATATGTGCCTTGTAGCTCCTGTGTCTACCCACCATTCTCTAGGATTTGAATCCACCATGTTCACTTCAGACACAACGGCACAAAGATCAATCTCTTCCATGCCTTGAACAATATTTGCTTCTGAAACCTTCTTCTTTGGTAGCTTGCAATCAGCGGATTTGTGACCAATCTTGTCACAATTGAAAATTTTCCCTTGGAACTTAGGTTTTTCAATGCCACCTTTCGGTCCCAATTTAGCTTTTGGTCCCGTTTTTGATTTCTTAACAAACTTGTTCTTTTTCAAGCTTTGGCCATGTTCTACCACGTTGGCCCTTGCAAGATTCTGAGGGTAATTTCCTCTTTTATCAGACTTCTTATTGTCATCTTCAATACGAAGCCTAACAACAAGATCTTCCATGCTCATTTCCTTTCGCTTATGCTTAAGGTAATTCTTGAAATCTTTCCATTCATTTGGTAATTTCTCAATAACACAAGCGACTTGGAAAGTTTCACTAAGCTACATCTTTTCAGCTTGAATCTCATGAAGAATCAACTGAAATTCTTCCACTTGTTCCATGAGTGGTCTAGAGTCCACCATCTTGTACTCCAAGAACCTGCCAACGACAAATTTCTTTGTACCTGCATCTTCGGTTCTATACTTTTTATCTAGTGCCTCCCACAATTCTTTTGCACTCTTTTTATCACAATAAACATCATACAATGAGTCACATAAACAATTCATTACATAATGTCTACACAAATAATCACATTGTTTCCATTCTTCCATGGCAAACAGATAATCTTGATTCGGCTCTCCTTCCGCTTCCGGTGTTGGTGGATCATCGGTTAGGAATTTAGCCATACGCAAAGTTGTGAGATAGAACATCATCTTTTGTTGCCATCTCTTAAAATTCAAGCCATTGAATTTTTCCGGCCTCTCATGCTGATTCATAGGAGCAGCACCTCGATTTGGCAGTTGTTGCACCATAGCCAAAGGCTGAGTCTGACCATCAGCACCATTCTGAGCCGCACTGGTTGACATTTCTGAAATTTAACACACAAATTGATTAAATTTCCTTTCAACTATTTGTAGAACAATTTTTAATTGAACTATACTCAATTAAACAAATGATTCGTTTAGAACTTGTTTTATTGAACCACTGTCGTTTTAAACCCAAAACAGCTTGGTTTTAATGAACAGCTCGTTTTTTCAATAAAACAGCTCGTTTAATAAACTAAACAACTTGTTTGAATTCAGCTCGTTTAAGAAATTGAACAGCTCGTTCAAAGACTAAACAACTCGTTTATCAAACAAATATTCAGCCAGCTTGTTTACCAAAATTACTCATTTTACACAAATCGATTCGCTTTCTTCAAGTACGGAAAACTGAATCACAAAACTGTTATGAACAGTTTATTAAGATCGAAACTGTTCAACACAAGAACCAGCTCGATTCAACATAGTTATACAAACTGTTCGTTCTTAATTTCCTCTCGTTAATGAACAAGAAATATCAGAATTAGTCTTAAGATTGTTGGCCAATCTTGTTTATAAACGAAATAAAATACAACTAAAACGAAAATACAAGAAAATCGAACTACAATTGCAAAGGAAACGAAAAAGGATATATGATCCGAGCCCTGTGTTGCACACAGGTTCCTTAAGACTAATTCGCCCCTCACTTTCGTGTGCCGTGAGATTCGGCCGGACGTTAATCTCCCAGGATAGAACGGATAGCAATGACAGAAGCACAACGCCTTCAATTGCTTAAGAACCTTGTAGTTTGAACTCTCGCTTTTCATGTAAAAAGTAAGAAGTAAGCGATTTCTTTGGTGTGTTCGTGTATGAAGAACTGATCAAGAAGTCTGTTTATATAGGCTTTATTCTGTAGAGGATAGCTGGGAACTGATGGAATACGAAAGATGAACAGCCTCAGCATCATTATTTCGAAATGAATGTCATCAAAGCTCGAGGATTGGAACAGTACGATGACGCAGATGCCATAAGTGTTGTCGCTTGGAAGGTCACTCAATTTGATAATTCAGTTCGAAAATAAAGGATCAAAGTTGCAAACCGAACCTTCACCGGGAGCCTTTGAATCGAAGTTGCATTCGTGTCCAGACGCCGGCGCGCACACAAGTTCAAGCTGAAATCCGGATTGATTTGCACCCCCCCTGCGCCCGTGCGTAGAGAATGGTGTATAAAGTTGGTAAATTCTTACCACTACACTAATACAACATCATAAATATGTTGGCTCTTTTCTTTCTTTCCTTCCAATGTGGGAGAAATTGGTTTCTCCAATTTTCCCTTTATTACTAACACTTTCCATTCACCACTTAGGCCCAATAGGCCCAATATGACATATCATTTAACATATCCATTTTAACCATCATTTTCCAACAATATTTTCATTAAGTGAAGGAAAAACGGAACCATTGGATCTGTTTCACGGTATGACACTGTGATTCAAAGTTGTGCAAAATTGGATGTTAAAAAGTATATTGCTACTTTCTTTGACGATAGCATTAATACTGTTATGTTTATGTACTGAAAAACAAAGATGAGGCCCTTGAAGTTGAGAATCAATTTGGCAAACGAATTGATAAAATTCGTAGTGCTTGAGGTGGATAGTATAATGCATGATAAAATTCGTAGTGCTTGAGGGACTCGAATGCTAGGAGCGTCAATTTCATCCCTGCTGTCGCCTCAAGTTCGGCGCGAGCTGCTTTCATGGCTTGTGGGACGACCAATTGCCTTTGAAGGTTTGAGGATGATGACCGGTTCTCTTTCCTACTATTCTTACGCTGCGGGGGAGGTGTTGGCTGCCATGACTCGTCGCTGGGATCATCTTCTTCCTCTGGTTCTGGGGTTTGGGAATTTTCCCCAGATGAGTCTCTGTTTGAGTGATTCATACCTTGCGGATTTTCATTGAGGGGACCTTCTTCTTCCAGGCCTTCACAGTCCTCATCCTCTTCATCCTCTTCTGCTACGACGGCATTGAGAACAGCAGCTTTTGCGGATTCGCCCAAAGCTACAAGTTGATCAATTAGCCCCTAATGAGTTGCATTGAGAGAGGTATTTTCCTGCTGCGGCTGATCCTGGTTGTTAGCATCTGACTCTGATACGTTGTTAGCACCATTACCATTAGCAGCCTGTTGTCGTGTAGTCACCATGTTTGTCTTGAAGCTTTTCCTGGGATTATCAATCAACAGAAGGCCCTCCTTCTAGCGTCAATTGACGATCCAAAAATCGTCAGGGTAATCAACCAAATCCACTTCCTTGATTATGCCCTAAGAACGCTTCAAGAACACAGAAAAACGATGGGGGAGGGGGTGGTTTGATTCGTTTTAGACTGCACTTGACGATGATCAAGCTGCCTACGTATCCAATTATTGAATTGGAATCAAGTCTTCGTAGTTCCTTAGGGACAATTTATATAGAGGGGCTGAGGCCCTAGGGTTTAAGATGGCGTGCTTGTGATTGACTCTGATTAACGTATTCCCTAAGGAAGAAGATTATGATAAAGTGATCTCCATGATTATAGGAGATAATTATGGTATTCAAATATTAGCATTAAGTGATAAAGATCCGAGTCTTATTTATTCAAGATTCTATGATAGTTATCTATTATTAGGCATACGATGTATAAGATTAAAGACAAGTTCTGCCAGAGATGTACAAGAGCGATGGGATCGGCTCATAGGGATCGGAGGCCATGAGCAAGCTCTCATGGCCATAAGATTAAACAAGTTTAAAGACCTTGCCCGACCGAGGAGATCGGTGGAGACAGCTCGGCCGACCTCCCAGGGTTCTGGGTCAGGCTCTTCTCTGACCTGCCAAAGACTGAGATGAACCGCTCCAGCCATGGTCGGACTCACGAGGGTTGGTGAAGGGAAAACGGATGGGCGAGCCCCCAGGGCTCGTCACTAGGAGATTGAAGGTGACCTATTCCCCTTGGCTAAGTGCTGAGCTACCCAAGAGGCGCCACGTGGGTGAGCCCATTTTCTGACAGCATCAATAGGGTCTTTGTTTATCTCTGACAATGCAACAGACATTTCGAACTGATGTACTCAGTTTTTCCGAACTGATGCTTGCTTATGTTGGAATTTTATCAGAATTATAATGTTGGGTTGGCCCAAAAATTGTATACTTGAGCCGAGCCAAGCCCAAGCCCGAACCGAGCTGGCCGGATGGCAGCAGCACGCGCGAACGAACAAGCATCTACATCCTCCATCATTCACAAATTCTCTTACAACAATTTGACAAACCAAATACACGGATTAGGATGCAACAGTTATGTCTTAAGATTGTTAGATATATTAGTACTGTATCGGTAATTTTCTGAGAGCTGAACAAAATGAATTTGTAGAAACATAAATCCAAGAAGATGAACACATAACATGGAAAACTTTATTCATATGTTCAAATACTACAACACATAGAAAGAAAAGATGCAGAAAGCAAATGTAAACACGAAAACTTATTGTGACTGAGACGAGTTTAGAACTCTGTCCTTAAGACATAATTGCCCCGCCTATTGTGCACACGGTTTATAGCAATATGTCTCCCAAGATACAACAGTCTACCTTTTTGTGTTCTTGCACTTGAATGAGGAAAACAACGAACTGATAGGGTCTTTGTTAATCTTTGACAATGCAACAAACATTTCGAACTGATGTACTCAGTTTTTCTGAACTGATGCTTGCTTATGTTGGCATTTTATTCAAAATTATAATGTTGAGTTGGCTTAAAATTTTATACTTGAGCCGAGCCAAGCCCAAGCCCAAACCGAGCTGGCCGGACAGCAGCGGCGCGCGCGAACAAACAAGCATCTACGTCCTCCCTCATTCACAAAATTCTCTTGCCCCTTGGGCTTGCCCCTTTATGGAACTCTCACACTTATATAGTGAGCATCTTTAGTTTCATTACCTGTGTGGAATAGATGGAAAACACTTCCATTACAACACCCATATAAATTACTCTATCTTTAGACATTAATTTCTCATTCACCTGATATCGGGATGAAGTGATTCAAAAGCCTAACATCAACTACTATCTTAGTAGTTTCCAACAATAGTTTTAGCTCCCGGAAATTCATTCCACAAGTCATTCAAATTCGACCCTAAAATGGACTGTTCGCAACTTATACTTAGACCTGGTTTGAGCTAAAAAACATTAAAATTCCAACACAAAGTAACATAGTAAGACCAGTATGGGCGCAGTATCGACAATATGACGAATTTTTCTTTCGGCCGTTCCATTTTGCTCATGATTTTTATGTGGACAAGCATTGCGATGTAAAATGCCCTTAGAACGAAGAAAAGAGTTTAATTTACGGTAATCACCACCCCCAATCACTGTGAAAAGCTTTAATTGAAGTATTAAGTTGACGTTCAACATAGGCATAAATCTGTTGAAAAATATCAAGCAATTCACTACGTTGTTTTAAGACAATAAAGCCGACAATAACGAGTGAATTCATGAATAAATAATGACAACATATCGAAATCCATGAGAAATATAATGACAATGGGCTGAAGAGCCATGTCACGAAGTGAAGCAACCGTTAAAGCAGAAAGAAAAAAAATAAAATTAAAAACTTAGCTCTGATACATTGTAATGAAATGATAAAGATAATGGAATTTTAAGCTTTTTTCAATCAATTTACTATTAGACAGATAGTGTAGTTACATTTATAATTACAAGGAGAGATATCGATTTACAAAGTGTCTATCTCTATTATAACTAATAATCTACCAACAATGGCCACACAGAATTGTAAGTATGTATCAAGTTCTAACACAATTTAGTATAAAAGAAAAGATATTAAAAAATATTGAAAACTATGGAAGGATCAAACAATAAAAATTTGGTGCTGCAAATATGTATGCATATCCGTACTTGCATTTTAGTGTGTGGAAGCAAATCTTGTTTAATTGCACAATCAAATTAAGACTGGTGAAGGCGAAGGTGAAGGAGGGGAAATTAAATCGACGATGCGAAAGTAGAATAAAATCTTCTTATGAAAACAAATTAAACGAAGGAAAAATCTGTAAATCCTAATTTTGTGCAACACCAAGGTTACAACTTGGATTCTCTTTCTTAAAACAATGGTGACATTTTTGGTTATTAAAGTGAGTAAAAGACAAAAATATTCTAAGTTGTTGTTTGCTCATTTCAACAATCTGACATACATGTAATTATCAAGTTGAAATGAACCTTAATTTTTTGCTATCTAATGCACTTTTTTTGTTTCATCTACTCAAAAAGATGGCTAATAAACTTGCTATGACCTATATGGGGAAAAATTGGATTTTTCATCCGGTAACTCTTCTTTGTTTTCCATTTTCGTCATAGTTTTTACTCCGGTGAGAAATTCGGTCTTGTAACTTTAAAAATCGTTGCAAAAATAGTCTTGTCCAACCGGAAAAGCTTCTAATAGCCAACGTGCCTCTAATCAACTCGATTCAAACCAAATGTCTACTACAACTCAAACGATGTCTACTACAACTCAAACTCAAAGTGAAGATGACGGAGTAATAAGGTGTTTGGAGATATAAGGTGGCAAAAATTCAAAAAAAATGTGTGAAGGAATTGGCGAACCAAGTACATGAGTTCAAAAATAAAAGATATCTAGAGCAATGTGTGTGGATAATTCGATTCAAACTTCAAACCAACAAAAGTCGGCAAATGCAAAAATCTGGAAAAAGCAAGCTTGTCCAGTTTCAAGCATGTCCAGTTCAATTTTTGAAGATTGAAGACTTAAAATTCAACATTCGATTTATTTCAAATTCTATGATAAAATAAATTCATTTGTTTCAAATTCTAGGATAAAATAATTATCTTTTTGTGGTTTGAATAATGCTAGTGCTAGCTATAAATTCCCGAGTTGGGATCATTGTAAAAGCACGGAATTTTAGCAAAGAAAAAAATACAATACAATAGAATTGTTTCTTACCTGCTTGTTCATCACCCAAATTGTCTTTTTCTTTATCAATTTAGCCGTGTGTTGTAGTTTTTCTCATGGTATCGAGCAGCGAGGTCTCGAGTTCAAACCCCGCTCCAAACACAATTTTCCCAAAACAAACAAACAAAAAAATCAAGTGTTGGGCTCTCTAAAAATATAATAAGCCTACACTTGAAGGGGCGTGTTGAAGTATAAAATGTTAATTATCTACCTCCTCAACAGCTTAAGCTTTTGGGAGAGATGGTAGTTCAACATGGTATCAGAGCCAAAACTGTGCTAAAGCAACCAAAAGCAAATCAAAAATCAAACAGATCAAGGTTTTACCAAAAACGCAGCAAATCACACCACGTCCATATCAGTTTTTCTCAGCAGCCAATCAAACCTCCTTCATCTCTCTGCTTTTCTTTTCAAAGATCGCTTAGCTTCATCAACATCGCTTCTTTTTTCAAGAAAATTCGACACAAAACAATTTCTCGGTTTTCCAAAGACAATTTAGCAAAACAAACCAAGTTTATATCCGTTTTCTATCACAGTTTCAGCTACATAATCAGTCCGTTTCCTTCAGCACAGAAGCAAAAATACAGCCTTCCTAGATCAGTTTTTTCGAAAAAAAAAAAAAACAAACAGATACAGCTAGACTTTTTTCTTCACAGATACAGCCTTTTGTTTTGTTCTTTTTGGTTCGTTTAATCACATAACCTCAGAAGCAAAATCACCTTTTTTTCTAAATCAGTTTTTTTCAGGCGTAAAAAATAAAAAAAATAAAAAAATAAAAAATAAGGAACCGACTCACTCAGCTCTCTTCTTTTTTGTTTGCCTCTTCTCCTTTGTTTTTTGCTTGCAGGTATGTCTAGCCTATCACTCAATGTCACCGCCACACCCTAAAGCTCAATCAAGGCAATTATCCATTGTGGAGAGAGCAAGTCCTTGCCCTTGCAGAGAGCCAAGACCTCCAGCAACACATAACAGTCGAAAAATCAGCACCAGAACCACACATCCAAACCAAAAATGCAGCGGGGGTTGTAACACAGACAGACAATCCAGACTACACAAAGTGGAAAAAGGAAGATCGGTTGCTCAGGGGATGGCTCATTGGGTCATTATCTGAAGAATCACTAGGCATAGTAATTGGTCTGGACACAGCATATACAGTCTGGAATGCTCTAAAGGATGCTTATGCCCAAGATTCTCAAGAAATGGAGTTCACCCTCAAACAACAATTAACTTATCTGAAGAAAGATGACACCAAGAACATATCAGATCATATCAGACAGTTCAAAAGCCTCTGTGACAGCCTTGCAGCCATTGGGAAACCTGTTCAAGATTCAGAAAAAGTCTACTTTCTCCTTACAAGTCTGGGACCTTCCTATGAAACCTTTACCACCACAATGCTAAAACCCCCTAGGCCAACATACACTGAACTGGTATCCCATCTCCAAAGTCTAGACCAAAGAAGGACATGGTTCTCCACAAACACAGCCCATACACAACTTACCCCTCAGATTGCGTACTACACTCAACACCAACCTCCACAAACTCCAACTGAACAACACCACACTTCAAATTCGGGCATTCAGAACTTTCCAGGACAATATCCCACCGACCTTTCACCCACGCAATCCCTCCTATATGGCTGTCGGCCCAAACCCGACCCCAATTCACTATCAGTCTCAAAACCAGAATACTCCAACCTACTCCTCAAATCTCGCCTTCCAACCGCCTATTATGGCCAAAACAGCCCAGAAACAATCAACAAATCAGACCACAATATCAAGCTGACACCAGGTTCACATCCACTGGGAGAGGATTCCAAGCACAACAGAACAGGGGTACTTTCAACACCAACCAAAGCTATAACTCTGAACAGACACAAAGGAGGCCTCCACCACCTGGCGAAAGAAGAATGACCCCAGAAGAGAGGGAGAATTTCAGGAATGAAAGGTGCCAATACTGTGGGGTTATTGGCCACATAGAAAAGATATGTTGGTGGGTACCCAAGAAGGATCAACAGAACCAGAATCTGCCTCAAGCATTGGCTGCTCTCACATTAGACACATCCATATCTGACACTGATTGGACTGTTGACACTGGAGCCTCAAATCACATGACTGGTAAGTCTACTATGTTATCTAATATCACTGGTTTAGAACACACACAATCTGTACTTATTGGAAATGGAGACTCCCTACCTATCACTGGCATAGGCCAAGCACACTTAAAACAATCACATACTGTCATGCCTTTAAGAAATGTACTGTTAGTCCCTAGTTTAACAAAAAATCTGTTATCTGTTGGACAACTAACACATGATCAATCAGTTACTTGTGAATTTACAAATGATTGTGTCTTTGTTAAGGATCAGGCAACAGGGAAGACTCTGACAACAGGAATAAAAAGGGGTGATTTGTATGTGCTGGAAAACCAACCTGAACTCTATTTCTCACATAGATTTAGGTCTGGCTCCTGTCAACTATGGGATCAAAGGTTGGGACACACACAAATGAGCACTGTGCAACATTTGAAGACCAAAGGTTTTATTGAAGTTCTAGGTCCAATAAAGACAGATTCCTTATGTGAAAGCTGTCAACTAGGAAAGTTAAGCAAGTTTCCTTTTTATGATTCTGAACATGTTAGCACTAGTCCTTTTGAAACTATTCATTGTGATTTATGGGGCCCTGCTCCTATTAAGTCTATTGGTCAGTTTTCTTATTATGCAAGTATTGTGGATGACTATAGCAAATTTACATGGCTTATTCCTTTAGTTCATAAGTCTGATTTTTTCCCGCTTATTTACAATTTGAAACTATGATCAAAAGGCAATTTGATAAAGAAATAAAGATTTTTCATTCAGACTGTGGAACTGAATTTACCAACGGTAGACTTAGAGACCACTTCTCCACCTCTGGTATTATTCATCACATGTCATGCCCTCACACACCACAATAGTTAGGAGCTGTAGAAAGAAGGCACAGAACCATTAGGGAACTAGGGATGACCATGCTCTTCCACAAAGAATGTACCCTCAGATCTCTCGGATGTAAGCCTTTGCTACAAATGCCTACTACCTTATGAATAGAACGCCCTCCACAGTCCTCAATAATGAATCTCCTTACTCCAAGCTATACCAAAAAGATCCTACCTATACTCATCTCAGGGTTTTTGGTTCTAAGTGTTATCCCTATACTTGGGACACCAAATCCAACAAATTTGACCCTAAAACTGTTCCTTGTGTGTTCATTGGCTACAGCATGCAACATAAAGGATACAGGTGCTATCACCCTTCCACCAGAAAAGTCATCATTTCTCGACATGTAGCCTTTGATGAGACTGAGTTCCCATATAAACCTACCACTCATGCAAAAATCAATCCCATATCTCATACTTCAACTCGAGCACTTTTCCGTAATGGATTGACTCCCTCACATCCTCACGACGACCATATAGACCTTACCTCGCCTCTCACTCTCCCGACTTACCCCCACCCCGACTCGTCCCATTCCAAATCCCCCAGCATACTTCTACCACTCAGGCTTTCATCCAACCTCCAAATCCTAACCATCATACACCAGAAAATGACCACACCATCCCTCACAGTCCACCTGCGTCCCCTGCTCCCTCTGATCACACCATTTCAGACCCTGACTCCCCACCTCCTTCTCCACCTCCTCAACCTTCACACATGACCACTAGGGCACAACATGGAATCTTCAAACCCAATCCTAAATATGCTCTAATGGTCTCCAATTTTCCTCAAATACCTAGAGAACTGAAAACTGTCACTGAAGCTCTCAAACACCCAGGTTGGAAAGCAGCCATGCTAGAAGAGCTAACCGCCTTAAAGCCAATGACACTTGGGACCTCGCTCCTCCTAAACCACACATGCATACCATAGGGTGTAAGTGGGTTTTCAAAGCCAAGCTTAAACCAGATGGCTCCTAGATAGACTCAAATCCGCACTTGTAGCCAAAGGATACAAGCAAATAGATGGAGTAGACTATCATGAAACCTTCTATCCGGTCATCAAACCAGGCACTATTAGACTTGTTCTCTCTATTGCTTTGAGCAGGAACTGGGAAATTAAGCAACTGGATGTCAAAAATGCTTTTCTACATGGCTTTGTTCAAGAAGAGATCTATATGGACCAACCTCCAGGTATGAAAGATCCTGCATTTCCTCAACACGTCTGCAAATTAAAAAGGGCTCTATACGGACTCAAACAAGCCCCTAGGGCTTGGTTGATGACAGCTCAAAGACCTTTCTTTTACATTATGGTTTCTATTGCAGTCTGGCTGACCCTTCCTTGTTTGTTTATCAGTCTGATCAAGGCTCACTTTATCTCTTATTATATGTTGATGACATGCTTCTCACAGGTTCTCACAATGCTCTATTATCCACCTTCATTGCTCTACTCCACACTGAGTTTGCAATGAAGGATTTGGGTCATCTTCATCATTTTCTTGGTGTTGAGATTGTCTGTGCAGGTTCTACACTTCATATGTCTCAAACTCACTATGCCCTCACTATCTTGGAGAAAGCTCAAATGACGGAATGCAAACCAGTTGCAACTCCACTAGAACTCAAGCCCTATGCGGCCCCTGATGCTCCACTCATGACAAACCCTACATACTACAGACAACTGATTGGCTCTCTACAGTACCTCACCTTCACCAGACCAGATATCAGCTATGCTGTCAACTATGCTTCTCAGTTCTTACAAGCTCCTACCTTGGCACACTTCAAATTTGTCAACAGATTACTCAGATATGTCAAGGCTGTTAGGAAATCACTAGTTTAACGCAGCGGAATTTAAAATTTGATTTCCTTTTCTAGATCGTTCTTCGTTTAATGCAATAAACACGTTAAGTAGTTTGACGGTTATACCTTGGATGATCTACAAGATCGTCGCTTTGACCGCCAACGGAGAGTAGTTCAATGCGCAAGCCGTCCACGCGTCCGGCCTCTATCGCTAATCCACACGAACCCCTCGCCGGAATCCTCCTTGGATTGCTATCGGAAAAACTCCGGGTCGCTAGATCGACCTTTTCTTCCCTCACAAACTCACTATGGAGAGCTCTCTATTTTACACAAGAATTATGAACTCTTGCAATTGTGTTGTACAAAAGAGCTTGACACCCACTTCCTTTTTATAGAGGAAGTGGCGCCCCAATAGTAGTGTAGGAGAAGAAAACTTTTTCCAATAAAATAAGGAAAATCAATTAGATTGATTTATCTCTTTAATTATAATATTTTTGTCAATATCATATATTGATTATAATTATCTTATTACCATAAATCTATTTTGCAAAATCGATTAATATCCTATATTAATATTATGGCAATATCTATTAATTAAAGTGCACAATCCAAGTGTATCTCATACACTCAAAAGTGGCGCCCCTTTAGTCAATAAATTGACTTCCGGAATATTCTTTAATTAATATAATTTATATATAATTAATATCTTGTATTTTATTTATTCATAATAAATAAATACCACCATATTAATTTACCACTATAACCTTTATAGTCTAGAGATAAACTTTCCTTATTTGGTTATCAACTATAACCGCATTTTAATCCGACTCGATGTTCATATGTGTGTGACCCGATAGGCTTCCGAATATGTTGGCGTAGACACAAAGTGCAATTTACTAAAATGCCCTTCATACCTAACGATCACGGGATAGCGTCACAGCAACACACCGTGACTCCCAATTATCGGAAGAGTCAAAAGCAATGACTACTACCTTTCATGTGAAGCGCTTATCGTGTAACTTACAATCCTATCGCTATAATAATATCCATACGATCGTATCTCGAGTGTCAATACATTGACGATCGTATCTTATAATCTGGATATCATGCTCTCTCGAATAACACATTTACTCCCACTTTGCAAAGATTCTCGAGAGCTAGACATTCCTTATAAGAAGGCCATTTCGATATTCAATCCCAATCATAGGATACGCGATTCCCGGACGACCAATCATGTATACTCCGCGATGCTTCAATATCATACCCAATCACTACCGCATGATCGCCCGTGGTTAGGAGAAATCTCAATAGTGTCAAAGCATGACAATCCACACCGTGATGCCATGAAGACTCCGGTCAAAGGATAATTACACAACCGCCACATAGTGTGACACTTAATGTAAGTGGGTCGATCTAACGTCGCATTCTCTAATACACGCCCACGCATGGTCAAGTGTCCCTACACTTCGATAGACGAGATCTATCCCTACCTTCTAAAAGATAGAAGACATCCAATACGTGCTTAGTCCGATTATACTATCAATGTCCCATTTGATAATATGTAAGACTAGAGACATTTAAGTACCAACCTTGTTATAGTGATTAGAGATCTCATCAACCATAATCACTATCATGGTTTCTCTATCATGATTGATACTAGGGACGTTACTATATATATACAACAAATAATATGAAGACAAACAATATATAATAACATAAGTGCTTTTATTAATCATAATAAAGTTATTACATGAACTAAATAGATCAGAATGACCCGACCGGTCGGATCCGGTCCAACCCGATTGGGTTTAGACACCTTTCCAACAATCTCCCACTTGGCCTAAAGCCAATCTCCCATATGCCTAAGCCCGTGCAAGTGAACATGTTTCTCATGCTTAGCTTGAGACAATGCCTTGGTTAACGGATCAGCTATGTTATCATCCGTGTGGACTTTCTCTATCTTTACATCTCCTCTATCTACTATCTCTAATCAAGTGATAGCGCCAGTAGCACATGTTTGGACTTCGATGAGACCTTGGTTCCTTAGATCGAGATATCGCTCCATTATTATCACAAGATGCAGGTACTGGACCTTCAATGGAGGAACCACACCAAGTTCGATGAATGAACTTCTTCATCCAAATCGCTTCCTTTGCCGCCTCCGAGGTCGCTATGTATTCGGCTTCCGTTGTAGAGTCCGCAGAGTCTCCTCGCTTGAAACTCTTCCACCACTCGCTCCGCCGTTAAGCGTGAAAACAAATCTAGATTGTGACTTGTAGTCGCCCTTGTCGCTTGGAAATCGGCATCCGTGTAACCTCGCAATACTAAATCATCGCTCTCCTAAAACCAGGAACATATCCCTAATACGCCTCAAGTACTTAAGGATATTCTTGACAAGAATCCAGCTGACCATCACCTGGATTGGTGTACCTACTAGTCATACTAAGAGGGTACGAGGCGTGCGGTCTTGTGCATAACATGGCATACATGATAGACCCAATTGCCGAAGCATAAGGGACTTTACTCATTTGTGCCCTTTCCTCCTCTCTGTCTTAGGACTCATTCCTTCGACAGGTAGACCCGTGTGACATGGGCGGCAATCCTTTCTTGATCGCCCATGCCGAATCTCTTCAAATCTTGTCTATGTAGGTGGATTACGACGGACCAAGCAACCTTTTAGATCTATCTCTATAGATCTTTATTCCTAGAATATAGGTTGCCTCACCCAAGTCCTTCATTGAGAAGTTCTTGGACAACCAAGCTTTGACTGATTGTAACATAGGCACATCATTCCCTATGAGCGAGATGTCATCCACATAAAGCACTAAGAACACAATGGCACTCCCACTAACCTTCTTGTAAACACAGGGCTCATCTTCGTTCTTGATGAAATCAAACTGTTTGATTATTTCATCAAAGCGAAGATTCCAACTCCGAGAAGCTTGCTTTAATCCATAAATGGATCTTTGCAGTTTACACACCATCCTGGCGTCATTGGTTGTGAAACCCTCAGGCTGTGTCATATACACTTCCTCAGACATGTTCCCGTTAAGGAAAGCTGTTTTCACATCCATCTGCCGATTTCACGTAATCATGGTATGCTTTAATAATAGCGAGCAAAATTCTAATGGATTTTAACATGGCAATAAAGCGAGAAGGTTTAATCATAGTCAACTCCTTGTCTTTGCTTATAACCTTTGCCACCAACCTAGCCTTGTAGGTGGTCACGTTACCGTCCATGTCGGTCTTTCTCTTAAAGACCCATTTACACCCTATGGGAACTATTCCTCAGCGGATCAACTAAGTTCCAAACTTGGTTGTCCTTCATGGATTCCATCTCGTAATTCATGGCTTCGAGCCATTTCTCTTTGTCGTGCCTTAATAGCACCTCCTCATAAGTTCTAGGGTCCTCATCTTCCATGAGATACACGCCGATGTACCTTCGGGTCCACGGCATTCCCTCGTGGATCTTCGAGGTGTAATTGTGTCTCATGTAGAGGGTGGCGCCACATTTGTATGTGGTGTCTCCTCTACTTCCATCAACGGATCGTTATCCGTAAGTGGTTCTCGAATTTCTTCAAGATCAATCTTACTCCCACCGACCCTATCCGAATAAACTCTTTCTCCGTAAAGTGGCCATCCCGGCAACAAACACCTTTTGTTCCTCATGGTGGTAAAATTGGTACCCTTTGGTTTCCACTAGGATAACCCACAAACAGACATTTGTCGATCTAGGTTCCAGCTTGTCGTGGCATGGTTCGTTTCACATAAATCTGGACATCCCCAAGGTTTCATGTAACCTAGTGTTGGTTTCTTCCTTTGAACACTTCATGTGAGTGGACTCAACCGTCTTTGATGGAACTCGGTTCGAGTGTATAGAATGCGGTTTCTAGAGCATACCCCAAAACGATTTTGGAAGAATCAAGATAGCTCATCATGGAACGTACCATGTCTAACAAAGTACGATTCCTCCTCTCAGATATGCCATTCATTTGAGGCGTCCCTGGAGGGGTCCATTCAGGTAGAATCCCATTCTCCTTTAAATAATCTTGAAACTCTCCATCTAGGTATTCTCCGCCTCGATCGGATCGAAGTGTTTTGATTTCTTTACCTAGTTGTTTCTCCACTTCACTTCTGAATTCTTTGAACTTTTCAAGGCTTGGACTTATACTTCATTAAGTATATATAACCATAAGCGAGAATGGTCATCAGTGAAAGTGATAAAATAAGAGTATCCTCCTTTGGCTTGAATCGACATTGGGCCACACACATCAGTATGTATAAGCTCAAGCAATTCATTGGATCTTATCCCTTTGCCACTAAAAGGTGACTTTGTCATCTTGCCAAGTAAACAAGCTTCGCATGTATCAAACGATTCGTAATCGAATTGATCCAACATTCCATCTTTATGGAGTTTGGAAATGCGATTCTTATTTATATGGCCAAGTCTACAATGCCATAAGTAGGATTCATTCAAGTCATTTGTTTTGGCTTTCTTGTTATTTATATTAAGCACATCAACATTCATATCTAATATGTAGAGACCATTGCTAAGTATGCCAGTACCATAAAAGATTCCATCACGTGAAAATGAACAACATTTATTCTCAAACGTAAAAGAAAATCCATCAACATCTAATGCAGAAATAGAAATAATGCTCTTCGTAAAGAGCGGAACAAAATAACGATTATTGAGTTCTAGTACTAGCCCACCGGGCAATGAAAGAAAATAAACTCCTACGGCCGCAGCAAAGAACACTTGCTCCATTTCCAACGCGTGAGGTCCACCTCTCCTTTCCTCGAGATCTCTAGTTCTTCTTAGTGCCTGCATATTCAGTACAAATATGAGAACCACAACCATGATCTAATACCCAAAGGTTTAGACTTAGAAGAAGTAATGTTGATCTCAATCATAAATATACAGTAGGTAGAAGCATCGTAATGCTTCTTCTTGGTACTCAAGAAGCCTTGCGCTTTCTCCTCCAATGTCCGGTCTCACCGCAATGGAAGCAAGCATCCTTGGATTTGTCTTTTGCTATCTTAGGCGTTGGCTTAGGTGCAGCCTTTCGCCTTCTTGGACTTTTTTCTCGGCTTTTGCCTTGCCCTTGCTTGAAGTGACCAAAGAACACTTGCTTTCCTTCCTACAAAGGTGCCTTCAAGATTTTCAACATGTTCAATAACTCCGCTGAGGGAGCAATCTATCTTGTTCATGTGATAGTTCATCACAAATCTGCGAGAATGAGTCGGTAGAGATTGCGAGAATCAAGTCAATACTCAACTCGCTCCAACTTGTGGCCCACTTCCCAAGCCTCTCTATGTACCCGATCATTTTAAGCACGTGTGACCCCACAAAGCGATCCCGATGCCATCTTACAACTAAACAGGGGCCTTGAGACCTCGTACTCTCTCGGTCACGGACCGAGAAGCATAAAGTTCCTTCCAGTGGACCATGATAGAGTAGGCGTCCATGGACTCATCTTTGCTCTGCAGATTCAGTGTCATAGAAGCAAGCATGATACATGTAGCATCGATCTTGTCGAGCGATTGCTTGTTGTACTTCTCGACAACATCTGCGGCAATTAACCCTCGGCCGGCTTTTCCGGTAGGGCCTCGTCCCAAGACATAGCCAATCTTCTCGTGCCTCAAAACGATTTTGAGGTTTCTTTCCCAATCGAGAAAATTAGTTTCACAAGCTTGTTTTCGATGATAAAACGAAGGTTCAATTTGTTTGACATTTTCTACAACAATAAATAAAGATAGAATAAGTAAAGCTCATGTATAAAAACCTAAATTTGCACTAAGAAATTTATAAGGTTTTACTCCCACTAGCCAACTATTCCCTATTGGCTTTCAAGAATTTTAATTAATTCTTTAGTGGTCGGGACCCTATCTAGTTGCCTTAATCCCGACGGTGGTCGATCAATCTCGGCAATTTCGAAAGGTAGGTACTCTACTGCAGTCGCATCGCATCGCGACTCCCAGGTGGTGACTAGTCAACTCTTTGACGCCTCACATCTCTATGTGATAGTCAACCCTTGTCTCTAAAGTCGACGGCCCTGACGGTGGCCAATCACCGAAAGACTTTAGTCGAGTCGTAACTCCAATATTCATGAGATCTCGTGACGATCATATCTCAATAATAACGATATACCCGTGGTAGGTCAACTCCCGACGGTGGTCGATCGCTTGATCCGAACAAAGGCTCTTCACCGTCATTATAATATTGGGAGACAATTTTGGCTCGATTTTTGGCGTGGGAATAATTCTAAATTAATTCACTTAATTAATTTGGTTTAATTATGGTCTCATCTACTATGTGCATATTACTACGATATCATATAAAGTAAAACATACACAACACTCCGCGCATAAAATAACCGGTATGATCATGGACTTTTTCCTAGTGTGCGGTTTCGAATACAAACCGATTTAAACCGCGGGTCACAATCTAAGGGTATACTGCAACCGCCAATAGGATCTTTATTGTCAGACGCCAATGGGTTCTTTATCTCTCCTTGGTCTTGAACTTCTTGCTCCATTCTTGTTACATAATAAATAATTACACCCGCCGCACACGGGGGAGCTCAGGAATGGGATAAATGCAAAAGTAAGCTAGGTCACGTTCTTCATAACGGCTGGGACAATTTTTCAAAACCAACATAAAGAAAACATTCCCATCTATCCTATTGGTCGAGTCCACGATCAATCGGAGTCCATATAATCACATTATATCTACACATCTAATCCATACTATTCTATCTTATGAAAAAGATTAAATTCTAATTTTAACTACTCATGCGTCTTTATTTTATCACATCAAATAATTAAATAACTTTTAATTAATTATATGATTTAACCGAAAATAAAAATTAACATTTAATTTTAAATCGATTTCAATTTTAATTAAATTTGAACTATTCAAAATAAAATTAAAATTATAAAGTCTCCTATTTGTTTCATTTCCAAAACTAAATTTAGCTTAGGCTGCCACTTCACTTTCCAAAATCAAAATTTTGGAAGTGGCTCAAAGCTAGCCTTATTCCAAATCAAATATTTGGAAAGAACCTAGCTCTACTCCAAATCAAATATTTGGAAAGGCCAAATTATTTTAGTCTAGGCACGCCACTTTCCAAAATCAAAATTTTGGAAGTAGCTTGCTCTAAGCTCTATTCCAAATCAAATATTTGGAAGTGGCTCTAGCCTATTCCAAATCAAATATTTGGAAAGGCCAAATAATTTTAGTTTAGGCCTCTGCCACTTTCCAAAATCAAAATTTTGGAAGTGGCTTGAGCTGGGCCTATTCCAAATCAAATATTTGGAAGGGCCTGGCCTATTCCAAATCAAAATTTGGAAGGCCAACATGCCATATGGTTTCCCAATGGTCCAAACTATTTGAACCATTGGTTGGCCATATGACATAACTAAACAAACGAGATATCTATGCACAATAAAATATCACAAAACGCGAAAGTCGATTTCCCCATTGGAAGAGAGAGCCGACGGACGGCAACCCTAGGGTTACCGCCGCCGCCGCCCGCCCGCCCTTGAGAGAGGGGGCGCCGCCATCGGCCGACCCCAAGAACCCTAAATTTTATTTTTTTGTTTTAACGTTCCGTGATTTAAATCTTGCATCTATCGATTAAATACTACGCTTTTAAATTATGCTTATTGCTTAAGCTCAAGTCGCTCGATACCACCGTTAGAAATCACTAGTTTAACGCAATGAATTTAAAATTTGATTTCCTTTTCTAGACCGTTCTTCGTTTAATGCAATAAACACGTTAAGTAGTTTGACGGTTATACCTTGGATGATCTACAAGATCGTCGCTTTTACCGCCAACGGAGAGTAGTTCAATCGCAAGCCGTCCACGCGTCCGGCCTCTATCGCTAATCCACACGAACCCCTCGCGGAATCCTCCTTGGATTGCTATCGGAAAAACTCCGTCGCTGCTAGATCGGACCTTTTCTTCCTCACAAACTCACTATGGAGAGCTCTCTATTTTACACAAGAATTATGAACTCTTGCAATTGTGTTGTACAAAAGAGCTTGACACCCACTTCCTTTTATAGAGGAAGTGGCGCCCAATAGTAGTGTAGGAGAAAGCTTTTTCCAATAAAATAAGGAAAATCAATTAGATTGATTTATCTCTTTAATTATAATATTTTTGTCAATATCATATATTGATTATAATTATCTTATTACCATAAATCTATTTTGCAAAATCAATTAATATCCTATATTAATATTATGGCAATATCTATTAATTAAAGTGCACAATCCAAGTGTATCTCATACACTCAAAAGTGGCGCCCTTTAGTCAATAAATTGACTTCCGAATATTCTTTAATTAATATAATTTATATATAATTAATATCTTGTATTTTATTTATTCATAATAAATAAATACCACCATATTAATTTACCACTATAACCTTTATAGTCTGAGATAAACTTTCCTTATTTGGTTATCAACTATAACCGCATTTTAATCCGACTCGATGTTCATATGTGTGTGACCCGATAGGCTTCCGAATATGTTGGCCGTAGACACAAAGTGCAATTTACTAAAATGCCCTTCATACCTAACGATCACGGGATAGCGTCTAGCAACACACCGTGACCCCCATTCATCGGAAGAGTCAAAAGCAATGACTACTACCTTTCATGTGAAGCAGTTACCGTGTAACTTACAATCCTATCGCTATAATAATATCCATACGATCGTATCTCGAGTGTCAATACATTGACGATCGTATCTTATAATCTGGATATCATGCTCTCTCGGAATAACACATTTACTCCCACTTTGCAAAGATTCTCGAGAGCTAGACATTCCTTATAAGAAGGCCATTTCGGATATTCAATCCCAATCATAGGATACGCGATTCCCGGACGACCAATCATGTATACTCCGCGTGCTTCAATATCATACCCAATCACTACCGCATGATCGCCCCATGGTTAGGAGAAATCTCAATAGTGTCAAAGCATGACAATCCACACCGTGATGCCATGAAGACTCGGTCAAAAGGATAATTACACAACCGCCACATAGTGTGACACTTAATGTAAGTGGAGTCGATCCCAACGTCGCATTCTCTAATACACGCCCACGCATGCGGTCAAGTGTCCCTACACTTCGATGAGACGAGATCTATCCCTACCTTCTAAAAGATAGAAGACATCCAATACGTGCTAGTCCGATTATACTATCAATGTCCCATTTGATAATATGTAAGACTAGAGACATTTAAGTACCAACCTTGTTATAGTGATTAGAGATCTCATCAACCATAATCACTATCATGGTTTCTCTATCACAGATTGATACTAGGGGCGTTACTATATATATACAACAAATAATATGAAGACAAACAATATATAATAACATAAGTGCTTTTATTAATCATAATAAAGTTATTACATGAACTAAATAGACTGTAAATGACCCGACCCGGTCGGATCCGGTCCAACCCGATTGGGTTTAGGACACCTTTCCAACAAAGGCTACCATACATCTGGGGCTCCAACTACATGCTGCGTCTACTCTCTCCTCACTTTGCTTTTCCGATTCTTCTTGGCAGGCGTCCCTCACCGTAAGATCCACCACTGGTTTTTGTACTTTTCTTGGGCCTAATCTTATTTCATGGAGTGCAAAGAAGCAACCTACTGTCTCCAGGTCAAGCACAGAAGCAGAATATCGTTCTATGGCCCACACCGCTGCTGAATTGGTCTGGCTAGGCTACTTATGTGCTGACCTATGTCACAAGCTTCCATCTCCACCAACACTCTATTGTAATAATCTCAGTGCTCTCTACCTCACAATTAATCCGGTGTTTCACTCTAGGTCCAAACATATTGCCCTAGACTATCATTTTGTTCGAGAACAAGTGGCCCAAGGTAAGCTGGTTACTAAACACATTCCCACACATCTTCAAGTAGCAGACATCTTTACAAAGCCCTCCAACCGCTTTGTTTTGCAACAGTTCCTCAGCAAACTATGCCTTCACCCCAGGCCTAGTTTGAGGGAGGGTAATAGCCAACGTGCCTCTAATCAACTCGATTCAAACCAAATGTCTACTACAACTCAAACGATGTCTACTACAACTCAAACTCAAAGTGAAGATGACGGAGTAATAAGGTGTTTGGAGATATAAGGTAGCAAAAATTCAAAAAATGTGTGAAGGAATTGGCGAACCAAGAATCATGAGTTCAAAAATAAAAGATATCTAGAGCAATGTGTGTGGATAATTCGATTCAAACTTCAAACCAACAAAAGTTGGCAGCTGCAAAATCTGGAAAAAACGCAAGCTTGTCCAGGTTCAAGCATGTCCAGGTTCAATTTTTGAAGATTGAAGACTTAAAATTCAACATTCAGATTTATTTCAAATTCTATGATAAAATAAATTCAGATTTGTTTCAAATTCTAGGATAAAATAATTATCTTTTTGTGGTTTGAATAATGCTAGTGCTAGCTATAAATTCCCAGTTGGGATCATTGTAAAAGCACGGAATTTTAGCAGCAAAAAAATACAATACAATAGAATTGTTTCTTACCTGTTTGTTCATCAGTCCAGCCGTCTTTTTCTTTATCAATTTAGCCGTGTGTTGTAGTTTTTCTCAGCTTCATTTTCCGGCATAAGCTGCTTGATAGAATAATAAAAAAAAGATATTGTATTGCATTGTTATGATTGAATATAATGGTAGACTATTTATACTAATAGTCATAATGTGAACATAATAATAACCAAAATGAGATTGATTACATAACCATAAATGCATAATATAAAATATAATATAAATCTAAATATATCTCTAATAGGCCCCTCAAGCTCATGGGAGCGCGTGAACATGAAGCTTGAAACTTGTAGGCGTGGATGGCGGTCGGAGGCATCTTCAAATAGTAACCGGGAGGAAGGAGTGGGTGGTGGAGGAAGAAAATCTTGGGACGCAATTGTGGGATAGACCCTAAAAGAGAACCGATGATCAACTTTGTGTAAAGGAGGAGGAGGGATATACCCTTGCGAGAAAATAAAATATTTTGGGATATACCCATGCAGAAAATAAAATTTGTAGGATTTACCCTTGCAGAAAATAAAATCAACTCTGTGTTAACAGGAGGGAGGGATATACCCTAGCAGAAAAGTAAAAGTGTAGGGATATACCCTGATAGAAAATTGAAAAAGTGGAGGGATATACCCTAGAATACGTTCCCAAAATTTCCTCGTACCCCAAACCTTTACCTCCCATTATTTGTGGTGTTGCCGAGATGTTGCTGGGCCAAGGGTGGGCTGCTGCGAATCGGAGAAGAAGAGCCCCAGGTGGCGGAGGTCTGTGGCGGAGTGGGCGACGGCTAACTGCTTTGCTGCCATGGGCGAAGGTCTTTGCTTCTTTGCGATCTTCGCGGGATTCTTTGCCGAGAAGGAGATCCGACGGCGGCTAGCTTATTCTGTTTTTTTTATTTTTATTTTTATTATTTTTTTTTTCAGTTTGTGAGGGGTGAGAAGAGACCATTGACGTACACAGCTGAAAGAATATATTAAATAGCCGAAATAACATAAAAACAAAAATCAAAGAAAGATGTGGAAAAGGGTTTATTCTTTGGAGGGAGGGAAACAGATCGAAGAGACCACCGGAGAAGAGACCACTGTTAAGGGTCAATTTGCAGTGTTTTTAAGGATATATTTTACATCAATTTTCCCCATATATGGATGTTTTTCCTAGAAATCGAGCTTTATATCGAAATATTGAGCAAATGATGTTTTCAATGGTTTAAATGCAAAATCGAGTAAATATCGTGGTTTTATTATCTATTTTGTATGGTTCTACGTTTTGCTCGGTTTTGTCATCTTTTAGGTGCACAAATGTGGAATGGAAGAGGTCTAAATGATGTTTGATTGAAGATTAAAATGGAAAGAAAGAGATACAAGAGGATGAAGATGAAATAAAGCTTGGGAAAATCCCGAAAACGACTCGTAATACGACGGGCTAAGCAAAAAGGCGTTTTCTGAAGAAGAGTCCTTAATGAAAGTTGTAGAGTTTTCCGAGAGCTTTATTATGACATTCGGATCATAATTTTTGGAGGTCTACAACTCAAGATATGAATTTTAGAAGTTTGAGTCCAAATTCAGAAAACGGGCGCGTCAATGCGGCATGAATCAAGCGTCCATGATTCAAACACTCGTCTACCACGCCGCCATTGCCACCGACTTACATCTCTATTTAAACAAATATGAATCCCAAACCCTAAGATCATCAAATAATTCAGCCGACATAAAAAAGTAGCAACCGCCTCTCTCTTTTCCTATATATATATATATATATATGAGCCTTTACCCTAAAATATAAGGCCATAATATTATCAATAATACATAATTATTCACACATAATATTCCAGCCGCAATTCAGTGAAATTTCACCATAACTTTTACGAGAATTCACCGCACCAAAAAGAACTAAAGAGATGAATTCTTCCATCATGTCTTGGATCATCACAAGCATGCAAGACTAAGCACATCGCGGTAGAGCAACGGGATGAAACCACATCAACGTCATCACAACCATGATTCGTTAGTTTTATTTTTATTTATGATTCAACATCGTTTTATTTATCGATTGATTTTGGATTGATTGTTAAGCGTTTTATTAGATAGGAATGTCAATAAAACCATATGTTGCTTTGAATTTATATGGAAATATGATTCAATAGTAGAGCTTTTCAATCGATACGATTAATGTTATTTTGAGGAATCATGTGATGTTAATTGGGTTGTTTAATTTGGGAACGAATTAATGATCTTGTGTTGAATGTTAAATTGTTTTGCTTGGAAAAGAAAACAAGAACCCTAGAATTCGATTTAAAGGAATTTAGTCGAATTGTGATTGATCATACCAATAAATCGTATTTAGATCATAAAAATGGTTGTGTGATTGTTGTGTGGTGGATCCTTGTTGTTTTACCGTCCTTTTAAACCTTTGATAAACCGAAATCGTTCGTAACAATTGTTAATTGCTACGTTTAATTAGTTAATTAGTGTTAGAACCCTAGTTGTCAATCTTTATTTTTCTAAAAATTCCTGTGCTCATCGAAGTTCTTGTTCATCATCGCTTTTCTTGTTCATTGCCTTTTAGATTATAGTTAGTATAAAATTTAATTTTAGTCAATAAGTTGTGACATTATTTATAACAGCTATATTTTAATCCGATAATTGTACGATTCCCTTAGGACGACTCGGTAACACCCTATACTACGAACCTTATACTTGGGGTGTTCCGGTAAAATAAATTTAAAACAAGTTTTATCGAACAAGTTTTTGGCGCCGTTGCCAGGGAATCGGTAACGGTTGTCGGATTATTTGTTAGTATAGTTTTTGTGTCGGTACTAACTCTGTTTTGCAGGGTACAAGTGCTAGCAGGTACATTTTATTTTTATTTTTTTTTTTTTTTTACTTGATTTTTAGTTTATAAATTTTAGATTTAGGGTTAGTTAATTTTTTTATATTATTTATCTTAGTTTTATTTTATTTTATAGCTAATCGATCGATAACTAAGTTTTAGGATTTAATTTAGTGTCTTCGCTCGTTATCCCGATGTTTTCTCTCGTTTCTACCTCGTTTTAGCTTTCAAACGGGCGTCCAACCATCTGAGGCGCCCGTCTGGTTTTAATCCCTATCTGAACCGTCATAGCCCACTGCAGGCGGCGTGCCTGGCTTACCAAACGCTTCGTCCGGATCTCATTCAGCGGACGCCCGTCCAAGCTTTGGGCGCCCGTCTGCTTCTCTTTCTTTCTCACTAATTTAATTCCATCCTTTTCTTTTCCTTTCTTTTCTCAACCCTTGTTTACAAGGTTAAATCCTTGTCAACTCCGACCTTTCGTCGCTGTTGACTTTTCTGTTGCTCCCCGGTTTATGCAAACCAGGAGTAAGAAAGGACCATTATTATCTTCGTCCCCGAACACAGAACGGGACATTGTCAAGAGGAGACTTTTCCCAAACCACGACAACATGAGCGAACACGGTTCTAGTGATCACGAGCAGGAGGACCAAGGAATAATAACCAAAATCCTCCTGGGATGGATCCATTTCGATTGAACATGCTTCGATGCAAATGTTGCGAGAACCCGAAGAATGCAGAAGCAAGCCTGGATGAATCGGCCAGGATGCAACAACAACAACAACAACCTCAGCAGGATGTTGCACCTCCACCAAGAAATCGGAATGTTCAACGAAGAATACCTCAGCGGCCGCGGTGTTGTCTTGTGCAAGAAGACCATATGCGCCTTATCTTGATCAAGACTTCTTGGAAGGGCATAGACCAATTCGGCCTCCAGAGATGGGAGGAATGCATTTTGATCTTAAGAATGGAGTTGTGGGGATGGTGCGTAATAGTTCATTCCATGGCACTTCTTTGCGAAAGACCCACATGACTTCTTGTCTACTTTTGTGCAAATCTGTGAAGAAGGTCACTACCCTGCGTTCTACGAAGTTGTTAAATTGAAACTCTTCCCTTTGCTTTAAGGGTGAAGCAAATCGATGGTTTAAGTCTTTACCCCATCACTCTCTTCATAATCAAGGGCCGATGTTAAAAGAGCCTTCGCTCAAATTCGTTTCACCTGGAACGATAATGGGCCTTAAACGAGATATAGCTACTTTCGAGCAATTAGAAGGGGAGAGTGTGGGAAAGGCTTGGGAGAGGTTGAATCATTAATGAGAAAATGCCCTAACCATGGATATACTCGACATGAGCTTCTAGAATTATTCTATCGTGGTGTTACGCAACCCAATAGAGATTACTTGGATTCCACAAACTCATGGATCGCTTTTTAGGAGGAGGAGATGATGCCGCCTATGGGGTAGCGGCGATAGCTAAGAATAACATGTGGGCAACTCAAAGAAGACCCGTGTCGGGAAGCAAAAAGGAGGTCGCTTCAGTGACTCAGAGACAAAGATGCTAGTTGCTCAAATGGAAATAATGAACAAGCAACTAGCCAATCTACAAATGAAGCGACAAGAAGGGCGGCGATGTGAATCACTCGGGCATACAAGTCGGGAATATGATGAATGAGGAAGTGCAGGCCTTGGAGAACCATAATCAACCTTTCGAAGCTTGACCAAAATTCGGTCAATCAAGTCAAACTCAAAACAGTAACTATTCGGGAAACCCGCGAAATAGTTATTATACACCGCTCAGTGCATCCAACAACCAAAGACCCCAAGGTAATCGGGCCCAAACGCAAAATCAACAGCCCACCTATGTCCCTCAGAGGAAATTTGATGAGCTAGTAGAATTGGTGAAAACACTGGCCACCGGTCAAAAAACGATTGAGAGACAGATTGGTCAGATGGCTGAGCAGCAAGCAAGCAGACCCCAAGGAAGACTGCCTAGTTATACAGATAGAAACCCTAAGGCAGATGTCAGTGCTTGTAATGCCATCACACCGCGATGGGATTATGGAAAAGAGGAGGAGTTGAATGCGATCACCCTCGTGCGGTAAGGCAATTTGAACCCGAAAAGCCGTCGGAAGCAGTAGCCCTCCCGACGCGCCATGAGTTCAGGAGGGGGAAAGCAAGGGATAAATACCGAAGAAAGAGACAGTGAGGAAGAGCTGAATGATAATAATTCTTCGGGGGATAGTGATGAGGATGCTGAGAAGAGAAGTCAGGTATCTGAACCCCTGACTAAAAAGAAAACTGAGAAGTTCGTCAGATGGAAGGATAAGGAGGATGAAGCCATTAAAAGTCAACCAATGATTAATCATTCGAAAACCCTTCCTTATCCAGCAAAGAAAAGAGAGAATATCCTAAACTCTGACAAACAGTATGACGGAGTGAGGAAGATGCTTAGAGATACTATGGTGACTATGCCACTTGCTGAGGTATTTACTGAGATGCCTAAGTGTTGTAAGTATCTTAAGGATGCCTGTGGAAGTAAGAAGAAGCTAAAGGGAATGGCAGAAGAGGTGCTAAGAGAAGAATGTTCAATGGTTTCACAAAGCGTTGCAATTAAGCGAGGTGACCCCGGAAGACCTTCAATCTCTTGTACGATTGAAGGCCACACGTTCCACAATGTCTTATGCGATTCAGGGGCCTCTGTCAATGTGATGCCATTGAACGTCTGCAAGAGTCTCGGGCTGGACAAAAGGCTAAAGGAGCGTCCCGTCTCTCTTCAGTTAGTGGACCGAACTAGCCGTTTAGCAGCTGGTTGTGTTAACAACGTCCTTATCCATGTTAAACATCTAGTTTTTCCAATCGATTGGGTCATCTTGCATTACCCGACCACGACAAGGAGATGCCCCGATTACGGGCGGCCTTTCTTAAACACTTCGCCTCCACCATTGACTTCCAAATGGCCAAATCACTCACGAGTAGAGGACACCTCCGTCACCCTCGAGCAAGGAAAAGTTATCACGGAAGCTTCGAGCCAGGAGATTTCATTCATTGAAGCAATTTATGGAGACGAATCCGACCCTGAGGAAGAGCTCACGGAGATAGGAGCCCTGGATGTTATAACTCAACAACTTGCGCATACCGAGCCTATGAGTGAACGGAAAATCTGGGACATTCCAGGGATGAGCAGCGATGATTTGAAAGAGCTCAACCAGCCAGACTTTAACCTCGCAGAGGAGGAAGTTTTAATGGGTAGTTGGGACGAAATAGATTTCTGGAAAGAAACTACTCATTGGGATTTGGATGATTGGGAGCAGCTTGCAGAAGAGCTTGAAGAAGAAGAACTTAAGAAGATGGTTAAGCATGAGAAAGAACAAACGAGGCGGCGGGAGGATTCCTCTGCAGATGATGTCATTCAATACCTTTCGGGTTACACCTCAGGAAGATGAGGTGTTTTTCAGTCAACCGGTCCAAGCTCACAAGGAAAAAGGTGGTCCTTTAAAATCTAGCATCGAGCAACCACCTACTGACTTAGAGTTAAAACCGCTTCCGCAGCACTTAAAATACATCTTCCTCAAAGACGGTGATAAGTTGCCCTTGATCATCTCGTCTAAACTCGAGCCGGAGCAAGAAGCAGAATTAATCAAGGTGCTTGAGAAACATATCCTCGCGTTCGGATGGCGGTGGGCGATATCGGAGGAATCGGCCAGGCGTGTGCATGCATAAGATTCGAACGGAGGAAGGAGCAAAGAAGGTTAGACAACCTCAAAGGAGGCTAAATCCGCACATGCAGGAGGTTGTCAAAAAGGAGATCATAAAATGGCTCGATATGGGTATTATCTACGCCATCGCCGATAGTGAGTGGGTCAGTCCTACTCAAGTTGTGCCAAAGAAGGGAGGCATTACTGTGGAAAAGAACGAAAAAGGGGAAGAAGTTGCCTTACGCCTTGTGACTGGCTATAGAGTTTGCATTGATTATCGCCGGTTAAATGAAGTCACCGCTAAGGATCATTTCCCCCTGCCCTTCATTGACCAACTTCTAGAAAGACTGAGTGGTCACAAGTATTACTGTTTCCTCGATGGATACTCTGGTTACTTCCAGATAGCCATCGACCCCAATGACCAGGAAAAGACCACATTTACTTGTCCATCTGGCACTTTTGCTTTTCGCAGAATGCCATTCGGCTTATGCAATGCACCTGCGACTTTTCAACGGTGCATGTTAGCCATTTTTGATGGACTTGTGGAGCAATGCATGGAGGTCTTCATGGATGATTTCTCAGTCTATGGCGACAGTTTTGATGAAATTTTAAAGAATCTAGATATGGTACTCCAACGTTGTGTTGAGAAAAATTTGGTGCTTAACTGGGAGAAATGCCATTTTCTAGTTGAAGAAGGGATTGTTTTGGGACACAAGGTGTCCAGTGATGGTATTCAGGTGGATAAGGCTAAGGTAGAAGCCATTGAGAGAATGTCGTACCGAAGACAAAGTGAAGGAGGTGCGAGGATTTACGGGACATGTGGGCTTCATCGGCGTTTCATTAAAGATTTTTCGACGATAGCAAAGCCGTTATCCAACTTTGTTGAAAGAGGAAGTGGAGTTCTTGTTTGATGATGGGTGTAAGAAAGCTTTTAATAGCTTAAAGGATAAGCTAACCATGCCCCCATTTTAATCGCGCCCGGATCGACTAAACCTTTTGAATTAATGTCGATGCCTCTAACTACGCGATGTGGCGCTGATTCTAGGCGCAGAATTGACAAAAGTTCAGGCCGATTTACTATCTGAGCCGCACTTTGAACCCAAATCAATGCAATTATGCAACTACCGAGAAGGAATTCTTGGCGATCGTTTTTGCTATTGACAAATTCGAGAGTTATCTTTTAGGGTCCAAAGTGGTAGTATGGACGGATCACGCAAAGACTACGCTACCTTATGGGAAAAGCGGACGCTAAACCAAGGTTACTCGGATGGATTCTCGATACTACAGAATTTGACCTTGAAATTAAGGACAAGAAGGGTAGTGATAATGTTGTAGTGACCACTTATCTCGCTTTAGTGAATGAGGGTGGCGAAATCCCTAAGGAGATAGGCATTGACTTTCCGATGAGCAATTAATGAAGCTAGAGGCGGGAGGCCGTGGTATGTTGATTCGCCAACTACTTAGCAAGTGGGCATTTAGAAGAAATGACGTGTCGTGAAAAGAAGAAATTTTTCAAATGATTTAAAGTATCTCGTATGGGAGGATCCGTGATCTGCTTAAAGTCCGCAGGACGGGTTGCTTAGAAGGTGTGTTCGGAGCATGAGCAATTGGATATCTTGGAGCAATGTCATAGTGGTCCCATTGGTGGACACTACGGAGCACCCAAGACCGCTACAAAATCCTTCAAGCTGGTTTTTACTGGCCTACCTTGTTTAAAGATGCTGAAGCCTTTTGCAAGGGCTGTGATAGATGCCAAAGGGTAGGGAGACTCAGTAGTAGGATGGAGATGCCTTTGCGGCCTATCTTGGAATGTGAGGTTTTTGACGTCTGGGGCATTGATTTTATGGGACCTTTCCCATCATCATGCTCTAACAAATATATTCTGGTATGTGTGGACTATGTTTCCAAGTGGGTCGAAGCCATAGCCACCCCAACCAATGATCACAAGGTTGTAAAGAAATTCTTGCAGAAGAATATCTTTACTAGATTTGGCTGTCCTAGAGCCCTTATCGGTGATGAAGGATCGCATTTACGTAATGCACCATCGGATAAAATTCTTGAGAGATATGGTGTCACGCATAGAATTGGTACACCATACCACCTCAAACCAAAGGGTCAAGTCGAGGTGAGCAAATGAGAAGTCTAAAGCGGATTTTGGAGAAAACGGTGAATTCGAATAGAACCAACTGGAGTCTGAAGTTGGACGACGCACTCTGGGCTTATCGCACTGCGTTCAAGACCCCTATGGGTACGTCGGCCTTTCAAATGGTTTATGGCAAAGCTTGCCATCTACCAGTCGAGCTGGAGCACAGAGCTTACTGGGCTATTAAATTCTTAAACTTCGATAGCCAACTCTGTGGGGAGAAAAGATTATTGCAATTACATGAGCTTGATGAATTCAGACTCAGGGCCTACGAGAACGCCAAGCTGAGCAAGGAGAGAACTAAGGCGCTCCATGATGCAAAGATAAAAGATAGAGATTTCAAGGTAGGAGAGATGGCTTTGCTTTACAACACCAGATTACATCTGTTTGCTGGCAAGCTTAAGTCCAGATGGTCCGGACCATTTGAAATTGTCGAGGTTCATCCGGGTGGAGCGATCTCCTTAAAAGGGTACAGCGGACAACCTTTTAAAGTAAATGGTCATAGATTGAAAAAGTATTTCGGACAGCCTTATGAAACACCTAAAGTCCTATACTTTCAGAAGGTGGTTGACATGACTGATGTGCTGATTTGTGATGAGATCCCATTCTTTAATTCGGATGATGACATTATTGCCCTTAATCTTAAAGATGCTTCTACCACGACTCCTGCACCCATTAGTATGCCGGTGCCAAAATTAAGCAACAACACAAAGAAGAGAATCAGTGCTGTCTGGATGGCTAAAGTCCAAGACTTAGTCGCGCACTTGACTTGTTGTTTCTGTGACCACACCGATGCTCTCCACTCTGACTCTGATAAAGAAGTAGCCCTGATCAAACCAAAGTGGCCCGATCCGGGTTGATGTTGAGATCTTTGTCAAGCTAATGACAATAAAGAAGCGCTCCTAGGAGGCAGCCTAGTCTTTTAAGTTACTTTTCTTTTTGTCGTTAGGTTTTTAGGTTTTTAGGAATAAAACGTGGTGAGTTACGTGTTGGTTATGGTGAATGCTTTATTTGTGAATGCTTTATTTGCGTACATGTTTACTCATATACCCCTTTTGTCCCGAGATTATATGCTATGTCGAGTGTTGCAGATACTATTGAGCGGTCTTTAGTGTTGTCTGTCCGTCTGCTACTCTGAGTTGCGGCGGTTCATTTATGCTTCGGCTGACCCTTTGCCAATCTACACTCGACAACCACGTCAAAACCAAATAAGTCTTTGTCTTCTACTTTATTTTTGCACATTCGAGGACATAATGTGAATTAAGTGTGGGGAGGATAGATGATTTATGTATCTACTTTCATTTGCTCATATTAGTTATAATTTTCTATGAAAAGTGCTTCAATTTTCAAAATTTTTGTTTAGTCCTGAGTAACATTTCACCGGCATGCTAGTTTTATAATCGCAACTTTAGTTGTTATCATGAGTCATATCATGTTACGAGAATAGGTTTAGTAAGTCGATACTCACTTTAACTTCATTTCACGAACCTATTAGATGAAGAGCCAAATATAGAATAGTTTCCGTTAGTTAAAGGAAAGTTAATTCTTGATCTGAGATAACACTTATTTAGCATTAATGAAAGTTAAGAACTTGTGCTATACTCACAGTTAGAATCTTAGTACCTTAGTGTTCTTGAGAACTTTGAGAGTCTTGAATGTGTTAGAAATATATTTGACCGAGAGTTTCCAAAGAGTTTGAAAAATATAAAAATATATATATATCTATAAATAATAAATGAATAAAATTTCTTTGCGGGAATTTTGTTTATATCTATCACCTCGAGTCCATCTCGATCTTTTCCCAATTGGGAGTGTGGTTTACCTTGGACAATGTAGAGGATTGAGTGATCTCAGGTTGACTCGCCTAATGTAGGGGGAGTGTGTTATAATTTTGAGACGCAGACGATAGGATATATAAAATGTACGTTTTTTGGAATTCTAAGTCAAGTTGATCTAAACCAGATAGAGACCCAAAAGGTATTTTCTTGGTACTAAGTAAAGGAATTTAGTTGTGAGTTAGTTACTATGTTCGGGTAATTAGTTTTTGTAAGGTAAGTCTTGTAGATAGAATGAAGTTTTCGTTTAGTTGACCGGATAATCATTAGTGCTTGATGTATTATATCAAGAGAGGATCGGTGGAAGTTTAGTAGGTTCTGCACACACATCACCGAGTGAGGTCGATTTGTTGGATACTAGCTTGTCATGATTTTGACTATATCTCATATCAGTTATGTGGATTCTTGATAGTATGTTCTTGTTTTGTTTTGCTCGGACGAGCAAAAGATAAGTGTGGGGAGTTGTTAAGGGTCAATTTGCGGTGTTTTTAAGGATATATTTTACATCAATTTTCCCATATATGGATGTTTTTCCTAGAAATCGAGCTTTATATCGAAATATTGAGCAAATGATGTTTTCAATGGTTTAAATGCAAAATCGAGTAAATATCGTGGTTTTATTATCTATTTTGTATGGTTCTACGTTTTGCTCGGTTTTGTCATCTTTTAGGTGCACAAATGTGGAATGGAAGAGGTCTAAATGATGTTTGATTGAAGATTAAAATGGAAAGAAAGAGATACAAGAGGATGAAGATGAAATAAAGCTTGGGAAAATCCCAAAACGACTTCGTAATACGACGGCTAAGCAAAAGGCGTTTTACGAAGAAGAGTCCTTAATGAAAGTTGTAGAGTTTTCCGAGAGCTTTATTATGACATTCGGATCATAATTTTTGGAGGTCTACAACTCAAGATATGAATTTTAGAAGTTTGAGTCCAAATTCGAAAAACGGGCGTCAATGCGGCATGAATCAAGGCCCATGATTCAAACACTCGTCCTACCCGCCGCCATTGCCACCACTTACATCTCTATTTAAACAGCGTGAATCCCAAACCCTAAGATCATCAAATAATTCAAATGACATAAAAAAAAGTAGCAAACGCTTCTCTCTTTTCCTATATATATATATATGAGCCTTTACCCTAAAATATAAGGCCATAATATTATCAATAATACATAATTATTCACACATAATATTCCACTTAATTCAAAGAGAATTTCACCATAACTTTTTTCTGAGAATTCACCGCACTAAAAACAACTAAAGAGATGAATTCTTCCATCATGTCTTGGATCATCACAAGCATGCAAGGCTAAGCACATCGCGGTAGAAACAACGGGATGAAACCACATCAACGTCATCACAACCATGATTCGTTAGTTTTATTTTTATTTATGATTCGAACATCGTTTTATTTATCGATTGATTTTGGATTGATTGTTAAGCGTTTTATTAGATAGGAATGTCAATAAAACCATATGTTGCTTTGAATTTATATGGAAATATGATTCAATAGTAGAGCTTTTCAATCGATACGATTAATGTTATTTTGAGGAATCATGTGATGTTAATTGGGTTGTTTAATTTGGGAACGAATTAATGATCTTGTGTTGAATGTTAAATTGTTTTGCTTGGAAAAGAAAACAAGAACCCTAGAATTCGATTTAAAGGAATTTAGTCGAATTGTGATTGATCATACCAATAAATCGTATTTAGATCATAAAAATGGTTGTGTGATTGTTGTGTGGTGGATCCTTGTTGTTTTACCGCCCTTTTAAACCTTTGATAAACCGAAATCGTTCGTAACAATTGTTAATTGCTACGCTTTAATTAGTTAATTAGTGTTAGAACCACTAGTTGTCAATCTTTATTTTTCTAAAATTCACTTTCATCGAAATTCTGCTCATCAGCGTTTTTTTGTTCATTGCCTTTTAGATTATAGTTAGTATAAAATTTAATTTTAGTTAATAAGTTGTGACATTATTTGTAATAGCTATATTTTAATCCGATAATTGTACGATTCCTTGGGACGACTCGGTAACACCCTATACTACGAACCTTATACTTGGGGTGTTCCGGTAAAATAAATTTAAAACAAGTTTTATCGAACAACCACCGGAGATGTTGACAGATGCGAGAACATTGGAAGAAACTAGAAAGAGGGAACAGGAACAGCTAAGGAACGAGATGGAAGAGATCACGAATTTGGATCGAAGAAGAGGTAGAATTTTGATCAAGAAACGCGTGTGCGAGGAGGGTGGAGAAGATGTGGGGCAGCCGGAGAAGAAGGGTTGAGAAGAAATATACGCTCCGGCAAGAGAAGTCGCGGAGGTGATGGGATTTAGCAGACAGAGGCCAATAAATTAAAAGAGGATGTAAAATATAAAATAAAAAAAATGCAACGAAAATAAAATCAAATTGGGAGGGGTGAGGTTTGATCATATTGATGTCACAAACCCCCCCCCCGGGCATTCTTTTTCGTAGATCTTGATCGGGATCGAAAGACGTTAGTCTGTGAGCTCCGATACTATCTGATAGAATAATAGAAAAAGATATTGTATTGCATTCTTTATGATTGAATCTGATAGGTAGATTATTTATACTAATAGTCATAATGTGAACATAATAATAACCATAATGAGATTGATTACATAACCATAAATGCATAATATAAAATATAATATAAATCTAAATATATCTCTAATACTGCTGATGTGGCTGCCACCTATCCGGCACACATTGAATTGGTAGTGGTATTGGCCGACAAACTCAAATTAACTTTTCTATTTTTTTTTTAATTTTTTATTCTTTCCATTAAAAAGTAAGTCTTCGTGTGCTTACCACAAGATTGTAATGGTATTGGCCGGGAACGGCACTCATTGAATTGGTCGAAACCTTAAAACTACCGAAAGGACAACATCCACAAAATTTATTCATAAAAAATTGATCTGGGTCATGCATTATTTACATAATAAGACAAATAGAAAAATATAAACAAAATTGAATGGGCCAGATCATCTTTCGATAGTCTTTCGAGGAATCACTTCGGTGATTCTGGCTTTTCCGTTGAAACTACAACGGCTACCCCATTTGCCGTATCAATCCAAATAAATCCAAATTCATGAAAACAAAATCCATTCACCCAATCAAACTATATTTCAAGAGGTTTCGGTTAGTTTGCGAATATGGGGCTTATTTGGCTTGGACAGAAAATGAGAGGGAAGACAGAGAACGAAGAAAGATAGAAGACGTGGATAGGAGGGTGACGATGATAGATTTAACTAGACCACGCGTCATACACACAATCCTCAAATAATAAGGAAAATAAACCCGAGATCCTAACTCTAAGGGCCATAAGCCCCAGTATAAGCCTAAGAACCGATCTCCATCCCTAAGAGGGAAGCTGACCAGGTCGATCCTCAGTCCACCGCAGGTCGGTCAGAACAAAGTAAAGGCCGACCTGCGTAACTCGGTCACCTTGACCTCGGCTGATCGCCGCAGGTCGGCTAAAGCGTATAATGATAAGTACACGTTTATTAGGATAATTAGGGAATAGTCCAAGCCAATTAAGACTCCAATCTTTATCGTTTAAACCTAACATTTAAATACCGTGATTATCTCCTAAAATAAAGGGATAGATACGGTTTAATTATCCTTGCAAGGTACAAAAGTAGACTCCATGTTGGACACGGCCCATGCAGGCCTAGGGCACAAATCTTCCCTGTATAAACGTTCATAAGAACCAGCGGACTTGATTCCAATAAATGCTTTGGATACGTAGGCAACTTGGGAAAATCCCAGGCTCAGTCTAAATCACCCCACAAAAATCTTCTCTTTATTCTTAAATTTTCTTACCTGTTTACCTTGATTCAATTACCACTAGATTAAATGGACCAAATTATTACCGAGTTTTTTCTTCTTCAATTGGCGCTAGAAGGAGGGCATCGTTGAGATCCGCAGGTCGGACTCAATGTAATTCTATTAAGTCCGCAGGAAGGACAAGCTGAGATCCGCAGGTCGGACTCAATGTAATTCTATTAAGTCTGCAGGACGGACAAGCTGAGATCTATAGGTTGGACTCAGTGCAATTTTATTAAAGTCCGTAGGGCGGACAAGCTGAGATCTGCAGGTTGGACTCAATGTAATTCTATTAAATCCGTGGGGCGGACAAGCTGAGATCCGCAGGTCGGACTCAGTGTAATTCAATTAAGTCCGCAGGACAGACAAGCTGAGATCTGCAGGTCGGACTCAGTGCAATTTTATTAAAGTCCGTAGGACGGACAAGCTGAGATCTGCAGGTCGGACTAAGTGTAATTCTTTTAAGTCGGTAGGACGGACAAACAGAGATCCACAAGTCGGACTCAGTGTAATTCTATTAAGGTCCGCGGGATGGACAAGCTGAGATCTGCAGGTCGGACTCAATGCACTTTTAACAAGTCCGTAGGACGGACAAACTGAGATCTGTAGGTCGGACTCAGTGTAATTCTATTATGTCCTCATGACTGATAAGCCGAGATCCGCAGGTCGGACTCAGTGCAAATTTATTAAGGTCCACAGGACGGACAAGCTGAGATCCGCAGGTCGGACTCAGTGTAATTTTATCAAGTCCTTGGGGTAGACAAGCTGAACTCCGCATAGACGGACGCAGAGTAATCTCTTTCACAAGATGATCTATAGAGACATAAGTCCATGAAAGAAGTAGGCTCAAGTAAAGAAGCCAAGAATCAAACATACACTAAGTGTGTCATTAAAAAATCCGAAGTTTTTGAAAGGACACAATGGGGGCTAGGTCATGAAGTCAGCGTCAGAGAAAACGCACCAAGTGACATTCAAGTAAGTATGTTCAAGTTCAAGTAAGTAAATTTGCAAAATAGTGCAAAGACACGAGCAAAATACGACAAAATTGCAAAAAAAAAATTGCATATATTATATATGTTATAATTTATTTATAAGTTGGGCATTTTCAAAGACAAAGTGCAAGGGGGAATTTAGGATTGGGGAGTTGAACTTTGCTTTGGCATCACAGCAACACCAGACCTGGGCTGGCCAGCGGACCTTTGAAGAGAGGCACGCAGGGATTCATGTTTAGCTACGATGTCCTCCCTTTTCCGGAAGTCCACGACACGGTCAGTATAGACCTTTTCCATACCCGCTCTATACATATATGTGTGGCGAAGTTGAGCAATATCCCGATCAGGAAATTGAACGACAGCATCATTTATCCCCAAGGTGTAAGTACCATAGGTTGCAGGGGCAAGTAACAAATTCAAGGCTTGAGAAAACTCTGAAGAGGCCTTGTATTCTCGGATTATACGAGCAGGGGCTGCGGTGAGCTTAGCCGCCAGAGCATTCTTCTCTTCCCGAAGTTTGGCGATGGCCTCTCCTATTTCAGACGTCTCGCCCAAGTGTTCTCCCTTCATGGGTTTAAGAGAATCCTTGTATATAGATCCCAGCTTCAACAGTTCGATTTCTTGAGCCTGAAGCTGCCACTTGAGAGACCTATTCTCCTGGATAGCGGCATGCAAACTCTGAGTGAGCTGCTCACGCTCAGCAGATCCCCTCTCCAGGTCGGGAACCCTCTTCCGTAAACCTTCTATACATGAATCAGCAGCAGTCAACCTTTTAAACGTCTCCTGTCCAATACGAGATCCTTGTGAAAGAAACAAGTTAAACCTTAGAATGTGCAAAACCCAAGGGCAAAACCAAGGAAAATTGTTAAAACTACTTACATACTCAATGGTAATAATCCATTCGTCAGTCAACTGTTCGTTGGTCATCTCCAGTAGGGGGTCAGGTCCCACCTCTTCCTCATCTTCTTCCTCGTCCCCTTCTTCATCCTGGTTGGGCAGCTCGGGGGTCTGATCTAAGAAGGCGTCCGATCTGCCTCTATTCCTTAGCCGGCTGCCTCAGCACCGGAATGTCTTCTCCGTAAGAGAGGAGTCCCTCGTCATCATCTTCGCCAGAAATGTCGATAGTAAAGGTGGTAGGATTCGGCCACGGGACCGACGAGCATGGAGTGGCATCTCCCTGGCACTCCAGTTGTGGGGGAACAACGTTTACAGGCACCGCATTGGCCGGTACACCTATGGGAAGACATTCTTCGGAGCGCGTCCTTTCCGTGGAAACACTCTCACCAACTTGCTCTCCGTCAGCAACGCTTAGTAAACCAGCAAAAGTTGCCACTACAAAAAAAAGAGAAATGGGTTAGTATCACAAAAATCTAAGAAAAAACAGAGGTTGCTGTAAACTGAACCCTGCAAGTGGTTTAGTCCTCGGTGCTGAGAGGCACGTACGGGTTAGGCCCGGCCTCTTCAAGCCTAGCTGCCCCAATCAGCTGGAACAATAATTCCTTGGTGAGTATAAAGGCACAAGAGTCCAAGAGAGCCTGAACTTCGGTAAAGTTAGTGATTTTGGGGGTAACGTCCTTATCTACATCGTTAGACCTCCATCGGCTCAGCTCGGTATGTCCCCCATTCCGAGCAAAGAAAAAGCATGCATGTGAACCCATAGGCGGTGAGGGACCATCAACCATGTACGCCTGGACACCGGACAGGCGAGGAAATTGATACTATCCAGCAGGCCCTAGATTCTTTCTGATTTGATGAAACCCCCTAAAAAGGTTCACGGAGAAGTGAACTCCGGCCATCCGATAGAAAATGGCAAACCATATGATGATCTTAATACCATTAGGGGCTACCTGAGAAGCACCTATGCCGTGGTGCCTTAATACCTTTATGAAGGCCGGGCACCAAGGTAAGCGCAATCCGCCCATCAATTGGCCTTCAAAAACTGTGTAGAACCCGTCTGGAGGCCAATAGGCATAAGGACGAGGGTCGTTGGGGAGTATAGGGGCAAACACTTCCCTATTTATCCTATAGTCTTGGCAGATATAGTCTAAACTACTCTCGGAAAGAACATATTCTATTCTGCAGCTTCCTATCATTCTTTGGGTCTCGGTGTGAATTTTATGCCTGAAAGCAGGATCAAAAGTCCTAGAAGAGACTAAACTAAGATTGATTAGAGGGCCTTCGGTGTAAGTATTCGATTCAGAGGCAAATAATTCTTCTACAGAGGAATTGGAAGGAGTCGAAGCTCTCATTGGAAAATGGAAGAAAGGAAGACAAGAATTAGAATCACAAAGGAAGACTTACTCAAAAACTGTCGGGATAATGAAGTACTTTGTGTCTTTAAGTCTCTCACAAACGTGTGAAGGACGGTTGATATGACATGGGGCTATAAGCCTCAACCTATTCTCGAAAACCGTTCCTTGTAGCCGGCGGGAAACGCCTCGGTTTTCAAAAACATTATGACAAAAGTTCTGACAAGGCTGTGCCACCTAGCACGTTTGACTATTCCAACCCTATTAATACAAGAGCCGAGCTTCGCAAAGACGGAGCTGAGCAAAATCTCAGAAAGCATGGGACACTCTAAACACATCCGACCTGACCTTAAGAGCGTAGGTAGATCTGGGCCACGTCATGCACACAATCCCCAAATAATAAGGAAAATAAACCCGAGATCCTAACTCTAAGGGCCATGAGCCCCAGTATAAGCCTAATGGTCGATCTCCTCCCTTAAGAGGGAAGCTAACCAGGTCGATCCTCAGTCCACCGTAGGTCGGTCAAGACAAAGTAAAGGCCGACATGCGTAGCTCGGTCACCTTGACCTTGGTTGCTCGCCGTAGGTCGGCTAGAGCGTATAATGATAAGTACACGTTTATCAGGATAATTATGGAAAGAGTCCAAGCCAATGAAGACCCCAATCTTTATTGTTTGAACCTAACATTTAAATACTATCTCATAAAATCAAGGGATAGATACGGTTTAATTACCCTTGCAATGTACGAAAGTAGAGTCCATGTTGGACACGGCCCATGCAGGCCTGGGGCACAAATGTTCCATATATAAACGTTCATAAGAACTATGGAGGACTTGATTCCAATACAGGCTTTGGATATGTAGGCAACTTGGGAAAATCTCAGGCTCAGTCTAAATCACCCCACAAAAATCTTCTCCTTATTCTTAAATTTTTCTTACCTATTTACCTTGATTAAATTACCACTAGATTACACGGCCAAATTATTACCGACGAGTTTTTGCTTCGTCAGAGGGGGGATATTTTAAAATAAACTAATATTACTTTGACTTTGACTTTGACTTTTCTCTGGCGGGCTTATTTCGCTTGTGTGTGTTTGTTTTTTTGGTCAGGACCATTTTGGAAGCGCCTCCACATCGGTGGTTTAGGGAAGGCGGGTGGTATTGCCGGGGATAAGAGTGATTGTAGTGGCTCCTTTTTCTACCCAATTTATTGCCCGTCCAAAAAATAGATGGGCTTAAATTAAAAAAAATACGGGCAATGGCTCTCTTTTACATCCCCCAAAAAAAAAAAAAAAAAAAAAAAAAAAAAAAAAAAAAACTCGTCTATACCACTCTCGTAAAAAAGACGACCACATAGACGGGACTCTCTCCTCCAAACACCACAAATATCCGCCAATTTTTTCTTTCTTCCCGGCAAATATTTCCGTCAAATTTTCTCTTCTCTCACAGTCTCTTGTGCGAATTCATGTTGTTTTCTTTAATTTTTCTTTTATTGGATTGATTGCGGAGATGATTTCTTGCTCGGTTGTTTCCAGCCAAGACGCTAGACACAAGAAATTTCCTTTGTTGCTGCACAATCAGTTCGATAGACATCACAAATCGGTATGCAATTCATGAAACTGTCAGTTGAATCTTTGTAAAAAAAATTATTTCCATTTTAAGGTTTCCTTAGATTGAAAGGGTGTCCCGGATTTATCTAATGCGAATAAACAAGTAATAATATTTATAAACCGGTTAACCTCAAGTATAAGGATCGTAGTACAGAGGTTAATGCCGGGTCGATCCTACGGGGAACTGACGAATGTGAATCCTAGTTTTTGCTTTAAACTAACTATGTCACGAATCTAACCTAAACAATTATGCAGAAAAAGTAACTAGACAGAGGATTGCTCCAATGCTAGGCACGATTGAAAGCGATAAAAACTAAACTAAACTAAAGTACAGAAAAGTAAACTAAAGCTAAACAATTCAAGTTTTAAGGATTAAATCAAATTATAACGAACGAACAAGCAATCGATCCACCTATCCTATCAACATTCAATTCTAATTCGGATTAATTCGTGATCTCTACTCAAGTCGTGATTCACCTAATCGAAGGCATAAACTCCTACTCTCGTAGACAAGTTCGCTTCTAATCTTTTATCTCTCGATGTTAAAGATTACGCTCTTTCTAACCTAGGCATGAAATCTTTCAATTTCTAATCTAGAGATTTAATCTAATAACTTTCGCTTTGATTAGATTAAAGGTCTAAACTTTTATCATGGTGATCTAACATTAACATGACTCTCATCAAGTTAAAACAATCATAAAAGCAACGATCTTTCGATGTAATTGCAATACATAATGATAAACAATGATAAAAGAAACAACTTCAAGTAGAAACTCACGAATTAATCACGAACAAAATCGAATTGTTGAATTGACGGCTTCACAACGCTTGTTCAAAGAGGATTAGCCTCTTAGCATCCTTTGAAAGCTTGAAATTGATGAAATAAAGAACATAAATCTAACTATCTAATCTAGATGTTTTATTGCATAAAAACTGAAAATAAAGGAGTAAAAACGCAGCCAAGCCGCTCCCAGTGGTTTAGGGATCGAATTGTTATTTAGGGTTTGAGAAAAAACGCCGCTATATAGAGTTTTGAGGCGGTTTGGCTAAGTCGGCAAAACGGACGCCCGTCGCTTTCAATGGACGCCGTCCAGATTTCTTGACGCTAGGTGAACGCTGCTCGTAACGCCGTTTGAACTCTCTCGAATGTAAAATACGATTCGGACGCCGCTTCACTTTTACTGAGACGCCCGTCCACTACTCAGCTCCAGTATTTTGCTCATAACTTCACTTCTAGGGCTCCGAATGAGGTGATTCAACATGCGTTGGAAAGCTATTTCAATCCTCTACAACTTTCATCAAGACAACTTTCCCTGAAAGTGCCTACAAGTGTGGACAAAATCCCCATGAAGTGCCTGGTTCCGGTTTCTTCAATGATTTTTCACTTAAACATCTTTCAACCCTTCCATCTTCATGTGATCATCGTTTAAGCTCCTTACTCATCATGAAAACGTATCTAACAACATGATAGAAACATGCAAAATGTAACATCATACGAATAAACATAAAACACCGATAAAATCACGTAAATATCTCGATTTTGCATTTAAACACATTTAAAACTCGTTTACTCAATAATTCGATAAAACCAACACTTTTCTATAAAAAGTACTAAAATACCAAGGATATTGTTACGGAATAACGTCATATAAATCATAAATTTCACCCTTAACAACTCCCCACACTTAAACTTTGCTCGTCCGAGGAAAACAAAACAAGATAAAGGCTCGGAAAGAATATAGACATCTCAACACATATACCATATAGTCAATAAACTAGAAGTTCACCCGTGTGTGTGCATAGCCATAGAAAATTTCCACTAAATCCAAACTTGAGGAACTCAAAGCAAAACTAGCTAATACCCCTCGTGGACTAGTAATAAATGACACTCATAAGATGCACCCTACAAACGTGACATATCCCGAAAAGAATGATCGAATGAATCTGTGGGCCTTTCAAATACTCGAGAGGACAATCCCTACAACATATCCATCGCTTTTATACTGGGATAAGATTAACGAAAACTAAGCCTTATATTCAATTTCAGTAACAATATCTTAGTTGATTTAGCCATTTCACTTTAAACACACATTAGAACAAGCTATTGCCCTCATAGCGTAATAGGACATTTCGAGATAACACCCTACCTTACTCCAATCATAAGGCGAGCTCTTTCCTAACCGCGTCGTGAGCTTTTGGTCATCATAGTGGAATAGGACATACGTGGTATACCCTACCTCACTCAAATCATCGACTAGCTTCCGACACACACATTGTATTCATTTAAATTTTTCAACTTCCCATTTGACATTAGTTACGTGTTACTTATCACATTCAAACCTCTAGATATTCACAGTATCTCATACTTCGGAACTAAATACAAACTATCATAAGTCTCACGATATATACGTAGCACTAAGCACATGACTTATAAGGAAATCAAAAACCACTAATCCAAAAGGGGTATAACTCATAAATATAGCTCATCATTCACTATGGCACGTGAAAAATAGTGTCAGGTGAAACAACTAACTTACCAGACATATGATATAAAGCATAGATGACTATCGAAAATAACGAACATCGCATCGAATTGCCTACTCGGGACAAAACAAAAACAAAAGTGTCGAAATTCTATTGAAAAATTAAGCCTATTTTTGCACAGCACCATCATATATTAAGCAAATGGTAGATACATAGCGATCATTCCCCTCCCCCACACTTAAAAATCAACATGTCCTCATGTTGTGCAGAATGAAAAAGAAAAAGAAAACTTAGCTGATTGTAGTTCGAATGGGGCAATGCTGGAGGTGGCGTACGTCCAATCCAGAAATGCTTGAGGGAATCAGTAGACTGTGGACCATCCACCGGAAAACTGGCTTCATCTAAAAGCTCGCAATTGCTATCACAAATATCCTGCACACTTGAAAACAAGACAAGATCTCGGGGGACAAAGGGGGAATATAACATGGCAAAATAGAGATAAAGAGAAGGATAAGGTGAAATCGAATCAACCGACAAGGCAAAATCCACAATTACCCGAATTAGACTTAAACAAAACAAATAAATCAAAGAAAAGAAATAACATAATAGAGAGTTCTAATATAATAAGGGATATCTAGGATGCCTCCTAGTGGCGCTTTTTTTGGTTATTGTCGTTAGCTCGACACATTTGAAGCTCACCGATCAAAGCATTTAACCTTCTCCGCCACCACTACCTCGTAAGCTCGAATCGAGAGGTGTGGTCACAGAAACAACAACAATGAACACATGGGGTTAAATCTTTGAAAGCTCTCCATACCTTTTAAGTTTCCCATGGTTGCATTCTTTCTTCTCCGGTTCCTCCGATGACGCTTAAGTTGTCGCCCCTTTCAAACTCTTCCATATCAAAGACTACCGCTAGAACATCTTCGATTTAACACAACCGTCATCCTCGTAAAACAAATCGGGTGAAAACTCACAAAAGTGGTTGACTTCGAAGTCCCACACCCGAGGATTTCGAGGAATTTAACAATCAAAGGCTTTTCTTTATGTTCACCTATATAGTGCTTGCACCTTCGACCATTAACTCGAACGGTTGATCACCATAACCTCGTAATTCTAGCACACCTCCAGAATGATTTGGAGAATCTCGAAAGGACCGGACCAACGTGTCCTCAACTTGCCAGAAACAAATGCAACCTGGAATTGTAGAGTAACACTTGCTCACCGACCTTGAATTCTCTCTTTTTATCTTGGCATCGTGGAGGAGTTTCATCTTCTCCTTACTAATCTGGGCGCTTTAAGCTTGCTTGAGTCCGAATTCATCCACTCATGCAATCACTGCAGCGGTGTTTGCCACAGATTGGGAATCGGTTAAGAAACTTCAGCCCAAGACGCCTGTGCTCTAGCTCGACAGTGCGGATGACATGGTTTCCGTAGACCATTTGATATGGCGATGTACCCATAGGGTCTTATAGGCGAGTCCTATATGCCCAAAGTACATCGTCCAACTTCGCACTCAGCCTTTTCTATGACTATTCACCGCCTTCTCCAGATTTTCTTAAGACTCGTTGCTTCGCTCAACTCTCGACCACTAGTCATCGGATGATATGGTGTGCCGATTTTATGGTGAACACCATACTTCTCGAGGACTTTCTCCAAGGGTCGGTTACAAAAGTGTGTCCCTTCATCACTTATCAAGGCACGTGGACATCCAAACCTCACAAAGATATTCTTCTTAAGGAATTTCATGACCGTTTTATGATCATTGTGAGGAGTGGTTATTGCCTCCACCCATTTCGAAACATAGTCAACGCAGACTAAGATGTATTTGTTGCCACAAGATGATGGGAATGGTCTCATAAAATCGATGCCCCAAACATCAAAGACTTCGCATTCAAGGATGGGTTTCAAAGGCATGTCAAATCGCCTTGTCAAAGCTCCGGTTCTTTGACAACGATCACAAGCTTTACAGAAAGCTTCTGTGTCTTTAAAGATCGTTGGCCAATAAAAACCGGATTGAAAGATCTTCGCAATCGCTTTTCCAAGGACCAAAGTGACCACCGTGGGTCCACTATGGCATTGCTCGATTATATCGCTGTGCTCGATTCGGGAACACACCTCCTCAAAGAAACCATCTTTGCAAATCTTGAAAAGGTAAGGTTCATCCCAAACGAATATTTCATATCGTAGAAGAACTTCTTCTTCTCTTGATAAGACATTTCGTGATCAAGGTATTTGGCATGAAGGTAGTTCACAATGGAGGAGTACCAAGGAACATCGTGAGAACGGCCATCGATCAACATGATGTTTTCTAGAGGAAAGTAAAGATCTATATCATCCGGTTCATTCTTTTCCTCATTTAACATCCTAGACACATGATCCGCTACTACATTCTCACCGCCTTCTTGTCTTTGATTTGAACGTCAAACTCTTGTAGGGTCGGATCCAACGCAGAGGGCGCGTTTAGCATCCTTTTAGTCATCGATACCGCAGTAAAGCGGCGACCACCCACACGATCACTTGAGCACCTAACAAGTAACTACGGAACTTGTCCATAGCAAACACTACGCCAATAATTCCTTTTCGGTAGTCGATAGTTAACTTGCGAAGGATTCAACGTGTGGTCATGCGTAATAGATAGGCCGAACTTTCCTTCGATTCGTTGTCCTAAGACTCGCACTAACAAAGATAGTTGGATGCATCGCATATAAGCTCAAAGGGCAAGTTCCAATCAGTGAAATAAGAATTGGAGCGAGAGATCGACGATTTTTGAGCTCCTCAAACGCGTGCTTGCAACTATCATCAAAATCAAAAGTAACGCCTTCTTTTAGTAAGGTAGACAGGGGCTTGGCGATCCTTGAAAAGTCCTGGATGAACCTCCTATAGAAGCCGACATGTCCGAGAAAACCTCGGACTTCCCGAACATTCTTAGGATAACTCATCTTCTCAATAGCTTCTACCTTGGCCCTATCTACTTCTATACCTTTGGCGGACACTTTGTGGCCAAGGACTATACCTTCATCTACCATAAAATGGCATTTTTCCCAATTAAGCACTAAGTCCTTTTCCACACATCTTGACAACACCCGATCAAGATTATCGAGGCAATCATCGAAGGAGTGACCAAAGACCGAGAAGTCATCCATAAAAATCTCCATGCACTTTTCAACTAGCCCACAAAGATTGCCATCATACACCTTTGAAAGGTGGTCAGGCATTACAGAGACTATATGGCATCCGCTGTGGAGCGAATGTACCATAAGGGGCGGTGAAAGTGGTCTTCTCTTGGTCAACAGGATCGATGGGTATCTGGAAGTATCCTGAATATCCATCCAGGAAGCAGTAGAATGCGTGCCCCGCCAGACGCTCAAGCATCTGGTCAATGAATGGAAGGGGAAAATGATCTTTCAAGGTGACCTCATTGAGCTTTCGATAATCGATACATACTCAGATCCCGTGAACGAGCCTCAATGCTATCTCTTCTCCCTTCTCATTCTTCTCAATAGTAATTCCCCTTTTTGGGGACTACCTCGAGTCGGGAAACCCATTCACTCACAAAGAATGGCGTAAATGATACCCATATCTAGAAGTTTAATGATCTCCTTCTTGACTACCTCTTGCATGTGAGGGTGAGCCTTCTCTGAGGTCAGTCTAACTCTGCTTTGCACCCTCCTCGCCTTGATCTTGTGCATACAGATGTCGGGAGATATCCTCGGATATCTCCCACCGCCATCCAAAGGCTTTTTCATTTTTGCGCAAGACGTTTAACAGCTTTAAGCTCTTCTATCCGAGATAGCTTGGCAGAGATGATCAAAGGAAGCTTGTCACCTTCTCTTAAAAACACATACTTAAGATGTTTAGGTAACGGCTTCAGCATGCAAATCTACGGGAGGATCCTCTAGACTTGATTTAAGATCGCCACTCTTCAACTCAACATCGCCGAGCTTACTTAGTGGTCCCATCGCCAAGGCTTCTTCTCTTAGCTCATCCTCAAAATCACCGCTAACTGGTCTAGATTAACCATACCATGACTATTCAGATTATCGATCAATCGCTCATATTCCGCTTCCACAAATTTGACTTGCTCGTCCATACAGTCATTGAAGTCATTAAATGACTCCTCAATAGAAAAGCCGTTGGAGAACCGAGGGTACTTGAATGGATTTAGAGACACTATAGCTCACCTCTTGGTCACCAACTCGAATAGTTACTTGCCCACCATCACAATCGATGAGGGCCCTAGTCGTGGATAGGAAAGGTCTCCCAAGAATCGAGGGACTTTCTCATCTTTTCCCATATCTAAGACGTACTAATCAACAGAAAGGTAAATCTATCGATCCGACTAAAATGTCTTTCGAATCCCCGAAGCTTTCTTAGAAGATCTATCGCGAACTGAAGGTTCATGGAAGTGGGTTCTAGAAGACTTTGTAAACCCAAATTGCTCACACACGTACAATGGCATCAGGTGATGGATGCACCCAAGTCACATAAAGAATTTGGAAAGACTAAGCCTCCCATCCGCAATGTGAGCACGAATTTTCCGGGTCACCTCTTTTGATTGGTAAGTCCGATAATTGATCATTGAACAATCCTCACCAATTGCCTCGATCCATTTCTCGCTAACTTCTTCTTCAAGAAACAACATCCTTGATGAATTTAGTATACTTAGGCATTTCAACCAAAACTTCGAGAGTGGAAGATTAACTCGAGTATTTTTCACAGATTAAGCACCTTTCCGCATTTCTTATCTTTATGCAATGGGATGTTGCTCTTTCTCGGTGGAAATGGAAGCTTTTTCAAATCATCCTCGGAAAATACTTTCTTCGAGGACGAACTAACCGCTTTGTCTTCCACATCTTTCCACCTCACCGCCTTATCATTCTTTTTTATTAGTCGTGGATCACCACCGACGATCCTTTGATTCATCACTCCTCGTGGATCACCACCGAGGATTCTTAATTGATTCTTCATTCCTCAAGGGATCACCACTCGAGGAATCTCAATTCTTTCACCTATCGTGGATCACCCACCGATGTCTTTCAACTTCTACACCTCTCGTGGATCACCACCGAGTACCGCCAGCTTGTTTAGCTAGCGGGATGATGGGTGTTGACTTCCCTCCCGCCTTATCACCGGGCAGAGGGGCTAGTGGTTTCCTGGTTGGGGACCACTCGGGTTGAGTACCACTTTAAGTTCATTGCACCGCCTCTCTCCACCGTATGGAAGTGAAGGAACCAAGTCGCTGCATTGGCCAAGATTCAATTCAAGATGAGCTACATGACCACCTTTGGGATTTCTCTCCGTGGAGTTTGGCATCCGCCTCGATGGTCTGTGGCTTGCCGGTCACCCATTTGCTTCTCAAGGTGCTTGATCGAATTCATCAACAACTGGATATTATTATTTTGCTCCTCCGGAAGTTATTGTTCGCTCCTTCACCTCCTTCCGATAGAGTCCAATCTAGCTTCCATCATCAACGTGAGATGGACCTTGAGAGTTACGAATGTTTTGAGAGAAAGGTTAATGGACCGACTTTGAAATGCAGGATTTGGATTGTTAGGCCAACTTTGATTTAACCCTTGATTTGGATTGGAAGAATTCAAGTTCGGTTCGATTAAAACTAGGGTTTCGATTGAAATTCGAGTTTTGATTGAAATTTTGATTGAAATTAATTTAGATTTTGATTTGGGTGGAAACCTGGTTTCGAAAGTTGCCTTGGCGGTGAATTGATTACCAAACCTTTGATTTGGCTGGCCATCAAGGCATTGATTTCAAATGCTCGTCCAATCATAGGACGTAAACGAGCAAGATGTTCCCTATATCGCCACATACCTGGCATGCGACTTGGTTGTACCGCCCATGATTCTCGACAAAGATTGACTTGATAAGAATTGGGGCATGAATTGACACCGCCAACCATGTGGCGGTCGAGAACAATTCGCAGTCATGCAACTTGAGAGTTCAGAAAAATGAAGGAGTCGATAACTCGGATTTGGAGACGTGGTAAGCGTGGCCAGTACCGCTTCAAAGATGGAAATCTCGTTCAGCATTTTCACCTCCTCGATCCTAGGAGGAGGTGGTGGTGCCTCGAATGAAATTGAAAGAAAGGAGGGGCATAATTATATTTGGCAATGTCTTCAACAATGCCCACCCTCTTGAGGCGTTCTCCTCGTGAAAGCCCCACCGATGAACTATTGACCATGCCCTTGGTGAGCTCGGTTAATCCACTCGAAAAAGGTATTGACTTGCCTCTGCAAGTCTAACCCATGGTGGGGGCATTTACGAAGAAGAGCCTTAAATCTCTTCCATGCCTCAAAGAAAGATTCTGCTTTCCGCTTGATAGAAATTATAAATTTCCCTCAAACACTCAATGCCTTGGCCGTGGAAAGTATTGGCTTAAAAATTCTTTCTCCAATGCAGCCCAGTGGTAATGGATTCGGAGGAGAGAGCTATACCACTCTTTAGCTTCTCCTTCAATGAGAACGGAAACAAGTGTAAGTTTAATCACATCCTCACTCACACCTTGAATGCGTGTCGCACTACACATATCTCCAGGAATGTGTGTACGTGTGTGTGAGGATTTTCGATAGGGAAACCGTGAAACATTGATGCATGCCGCATCATCCGAATGAGACCGGGTTTGAGTTCGAAAGTTTGTGCGGTAATGGTCGGTAAGACGATAGTCCGGGTTGATAATTCATCGCACTGTGCATGGCGTAGTCTGCCAATGTCCGTCTATCTTCGCCGCCATTATTACAATTTCTTCGATTTCCTTTGAAAAGATAGCTCAAACTTTGATCTTCGGCTTTTCCTTCGTCAAAACGGTTTCGCCTTATGGGTCGGACTATGTACGCCGATGTCGTGGAGCAAAGTAATGGTCCTCGTGACTACGAGTTTGCATAAACCGATCCCAAAATCAAGTTGAGAAAACCTAAATCTAAGGAAAGGAAACCTAAAACTAATAAATTAAAGACCTGATATCTAAAAGATTAAAACCTTAATCTAAGATCAAAACCTAAAGAAAAGAGAAGAAAAGAGAAAGATTAAGAAAGAAAGGGGGACGGACGGGCGCCCACTTACGTGAACGAAAGGCCCGCCGTAAAATAGACTGAACGAAGGCCCAAACTGGTGAACGCTCGTTCAAGGATCGGAAAACGCCATCGAATGAAAATTTTACAAAGAAACGAAATGCTCAAACTAGTGGACGCTCGTCCATAGGCAAGATTTTTCAGAACAGAAACGATATCAGAACAGCAGGAAAGCATGGGAAAAAGAGACAGAGGGAAAGGATAACTAAACCTAGAGGAATCAAAGACTACGAAACTTAACTATGAAAAACCCTAATAACCAAAACTATAAACTACCTAAGAAAATTTAAAACGAGAAAAACAGAAAACACTAAAAAGAGGGAAAAACATGTGTTGAAATCTTCTAACCCCAAAATGGAAGGGAAAACAGTGGATTTTGACCTCGAAAACGGTGTTGGACGGCCTTTGGCCGTCCACCACGTCGTCGGCGTCGGAACGAGCTTTCCGAATTGGGGTCCTGCGCGCCAATCCGACACTCGAGCCGAAAGTTATGGCCAAAATACTATCAAGTGCTAAACGGACCCTTTATCCTAAAATTTGATCGTGAAAGGTGTGAGTCGATGATTCAACCTTAGATGTCCCCTAATCAATGTAAGAACGAAAAAGATAGAAACAGACATGTAGAAACAAGAAAAGCCATCGAAACAAGAAAATGCACGGGCGCCCAATTAATGGACGGGCGCCCGCTGGTTTAGATCGAACGGGCGCCCAAAAATATGGACGCTCGCTCAAGGGGTCAAAACGATACAGATTGAAATTTTCACGGTGAACGGGCGTTCATAAGTATGGACGCCGTCCGTGATGCAAAAATTTCTGAAATGTAATGTAAACGATTGCGTAAAGCAGAGAGGATAAGAGAAAGAAAACAGAGCAGGAAAAGGAGGGAAAGAAACTAATCACAAAAACTTTAAAAACTTCAAACCCTAAAAATCTAAACCAAAAACCTAACTACCTAAAGGTTAAACTAAAAACAAACCTAGAAAAAACAGAAACAAAAACAAATCTAAAAACAGAAAACGAAAAAGACAAACAAAAACAAAAACTAGGCAACCGTCCGGTTCCCCGGCAACGGCGCCAAAAACTTGTCCCGGATTTATCTAATGCGAATAAACAAGTAATAATATTTATAAACCGGTTAACCTCAAGTATAAGGATCGTAGTATGAGGTTAATGCCGGGTCGATCCTACGGGAACTCGAGCGAATGTGAATCCTAGTTTTTGCTTTAAACTAACTATGTCACGAATCTAACCTAAACAATTATGCGAAAAAGTAACTAGACAGAGATTGCTCCAATGCTAGCACGATTGAAAGCGATAAAAACTAAACTAAACTAAAGTACAGAAAAGTAAACTAAAGCTAAACAATTCAAGTTTTAAGGATTAAATCAAATTATAACGAACGAACAAGCAATCGATCCACCTATCCTATCAACATTCAATTCTAATTCGGATTAATTCGTGATCTCTACTCAAGTCGTGATTCACCTAATCGAAGGCATAAACTCCTACTCTCGTAGACAAGTTCGTTTCCTAATCTTTTATCTCTCGATGTTAAAGATTACGTCTTTCTAACCTAGGCGTGAAATCTTTCAATTTCTAATCTAGAGATTTAATCTAATAACTTTCGTTTTGATTAGATTAAAGGTCTAAACTTTTATCATGGTGATCTAACATTAACATGACTCTCATCAAGTTAAAACAATCATAAAAGCAACGATCTTTCGATGTAATTGCAATACATAATGATAAACAATGATAAAAGAAACAACTTCAAGTAGAAACTCACGAATTAATCACGAACAAAATCGAATTGTTGAATTGGACGGCTTCACAACGCTTGTTCAAAGAGGATTAGCCTCTTAGCATCCTTTGAAAGCTTGAAATTGATGAAATAAAGAACATAAATCTAACTATCTAATCTAGATGTTTTATTGCATAAAAACCGGAAAATAAAGGAGTAAAACGCAGCCCAAGCCGCTCCCTGGGTTTAGTGGATCGAATTGTTATTTAGGGTTTGAGAAAACGCCGCTTATATAGAGTTTTGAGGCGGTTTGGCTAAGTCGGCAAAACGGACGCCCGCCTCGCTTTCAATGGACGCCGTCCAGATTTCTTGACGCTAGGTGAACGCTCGCTCGTAACGCGCTTGAACTCTCTCGAATGTAAAATACGATTCGACGACGCCGCTTCACTTTTTACGAACGCCCGTCCACTACTCAGCTCCAGTATTTTGCTCATAACTTCACTTCTAGGGCTCCGAATGAGGTGATTCAACATGCGTTGAAAGCTATTTCAATCCTCTACAACTTTCATCAAGACAACTTTCCATGAAAGTGCCTACAAGTGTGGACAAAATCCCCATGAAGTGCCTGGTTCCGGTTTCTTCAATGATTCTTCACTTAAACATCTTTCAACCCTTCCATCTTCATGTGATCATCGTTTAAGCTCCTTACTCATCATGAAAACGTATCTAACAACATGATAGAAACATGCAAAATGTAACATCATACGAATAAACATAAAACACCGATAAAATCACGTAAATATCTCGATTTTGCATTTAAACACATTTAAAACTCGTTTACTCAATAATTCGATAAAACCAACACTTTTCTATAAAAAGTACTAAAATACCAAGGATATTGTTACGGGAATAACGTCATATAAATCATAAATTTCACCCTTAACAAAGGGTTATGATTTCTTCCTGATCCACAACAATTTAGGTCCTTTTTTTCAAATCTGATTCATTTAATGATGTGAATCTGCAACTCTTTTGTTTTTTTATGCATCGATTCTCTATTAATTTTGGTTTGGAGTTTAGGCATTAATTGATATTTCTTCTTGAAAAGTGGAAGTGATATTGTTTACTCTATGGTCTCTACAAAATAGAATCATCAGGGAATCAATTTAGACTAGTCTAAGTTTCTTACAAGTAGAATTTTATTGTACCTGTTTTGATTTGTGTAAAAGAGGTAGTGTATGTTTGGTAACATTGATTTCTTTGAAAGACTTGGACTATTATTAGACGTTTTTAGTGGCAATACGGGCTACGGATTCGGTAGTTTATCAAGAGTGGGGCCGTGAGGATAGATAGAATTATGAGCGTTCACCCGCCAAGAAAGAGAAATAAATTGCAATACATATATATATATATATATATATATATATATATATATATATATATATATATATTCTCTTTGGCAAAGCAAAGTCGATGGAGTGTAAGACGCACGACTCTCATATCATATAGACCGATAAACGCGAGCCTAGAGAAATACTCGGTTCTTGATCCACCTTGCCCAGTTGACTTGACTCAAAGCAATATAAGAAAAATTCCATTAATAAAATACATGGTGTAAAGGGAAAAGCATGTTCGTGACTGGCTAGTTCGACTACGGGTTGACGTAATGTGAGATTGTCTGCATTGCTAGGAATCGAGGGGTTATTGCACACACACATTGGTTCATGACATGAATATTGTTTAATGCGTTACTTATGGATGTGAGTGACATGATCTTGATCTCTTGACTTTGTGATGCAAACTTTCCTAGGGTTCCAATCTCACCGGCAGTGTACCGGGTCAATTGTAGTCTAGTACGGTAGTCAAGGTCGTATCCCAAGGGACTGTGAGGTTAAACACTAATTAGTTATTATTATCTTGATCCGAATCGCAATTTTGTTTAATAAATTAATAATTAACTACAAAGGTGTTTCAAATGATAAAAGAAACTAAGTAAGATGATTTATAGTTCAAGTTATTACCCCTGAATTATTTGGAAATGATCAACCTACCACCTTCCATTGGTGTTTTATTATGCGAACGGTGCATTCCTAAACACGTGATTTTCCCTCATACGAGTGTATAAAATCACACTATGCCTCATCCTTGATTTAAGCACCTTAAACCTAATGACTTGACATGATAAACACTTGAATGCAAAAAACTCCCCGGATAAGGAACCTAATTCCGCTAGGGTTGATTCTACCTTCCGTCCTTCTTACCCTCGTCTCACAACTAACGTCTCCATTCGGTGTCTATTAGTTGTGTAGGTGCATATATTGGTTAATTCCTCCAACATACACATTACCAATCAATGCAATCAAGAAGATTTTCAACACAATAGAAGCTAGCAACATAAACAATCACTTCCAAACAATAAAAGAGATTAACTATCATTACTATTTCATCTTAGCTAGTATAAAGAACTAGCCACTCATAATTACACCTACTAACAAGTTAAAGCTAGTATTCATAATGATAAGAACAATTAGATCAAGGTAAAGGTTTAGAATGTACCAATTTCAAGATGAACTCGAAAATGGGGTGTTCATCCAACCTTCAAAGTATTGATGAAAATAGAACACAAGCCAGTTGTTTCCTACATCCACTAAAAGCTTTGATGTCAAAATGATAATTCTAACAAGTTGGGAAACCCTTGAGGTGGATTCAAGTGTTAAATGGTGGGACTTTGGCTAAGGGAAACCCTTGAGGTGGAGGTGCCTGCAAGTCTTCAAGTTGATGGATTTTTTTTCTTTCCTCGTTGTTGTTTTCTTTTCTGTCCAAAATTTTGCTTAAAATGCATTATCCCGTTTTTTTATGTAATTCGGCGCGCGCCGTAATGGTCTCGGTGCATGCCGAGTTTAACAGAGTTGTTGAGACTTGACATCATATTTAATGCTCCTGCAATTATGCACTTTGATATTCGGTGTGCGCCGTGACATGTCTCGGCCTGCGCCGAGACATCACTTGCTTTGCAAACGAACGAAACTGAGCCCAATCCTTCCCTAATTTCTTCTTCTGCTTGACCTGGCTTTGATAATTGACATTTTTACTCCACACTCCCGTAATCACTGCAAAATATCAATACGACAATAGCTCGAGTAATTCTGATAATGAAGTATAACTGATGAGCTCTAAAAATTGATAAATCGTTGGATGTTGGTTGTGTTTACACAAAATAAAAGTGATTCGATTTATAACAAAATTCACTATAATTGACGCAAAATACCACTATATATTAAAGAAATGAGGTAAAACGTTGTGGAAATTTATCATCCGGTTGACATACATCAACCACTCCCCACTGAGCTTTTGCGCTCTCGAGCAAACATGTGATAAAATAACTAGAGTTACGGTTAAGATAACTAGAGTTACAAATTGTTTTCTTTTCTTCTTCGTTCTGCTTTGGAATAAATGTTTTGGATTACGCCTGCTGTTGTTTTTCTTATATTTTTTTAGCATCGGTGCTTTGTTCGTGTTATGTTATAGATGCTTTATATTCTCTTTTGGAATGTCTGATAAAAAGTTGTTGTAGAGAAAATCCAACACAACAGTTTGTCACGAAAAAAAAATACCTTTTTTTTGAAAGAAATGCTTTTGCTTTCTCTGTTTTTATTTATATTTTATAATATTGCTGCTATTCTGTAGTTACCGTCGATTTTGATAAAATGATCGGTTGTAATGTAAACATTTGAGTGAAGTGATTCTTCACCATGATTCAAAATCGTGATTAATTTTAAGAGTTAAGGGGAACTGGGAAGTTGTATGTGATTATTCTCCATTGTCTTTATCTCATTGTAAACAAAAGATTACTGAACTGAAGTGGCGGTTTGTTGGATTACTTGCATTCTTTATTGCTGAAATTTCACTATCTTCTCGATCTTTTATTTTATTGTAGTTTTTTACCCGAGCTACATGGGGTTGTTCGCTTCCATGCCAAATTCGCAAATCTACCTGTTAAGAATGCCATGATCACCATCTTTAGTCGAGTCTTGAATCTTACACAAGCAAGTGTTTTTGGATAAACATTGTCAAATTGAAAACCGAGGAGGATCTCAAGTTGGTTGTGCAATTGAAAGTTAGCAGAGTGTTGACAGTTATAGTCAACATGAAAGTGAAAGATATTGTTTTTATGGCATCATTTGGTTATGGTATGTATTGATGTGATAATGTGGATAAGGTTTGACAATGTGACTTCTTCATTTTTGCAGGGTAGAATAGTTCGATTTGGTGGCAAATCATATCAACTAGGTCTAGCAAAGGCAGGGCCGGCCCTGGCGTTTTTTAGTCTTAAGGCCAAGTTTTTAAATTTGGTCTTTTAGTTGAAGTTTTATTTTTATTTATAAAAACATACTTATCGCGTTTTTAATATCCGCAAATACAAAATGCAATCTATTGATAGCCCCAAAACATACTTACAAAGTAGTCTTTTCTAGCATATTTAGAAACAAAAACCAAATTCATACGTATACACAAAACTGTTAGATATTTTTTCTTAAATAAATGTTTTGATTATCGTTTGCATATGAGTTGCCATACGAATTAATGTTATCACAACGAAACGGGGATCGACCTGCCTGGTCCGGTCGTGGTGGGTTGAGGGGGCAGCGCCAACTCATGGGGGTTCGGGGGCAACGGCCCCGAAACCTAAACCAATACATGCATCAGTTCATGAAGGGATATGCATTTTCGAATCCATGCTCCTTTTCAGATTCTGAATTTCGAACTGATGCACCTCTGCATGTGAATGGTGATAACTCTTACCTTTTTGTGTAGGAACACCTCAGTTCGAATTAGGCTTCCTTCAGCCTATAAAAAGGCATAGTATGCATATGAATTGTAAACAAGTTTGAAAGCATCATCAGAACAAAAATTTGGGCCTTTATCAAAAAAAAATTAACATGTTATATTAGGTTGGATCAGATTGAATCTACACGATTTTTTTTTCTTTTAGCGAAACATGTACCGTTGGCCCTCCCGGCACCGCTGGGCTTAAGACCGCAGTCTCTCTGGCCTCAATATAGGGCCGGCCCTGAGCAGAGGCAAACCATGTAGTTTATGTTGCTCACTTTAGTTTATGTTCTTTGTGACTCTGTAGCATACTGGTGCAAATCTTCTGTATATTATTTTGATGCCAACATATTCTTGGCAGTTTGTTGTAATGATATCTGTTATTTTTTGTCGTTTAATCAGTGATCATCCCCTTAGTCGTCTCACAACTTCTGTTGAATATGCCAATGGCCAGTGCTGTAACGCCCCGTTCCCGGACATCGAGTCCTTATCCGGAAAAGGAACGTTCGGCACGTATAAAATAAAAATAATTTCACTTTATACGTAAGCCTCTACTACGTCGTATCAAAAATAAGCAAACGGAAGCAAAAGACTCGGGTATAAAATTCCTCAAACATCCAAGAATAGAAACAACATCTAAAGGTGGAAATGTAACTTATTACATTCAAGGAAAAATACGATATCCAAAAGAAAAGTAACGGTACTACAAGTCTCGAAAGACCAAAAGTCTAATCCAACGGTATTTAGAACAGTCTAATAAATGAATAACAAAATAAATAATGTAAAGTCTTCAATGAGGCGTCTTCAAACGTCATCATCGAACTCCTCCTCGTAAACATTATCGACCTGTTCGTCTTCTCACCCCCAAACACATAGAAAATATGCATTTGAGGTAAGTACAACGTACTTAATAAGAAAGAGAAGCTATGATCGCAATTACAATTTATAAAGAATAGATAATTACGAGTTTAGTTGTTTAAGTATGACCGACTCAATCTAGGGTTCATTCCATGTCCATCAACATGAATTGACTAGACGTTTCTACTTAACTTATCTATGTTACAACCGCACTCAAGGGCACTACGCGTATCCACTTTTGGGACACTCTTGGCAACATATTAGTGGATCACACCAATATCCACGGAGGCTAGAATAGGTAGGCTCCGATAGTACGCACACCTCAGCGGAGTCCCTCCGTACTTAGGGTTTTTTTTTTACCTACGGAGTTCTTCCACCTTCAGAGGTAGCACACACATCGCGATATAGACTGGTGCCTATCCAAGAGATACATGTTGTTTAATCTTTTACTAGTCAAGTACGTGTTTTATTAGAATGATTAACTAACCACCTATGTGTTTTCAATTAATCTCCCTCACCTTGACCACTCTCTTCCTAGACCACTAGACATGGACAAGGCCTAACAATTACACAGATATTGACGAATACTAATTCATCAAAGCACAAGCCTATCATGCTCTTCCGACGGATCCGAACTTCAACTCCCTTTAAGAGTACATTCGGTGTTTTAACTGAACGAATCAGAAGTTTAATTCAGGCTTGTTTAATTTATACCATGTTAACATATCATCAATAAGGGTTTAAAATGATAATAACATAATTATGAAGCTCGAAACCAAGCTGAAACGATAAAACAGTAAAAACTAGATAAAACAAGTCAAACGCCCGTTTGACACCCTATGAACGCCCGTCCGTAATCAAACGCCCGTCCACTAAACTCCAAACGCCCGTCTGCCAAAAACAGCTACATCCTGAATCAAAAATCTAACCTCAAACGCCCGTCTGCCTTATGCAAACGCCCGTCTGAGCTACTAAGGTCGCAAACGCCCGTCCGCCTAATGCAAACGCCCGTCCGCCTGGGTTTTTCCCAAAACGCTAAAATCTTCAAAACGTGATTTCTAAATCGTTTCTAACCTAATTGACATCGATTTCAACACAGTAAAACGTAGAAAACATATCTAAACATCTATGATCCTTTGATCAATGAAAAACACATCTTGCATCTACGCATCATAAAACATGATCTAAACTTTACGAATCATAATCGAGATCATAGGAAGAGTCTCTTACCTAATTGCAGCCAAAAACCAAATCCAAAAGCCTTTGAAAATCTGCTGCACTTCCCACCAACTGATATCCAAACGTTGCCCTTCTCACAACGATCCCGAATCTCTCGTCTGATCTTAAAACGGTTAAGTGTTGCTTCAGTTAATTGGAGAACTCCCCTAGCCCTTTCTCCTCTCAAAATTGCACAGAGAAAGAGGTGTGGAAAATGATTTCTGAATTTGTGTTTAGGTTATGGGAATTATCTGTGTAAATTTTCCTTAAATACAATTCCCAATTAAACCCCTTTTCCTTAATTGCCCTTAATTACCAAATAATCAGATTTCCTTAATTATATATACATATAACTCGAAAATATATATATAATCAATTAAACACTTAACTCCCATAAAAGAAAAGAAATAATAATATTTCGTTTTCGTAAAATGACACGTCTGCCCTTTTCCGAAAATCGGAATATTACAATTGATATCTGTTAAAACCACGTGTGATGTTACATGAGTACATCATTATTAAGAGTAACGTTATAATTCAAGAAATCAGTGACATGGATTCACAAAATTCAGACAGCAAAGATTATCTCCAAATTTCAAATAAATCGGCCCAGGAGTGATAAGGTTGGAAATGGAGTGATGAGGCTGGGAATTCTAACACAAATTCAAACACATATTCAAGAACTGGCGTGTGAAGTGATAAACTTCACTTAGAGAGTTAGAGTAACAGTTTCCCAAATCAAATTGATGGTTTATCTCTTATAGTTTTGAATTATCCAAAAATAAAGTTTGAATTTTTAGAATAAGTTAAACTAGGGCTCTTTATCTATTTTCAATTGTATAAATGTAAGGGATGCATCTGCAGAATTGAATAAGAAAAACCTTTACTGCTTTTGCTTCTGTTTGTTCTTCAACCCCTTCTGTCTTGCTTCGTTTCTACTTTCTTTCATGGTATCAGAGCCAAAAATGGTTTAACAACCACACCTGCAAACAAAACTCATACAGGTCCCTTGACCTGTCAAACCACACAAAAACAAAACACTAACATCCCAAATCACAAACAGATTGTTGAATTTGTACACTCACAAAACAAACATTTCACAAAGATCTCTGCAGATCTATCAAATATATCCAAACAAATCACAAATAGACAACAAAAAGGTCTGTCAAAAATCAGTTTACTCCAGCACAAGCAATTTTTTCAAACACACAAAGTAACTCTGAATGGCAACACTATCCCTGAATGTTGGCAGCTTTGTTACACTCAAACTCACTCAAAGCAACTACCTTATGTGGAGAGAACAAGCACTAGCTCTTGCAGAAAGCCAAGACCTTGTTGGTCACCTCACAAATGAAACCCCACCACCAGAACAGACATCCAAGAACACTACTGCAGAAGGAGCAAAAGAGCTGTTGCAAATCCAGAGTACAAAAAATGCAAAAAAATCTGACAAACTGTTAAGAGGATGGCTAATTGGATCACTCTCTAAAGAATCATTGGCATAGTAATAGGTTTGGACACTGCACATGCCGTATGGAAAGCTTTGAAGGATGCTTATGCACAAGACTCTCAAGAGAGAGAGAGAGTTCACCCTAAAATAAGAGCTAACCTACTTAAAGAAAGAGAAGTCCAAAAACATCACAGAACACATCAGAGAGTTCAAAAGTTTGTGTGATTGCCTAGGATTCTGAAAAAGTGTACTCTTTTCTCACCAGTCTGGGTCCCAGCTATGAAAAGTTTACCAAAACCATGCAGAAACCACCAAGACCTACCTATACAGAACTTGTATCACATTTACAGAATCTAGATCAAATGAGGACCTAGTTTTCTACATCCACAAGTCCATCTTACCAACAAGCCATACCACAGATGGCTTTCTATGGTCAAAGTCAGAACAGAACCTCAACAGGCCATAGAGGAACACCTACCGAAGATAGCAAATTTGTATCCTCTGTTAGAGGATTTCAAGCACAACAATCAAGTGGCAACTTTCCATCTGGAATGAATCAAAAGAAGCCACCACCACCAGGAGAAAGAATGATGACAAACCAGGAAAGAGAAATGTACCAGAATGAGAAGTGCCAATATTGTGGTGTGATGGGGCATATTGCAAAAATCTGCTGGTAGGTTCCAAAGAAGAATCAAACAACAAATGACCTACCCCAAGCATTGGCTGCCCTTACCCTAGACACCTCAATTGCAGACACAGAATGGACAGTTGATACATGCCATATGACTGGCAGACTAGGTATGTTACAGAATGTTCACAAATCTTCAGGTTCAGATTCAATTATAATTGGTAATGCCTCAACATTACCAATCACAGGCACTGGCCAGTCCAGTTTAAAACACCAGCACACTACCATTCCACTCAAAGAAGTTTTATTAATTCCATAATTAACTAGAAATTTACTCTCTGTCAGTCAGCTAACTAATGATGCTTTTGTTGTAAGTGAATTCATTAATAACCATTTTTTTGTTAAGGACCAGACCACATGCAAGACCTTAACCACAGGGACAAGACATGGTAACTTATATGTCCTTCAAAACACCCCTGAACTGCACTTCTCCAACAAGTTCAGGGGTGCATCCAATGAACTTTGGCACCAAAGATTAGAACACTCCCAGATGGCCACAGTTCAGCAGTTGAAGTCCAAAGGCTTGATAGATGTCATAGGCAGAATAAAGACAGATCACATTTGTGAGAGCTGTCAGTTAGGCAAACTTAGCAGATTCCCCTTTTATAATTCAGAACATGTTTCTTCTTTTCCAGTTGAAATAATTCACTGTGACTTATAGGGCCCTGCCCCTGTTAAATCAATTGGTTTAATCTTTTATTATGTTTGTTTTGTTGATGACTATACAAAGTTTACCTGCCTAGTCCCTTTAGCTCTTAAATCTGATCTCTATGAGACATATTTGAACTTTGAAAATTATGTAAAAAGGCAATTTAACAGGGATATTAAAAAATTTCACTCTGATTGTGGAAAAGAGTTTGTAAACAATCAAATTCCAGGTCATTTCCAGAAGAATTGAATTGTGCATCATCTGTCATGCCCTCATACTCCTCAACAGAAAGGTGTAGTAGAAAGAAGGCATAGGACCATAAGGGAGCTAGGCATGACTCTGCTGTTTCATAGCAATGTACCACTGTTCTTATGGACAGAGGCTTTCTCTACTGTTGTTTACATCATGAATAGAGTGCCTACTTCTTCCTTGGACACTGAATCCCCTTATCATAAACTCCATGAAAGGATCCCAACTACACCACCCTTGAGGTTTTTGGTACTAGATGCTATTCCTACACATGGGACACCAAAGCAAACAAATTTGATCCAAAAACTGTCCCTTGCATCTTTATTGAACATAGCATGCAACACAAAGGTTACAAATGCTATCATCCTCAAACCAGAAAGATTTTCATCTCAAGGCATGTAGCCTTTGATGAGACTTTGTTCCCATACAAACCTCAAAACCCCACACCCGTAACACACTCACAAGAACATATCCTTAGCACTTTTGAGGATTGGATGTCACCCGAAAACACTGATCACCATAATGATCAACTCCTTCACACCACTCAACAACACACTTCTGCCATACCAGACATTCCCCTATCCATCCCTATTGATTTCCCAAATCCAGACACATCCACTGACACACCTATCATAGAACCAGATCATAACTTAATTCCTATACCAGCCATGGACTCACCACCACCAACTCCTCCACAATCCCCTATGACATCCTCGGGATATGAGGATGACCAGCCATCAGATGCACCACATGCACCAGTCATACCTCTACCACATCATGTGGTCACAAGAGTTAGAGATGGGATCCTAAAACCTAATCCAAAGTATGCACCCACAGTGTCAACCTTTCCTACCATACCTAGGGAGCCAAAAACAGTGACTTAAGCACTCAAGCATCATGGCTAGAAAACTGAAATGCTTGAGGAACTCCAAGCCTTACACCAAAATAACACTTGGAAACTAGTGCCCAAACATCCCTCCATGCACATCAATGGGTGCAAATGGGTTTTTAAAGCTAAACTCCATCCTGATGGATCTATTGAGAGACTCAAGTCTTGATAAGTAGCCAAAGGGTACAACCAGGTTGATGGTGTAGATTACAATGAAACCTTTCCCCCAGTCATCAAACCTGGCACCAACAGACAAGTTTTAGCCACAGCTCTCCATCACAAGTGGACAGTAACGCAACTTGATGTCAAGAATTCCTTCCTTCATGGCCTAGTCAATGTAGAAATCTATATGGACCAACCACCAGGTATGTATGACCCTCAGTTCCTTAACCATGACCGCTGGCTAAAAAATGCCTAGTTTGGCCTAAAGCATGCCCCTAAGGCCTGGTTTGATAGGTTTAGCACCTATATCCTTACCTATGGTTTTTCTTGTAATCTAGTTGACCCATCATTACTTGTACATCACTCCCCTACTGGCTCTTTAGATCTATTGCTATATGTTGATGATATGCTCTTAACATGTACATGTGACAGTTTAATTTTCAGCTTTATTCAACTACTTAACAAGGGATTTGCTATGAAGGACCTAGGTCCTATTCACCATTTTCTTGGAGTTTTGTGTGCAGGTACAACTATGCATCTCTCTCAGACACATTATGCTCTCACTATCCTGGAAAGATCTCAAATGGTGGACTGCGAACCAGTGTATGCACCCCTAGAACTTAAACCGCAACCAGATCCCACAGCTCAATTACTACAGAATCCTACACACTACAAACAATTGATTGGGGCCCTGCAATATCTCACTTTCACCAAGCCAGACATTGCCTATAATGTGAACTATGCTTCTCAATTTCTTCAAGCTCCAACTCAATCTCATCTCAAATTGGCTCACAGACTACTCAGATATGTGAAGGGCACTCTGTCCCTTGGACTACAGTTCACTGCAGACTCACCACTTGCCCTATCAGCATACTCAGATGCAGACTGGGTTGGGTGCCCTGTTACCAGAAGATCTACCACAAGCTACTACACATTTTTGGGCACCAATGTCATCTCCTGGTGTGCCAAGAAACAGCCAACCATCTCCAGACTGAAGCGGAGTATAGAGCTCTGACACATACAACAACAGAGTTAACATGGCTTCAATATCTCAGCAGTGACCTTCAAATTCCTCAAATCACTCCATCAATTGCCTATTGTGACAACTTAAGTGCCCTGCATCTCACTATCAATCCAGTGTTTCATGCCCGCTCAAAACATATAGAGCTAGACTATCATTTTGTGAGGGAAAAGATAGCTCAAGAGAAGCTAATCACTAAGCATGTACCAGCTCATCTACAGGTGGCCGATTTGTTCACAAACCCAGTCACTCGTTACACCCTTGCTGCATTTTTAAACAAACTGTGCCTTCACCCCAGGCCCAGTTTGCGGGGGGAGAAGGGTATTAAGAGTAATGTTACAATTCAAGAAATCAATGACTTATTCACAAATATTCAGACAACAAAGATTATCTCCAAATTTCAAATAAATCGTCCCAAGAGTGATAAGGTTGGAAATGGAATGATAATGCTGGGAATTCAAACATATATTCAAGAAAACTTCACTTAGAGTTACAATTTCCCAAATTAAATTGATGGTTTATCTCTTATAGTTACGAATTATCAAAAAATAAAGTTTGAATTCTTAGAATAAGTTAAACTAAGGCTCTTTATCTATTTTCAAATGTATAAAGTAAGGGATGCATCTACAGAATTGAATAAGAAAAACCCTTACCGTTTTTGCTTCTGTTTGTTCTTCAATCCCTTCTGTCTTGCTGTGTTTCCATTTTCTTTCAATTATATTAATCTTTCTCCATTGACAACAGAGTACCATGGATTTTAGTTTGCTATATCATGTCCTAATCGGTGCACATCATTCATGGTACAACTAAGATGTTAACTAGTAAACAAAGCCTTTGACTTTTAAATGGGTTAGAACAATTATTGCTTTTTTTTTTTGGATAAAAAGCCTGATAAAATCTGTTGTTTCTGGATTTATTGCGTTTTTAGCCTCATTGAATTTATGTCACTTGAATTTGGATTGTTTATTTAATTTGCCTTTTGTTATTTTTGATAAACTGATGCATAACAATAGGATCAGGAGGATACGGTGAATTTTCTCCCGACCGAATGAGCCGGTAATATAGACTGTTTTGGGATAATCTTAAAAGTTGGTGAGGTTGGAACATCTGTTGCGTTTTTGGCAATTGTTAACAGAATTATTGGGTTTTTAGCCTTATCGGATTTATGAATTTTGTGATGGTGTCTAACTACTAGCAGCAGATGAATCCTATGTCTGCAGAGATAAAGAGACTTTTAAAACTATTGTATGAGCAGGTAATATAGTTTTTAGTTAATCTTGAAAGTTGGTGATTTGATTTTTTATTTTACATGCTCTTTTCTCGGCAAACAACAGATTTCTCCCGAGGGACAAGCACAAGATGTTGAAGCAGAAGTTGTAGCTGATGTGCAACCCGAGGGACAAGCACAAGACATTGAAGCACAAAGGTAGCTGATGTGCAAGGATTTGGACCATTATTGAATATTATTTGTATTTGATTCTTGAAATTTTATGATATAATTTTTTATTAGACTTGCTAATATATTTTTTTTTATAAAAACAGTTGGTGGGGAAACTCTAGTACCAAATGACTAGGTAATATTGCCTGAACAAGTAAATTAAGTTTTGAGATTAGCTCGTATATGGTAAAATAGTACATGAAGAATTAACATAAGTTCGGGTTGCATTTTTATTCTAGTATTTTTTTTTTTTTTTTGTCAGGAATACATTGCTTGTGTCTTGGTTTCAGGGGTTGAGTACCTCTGGTTTGAATTAGTGGGGGAAGATCAAGCCAACAACGTATTATTAAAGGCAAAGTCTAGAGAACTTGATTCGATTTCAGCAAAAAAAACCATTGGTGCAGAAAAAAAATAAAATTTTGAAGCCAAACATCAAGAGGACAGTAATACATTGGGCAGTGTTTTTAAAGAATTCGAAAGAGGGTCTCTCTCTTTCTATGGGGACTTGCTGCATTTGGATATTTGTGGTTGGGGCCTACTTTCTTGGGCCAAAAGTGGATGATTTTACTGTTTTGTTGAGAGAGTATCTGAAGGATTGGGCAAAATCAGGCCATCCTCCATTACTTACAATAAATCCCCGAATTGCTCCTGAATTGCTCTTTTTAAATGAGGTAAGAAGTGGCATTAGTTGCAGTGACGCTTTACCACTTTCTAAAGGTGCTAGAGTTTTTATCATTTTTTGACGGTTGGCATAAATTTGGTAATAGATATTGACTATGGTATATGTTCTATGCATATATTTCTTAGGATAAAATTTATGGTGCTCAATATCATCACAAGTGATTATTATGTGTATGTAGATCAATTCTCAACTATCCAAATCAAAATTGATTTTGATGGTCATTGACCACCATAAAATTTGGCCTCAGAAATATATCATAACTAGAACATATATCATAGTCAATATACCGTCAAAAAGTGGTAAAAACCATAGCACCGTCAAGAAGTGGTAAAGAGTCACTACAGCTAATGCCACTTACTACCTCATTTAAAAAGAGCAACTTACTACCTCATTTGAAACGAGCAATTCGAGGAGTTATTGTAAGTAAGGGAGGATGCTCTGATTTTCCCCAATCCTTCAGATACTCGCTCAACCAAACAGTAAAATCATCCACTTTTAGGCCGAGAAAGTTTGCCAACCACAACTATCAAAATGCAGCAAGTACCCATAGACGGAGAGAAACCTTCTATCCAAATCTTTAAAAACAGTGCCAAATGTATTACTGTACCCTTGAGGTTTGGCTTCAAAATTTTGATTTTCTTCTGCAACTGATTTGCTAAAATCGAAGCAAGTTCTCCGGACTTTGCCTTTAACAATATGTTGTTGGCTTGATTTTCTCCCACTAATTCAAACCAGAGGTACTCAACCCCCGAAACCAAGACACAAGTAACGTATTCCCAACCAAAGAAAAACATAGTAGATTAATAACGCAACTCGAACTTATCTTAATTCTTCATTTAATATTTTAATATATAAGCTAATCACAAAACTTAATTTACTTATACGATAATACCTGGTCATTTTGTACTTAATGTTTCCCCTTTACCAAAAAAAAATATAATTAGCAAGTCTAATAAGAAATTATATTATAAAATTTGAAGAATCAAATACAAATACAATTCTATAATACCTGTCCAAATCTTTGCACATCAGCTACCATTGTGCTTCAACGTCTTGTGTTTGTTCATCGGGTTGCACAGCAGCTACCACTTCTATTTCAACATCTTGTGCTTTTCCTCGGGAGCAAACTGTTGTACATCTTGTGCTTGTCCCTCGGGAGCAATCTGTTGTTTGTCGAGAAATGAGCATGTAAAAATCTTATCACCAACTTTCAAGATTATCCGAAAACTATATTACCTGCTCATACAATAGTTATAAAGTCTTTTTATCTCCGCGGGCATAGGATTCATCAGCTGCGAGTTGTTAGACGCCATCACAAAATTCATAAATCCGATGATGCTAAAAACACAATAATTCTGTTAACAACAGCCAGAAACGCAACAGATGTTCCAACCTCACCAATTTTTAAGATTATCCCAAAACTAAAGTCTATCTTACCGGCTCATTCGGTCGGGGGAAAATCCACCGAACGCACATGATCCTATTATTAAGCATCTGTTTATCAAAAGTAACAAAAGGCAAATTAAATAAACAATCCAAATTCAGGTGATATAAATCTAATGAGGCTAAAACCACAATAAATCCGGAAACAACAGCTTTTATCAAGGTTTTTATCAAAAAAAAGCAATAATTGTTAACTCATTCAAAAGCCAAACGCTTTGTATTCGATGGCGTTGGACGAAACTTGTGTTGTAATTTTTCAGCAGCTTCTATCTTCCACCATAGTATTCTCCATATACGCCATCACACACTAAAAAAGGATAGCGGAAAACATTGTAAGAGAAGTCAGCTTCAACATTTAAAATGAAGTATCAGATGGGTAACAAACAATAAATCCATCTGGACAATTAAGCATGTTTATCAATCTCAACAACTCTTTTTCTAACTTAAAAATACAATGACTATTGACATTGAATTATATCCGCAATTCCTCATTTCAGATTTCTTGGTGATTTTTTGTAAGGACAATTTTATACAATACTGTATATACATTCCTCTTATTTGAAAGGCTTTTTCCAACCTACATACTCCCCTGTCATTAAACCAACAAGGAACTATACGTCTAGTCCAAGAACATGTACTACTAAACCCTCTCATGATGCTAGGTTGAATCTTATCCTCTAGATTAAAACGAAAATTAACAGATTTAATAATACGCACAGGCATAAACACATATCCACAATCTAATCGGAGATTGGAGACTATGAAAAACAAGAAGGAAAAAAAATACATGTTCGGCTTCTTCTTGTGATTAGTCAAATGACGACGGGCGGTGGTTGAGTTCAGTAGCAGTGGTGGTGACAGGTGGTCGGATGGAGCCTGAGGTACCGGTGTTCCTCTCCTCCTTGGGTGTGACAACATTGATCCGGATACCGAGTCCTAACCGGAAAAGGACGTCCGACACGTATATAATTAAAATAAATCAATCATATATGTAAGCCTAACATCATCAATAACAGAGAACAAGCGGAAAATGGAAACATAGACTCGGGAAAGACTTAAAATAGCACTGCAACGATCGACAAGTAACACGCGGCTGCAACTAAAACAAGATCCAAGAGATATTACACAAGGTTGAATATCCATTCAACTATTACAAACCATTCTTTCATTACAAACTAAAGGTACAACTGTCTTAATCTATTACAAAAGAAAAGGGAAGATTCTATACCATTAACAACAGAAAGTAAGAAGAATAGACTTCAACTGCTGCGACTTCGAGAATTACTCTTAAGCGATCTTGAACTCAACCTACAACAAAACCACTTTCTCGGGGTGGGGAAAAAAACATACTAAAGGGTAAGTACAAACGTACTTAGTAAATGGTAGAAGCACCGAATCTACACCTACTATAACACAAGGATTAACATTAATAACAATACTAATAATATCATAGGGCAAGTCAAACAAACATAACAACATTTATGTTTCACTCGCTCACAACACTCTACTAGTCTCACTAGTAGACTCAATCACATAAGACATTTGTTACACATTAATCCAAGGATACATCGCATGGTGAAGACTGCACCACGACACATTCAACACCTCATATGGCATGAGTATCTAAAACGTGTGGAATATTACACGAGTCCATAACAGTATCTAGAAAGTGTGGAGGCGTAATAGTTTCATGCTGCGTTACAAAAACGTGTCTCATCAAGGACTAACATGTTTTAGCTTTTAGACAAGTCAAGTATGTATTTAAGCATTTAATCTAACCACCTAAGTTCATAGCACATAAAAAGGCTTCTTTAAGGACCACTAGACCTTAGACAAACTCTACATTACACTACTTAGCACATTGCATAGTAATATTGGAATCTAATTCAATACCCACAAGGCTAAGGAATAAGGTTTCCGGGATCTTGAGTATCTCTCCGCAGAGGGTCTCCACAAGGTGCTGAACCGAATACACCAGAAACCGAAAACTTAACTTCGCCATGTTACAAGTAAGACGTTGAATTTAAAGTCAACGTCATGTAAGGCCAAGTGTAGAGTATTCCAATGCTTCCGTGAGACACGGTGCAGAACCGAAGTCACTAGAACACATACACCTAACTTTATATCAAACCACACAAGGCTTTACAACAATACACAGGTTACTCAAGAGAGCCACGAAAAATACTCTTTTAAAGCATCACAACTATAAGATATTACATTGTATCAATTTAAGATATATAGTTACTACCTTTACATTTTATTTTATTTCTCTTTTTCTTTCTATTTTTTTTTATAATTTCTTTTTCTAGAACCGAAAGAAAAGAAAAGAAACAAACGTCTCTTTTTCTTTAATTTGGAACGCAAATTGGGAAAGATGAAACCAGCGTCCACTGATACTAATGATAATGAAATAACAATAAAAGAATATATCAATCTAGCTAATGAAAACAAACTGATGTACCAAGGTACATACACCCTAATAATTCGCTTATTAGCGCTTATCCGCTCCCCTTGGAGGCACTCTGATTCAATCATTTCCCCGTAGTATTTAGGCCTTTCGTTTCCCGGCAAAAAAATAAAAAATAAATAAATAAATAAAACAAACTGATGAAACAAAAACTTATATTGTGCATCAACCCACTACACTAACTACTAATTTTGCTGGCATGCCCACTATTGATTTTGCCTCGACGTGCATACATTTGATCCTATATATACGGTACACAATAAACAACATCAAAGCATAATTAAAATTTATCATCTCGGTTAGAACACCCTTTTACTTTAAATCTTTTGAAGAAAAGATGATATTCAACCTAAATCTTCAAGAACTTATAGATCCACAAACAACTAAATTCGAATCTACAACCAAAACGAAATTTTATGATTACCACAACCTTTAAAACATAAAAAGCTAAGAAAATGCTCAAAAACACATCTAGATTTAGAAAATGGGTTTTCGAAACTTTTACCGATCGAGGTGAAACTTGTATCAAAATTAAGTTCTCATCAAGGGAAGTATTTTGGTGTAATTGGCTTGTGATTTCGACGGTCTATTGCCCGGAAAGTGAAAAATCTCCCTTTCTTCTTTCTTTCTCTTTTTTTCCCTCTATTTTTCCTTTTCTCAGCCGAGCCTCTTGTGTTTGGAAGAGAATGAATAGGGTTTGAGATTAAAAGGGGTATATATAGAGGTTGGATAAATTCTGGTTTTGCCCTTATTAAAAATACTTTTTTTTTTTGTGGAAGAAATACATATTTAAAATATCGTAAATACTTTTTAATAATTACCTTGACTCTATTTATTTAATAAAATATAATACATTAAAACTATAGGAAATAAGGGATAAGGACATAATCTGGAATATTTTTAAGAATGAGATAAATTATATATATTTTTATAGAGAGAAGACAACCGCATAATTTTTATAATGAGAATAACAAAAATGAATCCTCGAAAATCGGTGAATCTCCCAAATGAATCCCGAAATCGGTGAATTTCGATCGTGAATCCCGAAAATCAGTGAATTTCGACAATGAATTTTGAAAATTAATGAATTTCGACAGTGAATTTAAACAGTGAATTTCGAACACAAGTGAATTTCGACAGTGGATAAATAGTTTTGTCATTTATGCAAATGTTTCAAAATACTGTCATTCTATTCAATTGATGAAATATTTCTGTCATTCTCCTCCATTCCCCCTTAAAACTATCGTGACCCACACGGAGTGGTAAAAAGGCTTTCACACCGTTTATGGAGATACGGGGTATCACATTGGGCCTCAGATGGATGGAGTAACGAGGAGCCGGTGTTCAGTTTATCGGGTGAAATGTTCAGCGGCAGGGCAAAATCGGGGGAGAGAATTTAAGGTTTGGTACGTGGAAATATAAAGAGCAAATGGTATGGCGGGTAAATCTGTTAAACGAACCGATCGTCTTTAACCGCAGCACCTCGCAAGCCCTCCTCTTGAATCAGCATCTGATAACCTCGATCAAGGTTGGGGAGTGGATCACGGCTGAGGAGCTGGGAGCGTACTGCTGCCATCTTCTTCTCCAATGCTCCGGTTGCCAGGGGCGGATCTAGTAAGGAGTAAAGGTGGTCCATAGACCCCGCTAAAAATAAAAATACTCTATATTTTACCTATAGAAAATATTTCGAACCCCGTGAAAAAAATTATTTAGTGTGTTAAATATTTACGGACCCCGCTGAAAAAACATTCTGGCTCCGCCACTGCCAGTTGCAGCCATGAAAGTCTATTCCAAGGTAAGGTTTTCACGCACCAAGCTTGGTCAATTTTCTGTGTCGATATATATATATATATATATATATATATATATATATATATATATATATATATATATATATATATATATATATATATATATATTCTTAGCTCTCACTCTGATACCAATTGTGGAAAAAATTTCCTTGCCTTCCATCTTTCATACCGGTACAATATATAGTACAACTTAGGGCTTTTCCTTCTGTTTAAAATGTCAAAACTACCTCTAGATAAATTAATTACAATACATGATATATATATATGGTAATAAATGGTTAAGCCAAGGTTTCATAAAACTACTATCGACTCGGTTGAATATACCATTTCATCGATCATTTCCCATTAAATGTACTGGTTCATCATATCATGCGATTTAGAATCCTCAGTGATTTCATCAGGTGCGTCTTCTTGTTCTTCATCGTGAGCTTTGTACTTCGCTTTGTTATTGTTTGGCATATCTATGAACAATAATGTCTTTCATTTCCGTATCAAGCGGTTTCATATAAATTTTGTCCAAGAGCTACTCGTCACATAAATTGCAACAGTGGTGACACAATTATACTTCAATTTTTTTTTTTTCCATAACTTTCATAACGTATAATACAACAATAGTCGTTGTATCATCTATATACCCTATAAGAAAAACACTGTTTTGGCATAGTGATTTTTGTCGAAGAAAAATGTGGCTAATTTATACTTAATTAGCTAAACTCATTCATTTGCCACACTATTGTGGCTAACAGGGACAGAATCAGGAATTGGTGGTCGGGTGAGATAATGGACTATATTTGTATGGTCGAGTGGGTTGGATTAAGACAACTATGACTGAATTATATAATATTTTTTATGTACCGAAAATAAAAACCGGATGAGTTGAGGCCACTCCAGCCATCCCCAAGTTCCGTCCTTAATCGCTAAAAGTAAGTATATTGTAACCTTTTTTTTTTGGTGCGTGACAAAATAGTGTTATTCTTGTAGTACGTAGTAAAATATGTATACTTTGAATCATCAATATACATATATATATTTTTGCTATTTGCTTTCTCCTAAGCATTACTTTTACAAAATTTCCTAAGTACTGATTTTTTTTCTGTTCAATACTGACCAACCATAAGAAGCATGAAACCTGACGCTATTTTATGCACCGGAATCATTGTGTTCCAACGAGGGACACAACTAATATTTTTACCCCCTAATCATGATAAAAGTATATCATAAATAATGAGTCCTACGTCATAATCACACGTAGAACCCTTTGGTCATGTCGTCTAATCTGATCTGATGGTCGTGCACGATATTATTAGTGATATATGAAACTGTCTTCAAGATTAGAGAACAGCAACAGCACCACCTTTCCAGAAGTAAAAGTAAATTCATTTATCCAACTTCAAGTCTAAGATCTGCAAACCCACCCCCATTCCATACATTAATTCTTACGTAAAGGCAACTCTCTTTTCCCCTATAAATTTCACCACTCTTTTTGTGGTTTAATCACCCAAGAAAAACCCCCCAAAAGGAAAATTGTAGCAATTTGTAGAAATATATCACACCGATTTCCTATATACTATCACATTTAGCTCAAAATTTGATTACCTTTAATTTCTACCAAAAAAAGAAAGAAAAAAAAAAGTATGTCAAGTTATGGAAAAACGATTAAGCAGAAAACGTTTAATGGGGTTGGGAACTTCATTAGGCTTCTCCCCACCGGAACCGTCTTCTTGTATCAATTCCTCAACCCATTGCTAACCAACAACGGCCAATGCACCACCTTCAACAAGGTCCTCTCCGGCGTGCTCATCGGCTTTTGCAGCCTGTCCTGCTTTTTCTCCACCTTCACCGACAGTTACACCGACAGTGATGGAATAACTCATTATGGGATCGTAACTTTTAAGGGCTTTTACCTAAGTTCGAGTTTGAATTCGTCAGTTGATTTCTCATCATATACACTTCAACTGGGAGATTTTGTTCATGCTTTCTTTTCATTGTTGGTCTTTGGGGTGGTTTCATTATCGGGTACTAATACAATGGATTGCTTTTATCCATCTTTCAAATTTACTCAGAAGACTTTGCTGATGGCTATGCCGCCTGTTCTTGGTGCCGTTTCCGGGTCGATTTTTATGATCTTCCCTAATAAGCGCCATGGCATTGGGTATCCTCCTACCCCGAGGTCGGATTCTCCATCTTCTTCTTCTGATGTGAACCTGCAGAAAGCTTAAATAATTAATTTATAACAGGTCTGCCTGTAAATTAAATATGCATACCTGTGATTTCCGAATGTATGTATATATATCCTATACGCATGTATATATATTGAACAAGTCATACTTGTAAACATATATGAAATATAACCTCTCTTTTTTCCAACACCAAGTATGTGAAATCGAAGATAGAGATACTTAGAACATCTTCACTCTGGCATGTATGGAAAGAGCATGCGCTTGTAAGTATGCACATATCATTGTAGTGTCCCTCGGTTTCAAATTTTGTGTAGCTTCAAAATAAAAGCGTTCTCCATCAAATCTTCGAGAGGATGACCTAAGTATAAGGGTATCAAGCTCTTCAGCATTTGCTAAGATGAACTTGGCAAATTCAAGCTCATTTTGCGTATTGGAGAATCCGGACAACTCCATATGATTAAGGTGTTTATGCCGCAAAGCAGGCCACTGCGCCTTTCTTGCTTCTATAAGAAAAGGGCCTCCTACCTGCGTATGATTCACACATGTAACATTTTATGAATAAGTACCAGAGGCGCTCACAAGCTTATAGGATCTCAATAGCAACGATATCAAGTCTAGTTCTTTTAAAATAAAAAAATAAAAGAAGTTATTAGATTAGTACTGACCATGCAACATAACAACATATGAACTATGGAAACAATATAATGACTTGTCATTTTTGGGACATTCAGTCTGATATCCATTTCACCACCTGTTGGGTAATGTTCTTGATCATCAAAACAGTTCAATAAATTATGAGTAGCTTAGCAGCTGCAAGTCTTCTTCATGAGGAAGAGGATCATTTGTGTAATTTATTATCTATTCATTGATGGAAATTTATCTAAGATTAAAAATAAAAAATCTAGGGTTCACCAAGAATTATAGAGTAAATTCATCATGAATAATGCATTACAAGTAAAGTCATCATGTTAGAATGCCAACAAAACAAAAATTTCAACACTGTACAATGATTTACCGTAAGATAAAATTTCTCCAGAAGCGGGCATGCACTCAAAACTGGAGCGAAATTCCATAGATCAACTTCTTGGCTAGCTTCCCGGTAAGGATAACCTCTCGTCAACAGACGTAATACCCTCAGGTTGCCAAACACTTGAAATGTTGGAGGCAACAAATGGATCTTTTGTGTAATAGTGTTTGTGTGTGTGTTGGGGGGCAGGAGCATATCAATAATCGTTAGAAATATCAGTATAGAGACATCACAAAGAGAAACAACAATTAAAGAACTCGGAGATCATCTCATACATTACCTGGTTCGCTGTTTGGATCAATAAAAACTTTAACTGAGGCAGATCCCCAAAACAATAATGCATCCCAGGAGTCATAAGATACAATCTGTCAAGCTTCGGAATGGATGACAGTAAAATTTCTACTTCGGTATGCAAATTGATCTTGATGGTCACAAGATTGGAACCTGAAATCTCAAGTTTTCTCACATAATAGCAATCATCGAGCTCAAGAATCTCCAACTTGAGATTCGGCCCAGTGATTCTTAGATCCTGAGGCAAATCACAATCTTTCATCTCAAGATTTTCAAGCTTAGGACAATATAGTAAAATGTCTGACAACTCATGCCCAAGCAATGGAATGCCCCGTAGAGTTAACCTCACAAGTGAGTGACATTGAGCGACAAAATTGGTTTCCACATAGCAGAACATTAAATCTAACTTCCATAACTTAGATAATCCATCAATAAGTTTAAAAGAGAAGGTAAACGCTTTATCAAGTGGCTCAAAATATAACATTCGACAAGAGTGACCAAGATAAAGCTCTTCAACATCAAGCCTAGCTATAGTTTCAATCCACCTCACAAGATGAGAGGTATAACCATTCAAAAAGCAACAGTGCAAAAAAAAGGCTTTCAACTTTTGACCATAGAAAAGTTCTATGCATTGATTGACGGCTTTAAAAAATCTTCTCTTATCACCGTAAGCAACATGATCGTGATAATCTTTTGAGATATCAAGTGTGCAAAGGCAAGAGAATTTCATCAGAGGGTTCATGGTCCAAATTTTTCTCCACCTCCTACACAAAGTGCTTGTTCGTGAAGCTTCAATGACACTTAAGCGTGTAACAATATTACATAGGATATCGTCAGGTAATCGGTTGATCCCATTATCATTGTCATCTTCTCTTTGCGGTTTACGAGAAGAAGAAAAACACGCTATTGCAATACCCAACCTTTTCATTGCCCATAGTGGCAAATGAGATAATTTGATCCTTGTAACTGAAATTCAGTCATTTAAACATTCTCGATCAGAACCAAATCATATATAACTCATAAAAAAGATAATAAATGTAATTAACAATACAACCAATCTATAGTTTGGGACCAAGAATCGACAATCGGATAACAAAGTCAAATGAACAGAAAACTAAAAAAGAAATACACCCAATTTTTGTGTATGCAAATTGTACAAAATAATGAACACTTAATGTGTTTTTCCTCCTTTCATCAACGATTCAAAAGGGAAACATGACTTGCTTCCTTTCCTTCTTTTACACATGCATTTGCACAATTGCACCCAAATTCGAATGGGATAGATCCGTTTGCTCTAAAAGAGAATGATTCAAAGGCTGAGACACCAAAATTGTAACTTAGAGCTACCAATTATTTTCTTAGAAACCAATCTATTTGTTGGGACTGATTCAGCTGAAAAACCAGACAAAAAAACAGAGCCAATTTGATAATATCTAACTATTACATACTAAAATCAGAAACCGAAGCAGACAAGCAATAAATTAATGAAGTAGAAGCGAGTAAAAATCAAATAAGAAAGAAAAGGAAGAGGATGTACCTTCTAAGACTCCAGCTTTCATGATCCCCATTGGACACAGAAAGAAACAAGTAGAAATCGATGTGCAAAGTAGCGACCAGAAAGAAAAACAAAATTACTGATTTATTAATTCTGCAAAATACGAGAAACCTTGGGTATGAAGCGAGGGGCAGGGGCAGGGGCAGAGGCAGACCAGACCAGATCACCAGACAACCTTTCTTCTTCTCTTTTTCCCGCCCTACTCACTGTACACAGAGATATTTCTACGTATACTTTCCAAAAATTGTTTACGGCATTTGGGGCGCTTCTTACCTGGTTACACCCTTTGACAAGTAGTACCACGTGATATCATTCTAGTCACACCCATTATAAATAACTAACAAAATGCACGTGTATTGCACGTTTCAGTTAAATGAAGTTTGTAAAATTGAAAAATAACAACACTATTTAATTCACGTAATTATCAAGTATATAGTAATACATTAATTACGAATATGTTAAATAATATTTATTAGAAAATAATATCGATTTAGTTGTTGATGAAACAATGCTCTTCTCAAGGAAATATTGTTATAAACTTTTTTATCGATTTAGTTGCTGGTGCGTTACATGTTCGTTTGTCGTTGCTAGTATTGCTCGATTTGTAATGTATTATGATAATTATGTTAAGTACGGTAATATACAATTGATCAGACGATTTTCTGAATGCTTATCATAATTTTTCATCATATTCAATGACAATATCTTTAGGTAATTATACTAATTGTTGCTTCTTATCCATAATTGTATATCTCTCATTGCTATCATGTTTTTAGTTGGTGATAGTTTTTCCATTATCGGTCACAAATACGACTTCACCAAATTAGCCTCTATCATCTGTAGTATTGTGTCTTTTGGTACAAGATGAAGTGTTTGCCTAAAATCACCTCCAAATACAATCATCTTTCCTCCAAATATGGTATAACGTTTCATGATGTCCTTTAAAATTATGTCAAGTGTCTCAATTGCTTTTTTTGCCATTGATGCTTCATATTATAATTAGACAATCTCTCTTTAGTATTTTTAAATTCCACTTTACAGTGGTATATTGCACGTGCTTGTCTCATTTGCATTAATTGGACTTTTAAAGCGTGAGTGAGTTGTTCGCCCACCAAGCATATTTCCCGCTGCAACTCTTGACTTAGCTCTTGCTATAGCTATCTTATGTTTACTTCTTAGATTTGATAGTAATGCTCTGTATAAATATGTTTTTCCCATGCCATCTTGACCATCAATGAAAAACACCGTATTTTGTCCTTTATTTACCTTATCAAGTATTTTCTTGGAAAATACTTTGTTTTTCATAATTAAGTTTTACTCCACATCAAAATCTTCTTGAGGAATATCTATAGATAATTCATCATGTATCTCTTTCTGCTGATTTTTTGTAATGATGTTATCTTCTTGTGGACTTGACAAGTTATAGTAGTTAAGTTTTTACCCATACTTTCTAGAAAGTAGCTTATCGGCCGTAAAGTTTTATTCATAATTAAAGTTGTTAACTTTGTAGTGTCTCACATAAAATTTTCTAAAATTGATTCCCAATACATATCCTAAAGTTGACGCACATTTGTAGGCTCACAATAAACTAAAAGAGTTGCAACAGTATTCTTAATGCATGATGCATTTTGAAGGCAACGACTCCACTCAAACATTCAGAGATTCTTTTACCAGGTTCTAGTAAACCTTTTTTTCCACAACTTATTTAAAACAATTGCATTTATGGTTGTTTACGTAAATCTTCAAACAACGCCGCTCCTTTAACATGATTGAGTAGCAATCTAAGATGATACATTTCTCCTTCAGTTGTATTTGCACCATTTATCCATCAGTTGAATTTGCACATTTATGTGGCCAATAATATCCTTACATTTTCTCTCTTTCCAATATTTTTGTGAGTTCATTCATTCAAAGAGTTCTGAAATTTCCCAATACAAACATTTTTTTGGCCTTTTAGTGTGTTTGATTAAGGGTAAAAAAAATTCCGAGCATCGTTTTTTAGGCAAAGTCATTTCAGACAAGATTTTCAATATTTTAATTCTTTCAATATTAAACACAATTTTCCCCACGAAGATGAATTTGGAGAGAAATAATGGTTAGTTTCATGTCATTCAAATGAAACTCAAATTTTCCATGGAAAATAAACTGAAACACGATAATGATCATTATAAATGTATTTTTATAAGTACTTGACCTTAACAATTCATTATGAGTGACATACTTGATATTTCGTTTGAATGTGCCATTCTTGCTGGAAAAAAATTCACAATCCATTATAGTCATTTATGCTCTGTGAAATGACTTTTTATGACTTCTTTTCCCTGGTCATGAGATTTTAGTCATTAGTCAATAGTGAATTTATCTATCAAATTCAAAATTCTACATACTTATGTAATTTAAATTGCATTCTTGAATAACGACTCTAAGCACAATTCACTTAATAGCTTGGTCTCAAATCCTCCGTGTATGTTGGCAATCAATCACATTGACTCGATTATAATTCATCACTAAATCCACCAGTCAAGTAATTGGATTATCCTTACGAAGCCTAATTACCAGCATAAAGATCCAAATTCATCACTGACAATTTCAGACATTATCAGATACTATTGTGGATTACATTATGAACATAAAAGTGTAAGAAGTTAAATATATACAAAATAATACAATAGCAAAATTAAAAAAAAAATCCACTTTGGAATTCGGTGCTTAATGATGCAGTTGTCGGTGCTGTGTTCTTTTATTCTTCATGTCATCATCCTCTTCCATATCATAAATTGGGTCATTAATAAGAGTATGTGTGCTTTCATTCTTCATTAAGAAGAGTTATCATTTTTCATAAGAACTCTTAGAGTAGGTATGAATTATTTAACGAAAATAAAGAAATAATGATAATAAAATAATATAATACGTACGTACCAGACTGTAGAACTTGTTTATATACTATATTTTGTACATCTATGGGTGTCGTCTAGTTGATCTTTGGGTTCAATCAACACCTTAGTTGTTAATATTTAAGTTCCCTTTTAAAGTGCAACATATAGTTGATAGTTAGAGAACACCGGTCGAAGCAAATAAACTTCTACATACGGTTTCATTTGTCCTTGTGTTTTGTTAATCGTCATTGCAATGCAAAGACGAATATGATGTTGTTTCTTGTAAAAAGAAACATGCATCTTTCATTTTCTGCCGGTGGAAGTGGAATACGTGGTTTTAAAACATGCTATTTCAATTTAATTATTGTAGCTTGCAAACAATGATGAAATAATAAAGCAGTATTATGTTATATATCAATTTTACACAAAATTCAGATTTCAAAGTACAAGTTTCTTCTATAGTACTATCATAATACAGTCATACTTATATTGTGTAACTTTTGTGCATAAGCACCTTTATAATTTAAACTCCAACATGCAATATTTACATCATTATTATAAAAAAAATTGAGAAATAGATTTTTTTGAAATATTAATTTCCTTTATTAGATTTACATAGAATGTTCAGTGTTTAAAATTTTGATTGTTACGTATGTTTGTTGCTCAGTCATTTCAGCATATATTTATTTGATTTTTATTCTATTTCTCAGTTGAAGGTGAAAATGAAGAAAGTCTGAGTTATCTGTTTTTTATTCAATTTCTCATTTGAAGGTGAAGAAGGTTTGAGTTATATAATGAATGATGTTTGTAATGTACCATTGACATTATTTGTGTTTAGTGCATACTCTTTTTGTTTTTTCGTTGACTCCATAAAATTCCGAGTGTTATCATGTTCTAACTTGTCGCTTCAGGGAACTTTGATTTTATATTTTTAGGTTATGATATCATCAATGACTCCAACTTATATTTCTTCATTTACATTTGTGTTCTAAAATGCGATTTCACTAAAGGAATATGCAAGATATTCAATGATATAAACTTTAGGGTGTAAATTACCTTGAATCAATCTTCTTTTTTTTCCTCGATTCCTTAATGGATCTTATGGCAGCAATGTTGCTCTACATTGAACCTAATTCACATACAATTTCTACTCACAACACTTCTTTCATCACCTTTTCGTTTTCTCTTGGCTTTCATAACACTTTTTTTTTATCTTGTTGCACCCTTTATCTTCACTCATTTTGGACATTGTGTTTTTTTTAACTTCCTCTTGTAAACATCTTGGATAACTTCGTTGTATATTCAATTAGTATAAATCCCTTGAATTAGTAAAATAATGAGGCAGTAGATAAACATGTATATTGTATAAAGAGTTATGTACCCTTCATTCGGCCTGTATTTTGTATGAAACAATAGAAAAATGTCACTGATAATGTTGGAGAAAATGCCCTTTTAAAGGGTTGAACGGTCAACTTTAGCGCGATTTACAGATAGACTCCGATTTATGTCATCGAGAGTTAATGATATCATTAAATACTCCATACGGAGTAGTTGATGATGGGCTTTTGAATCACTCGATTCGGATATCGGATGAATGAGAAATTAATGCCTAAAGTTGGTAGAAAATATGTAGGAGATGGGTGTTGAAGGGAGGACCTCACCCCATTCTCCCACATTGAAAAATTGAGTGTTGGGAGCTCAAGTAATAAGAGCTAGTGTGTGCTCTTATAGATGTGCCCCAAGGGGCAAGGCACTTTTGTGCAGGAGGGAGGACTTAGATAATTACACACGCGCGCGCCGCCGCTGCCGCCATCCGTCCAGCTCGGCTCGGCTCGGCTCGGTTCGGGTGTTACTATAAATTTTTTGGACAAAATTTCTTTATGAAGTTAACCATAAAATTAATTTTGGAATGTGATTGTGTCATTCGACCAATCAGAATTCATTGAGTCATTCGACCAATCATAATTCAGAGATGGGCCATCCGACCAATCACAGTGTGAAATTGATTTTCGAAAATAGCTTAATTAATCTCGAAATTTTTAAATAAAATTAAGCATAATTTCGAAATTAGTAACTTTTCCAAGGGGAAAAATTTTGTGACGTGTTCCGGCCAATCAGATTTAAGCATTGGCTCATCATCTCCGCTATATAAACAACCCCATGGATGAAATTTTAATCATCTAATTTTCTCTAGTCTTTTCCACCACAAAACGTCTAGCATATAGATCTAGATATTGAGTCGAAGAGAAGTCGGAGCACTCTGTAAGTTCGTCGGAGCTCGGATTTTTGAAGTGCCTCTAAATTCGAGACGTAAAGCCGTTGTATCTTGGGAGACATTTGCTACTACCGTGGGCACCATACCGGAGCAATTTGTCTTAAGGAAAGAGTAACTACTCGCCTTGGTTTGTCTTAGTCCTTTATTTTGTGCATACTACCTTTATTGTCTATTATTTGAATCAGATATGCATGATGATATTTATTTTGTTAGATCTACTAAATAATATGAATTGTACTATTCACATGATTTATTTTCTAGATTAATATTCCGTAATTTAATCCGTAAATTACGGATCTGTTCCGTAAATCACTCCACACACGATACACCCAACAGATAATTCCATTACAAAGTCAATATAGTTTTACATCATTGATAATGATGTAATACCCATTGATTTCTATTACTCGCATAATGATCAATGGTGTAATACTGTATTTGTGACACTTAGTTGTGATTTGTTGTTGGAAAAAATATTTTCCTCTGAACAACTTGTTCTTTTGTTAAATTTGTCTTTGACACTCTTATTAGAGATTAAAAATCAAAATAGAGGTATTATAATAATATTTAACCAAATTATTATATTTATTGAAATAAATTTACAGTAACAAAAAAAAGATAAATCCTCCTTTTTACTTATACTTATCTTCTTTTTAAGCTTAACGTGTTTTTTTTTTTTTTTTCTGAAACAATAATATATTCATTAAGATAACTTTACAGTAATCACACCAAAAAAAATATATATATATATATCCTCTTGTTCACTAGCTTGTACTTACCTTTTTTTTATAGCTTTAACGTGTTTTTTTTTTTTTGGTTGAATCAATTAATTAATCTATTTATTAAATAAAAAAATTACGGAGAAACACTTTTTTGGGAAAACACCCGAAGGAGGAACACTTACGTGGGAAACAACTGGCTCTTTTAATATAGTTATGATTATGATTATGATAATTTACATTTTATGGTCAGGACGATACGGTGGTATTATCCCTCAAATGGAGTATCTAGACAAGAATTCCCCGGCATTTGGTGCATAGAAAAGGTATATAAGTTTGGATTATTCTGTATTGTTGGTTTTTATTTTTCATATAAAACGTGGAGTCAGAATACACCCTTAAATCTTATTGGTATCGGACCACTCATATCTGTGATCGAACCAGGATAAAATTTGTCTTTTTAATATTTTCTTAGATAGATTAAATGATATAGCTGGATCATTTTATCATTTTAAGTAAAATGAAAATAAAATGTATTTTATGAAGTGTTGTATATTTATCGAATGTTATGTACTCCTCCCGTTCCGAAATAACTGAGATAGTTGTCAAAAAGACGTATATTAAGGATGCGAGTTAGTGTTTTAATTTGAATATCAAAATGACTAAAAAAAACAATTAGTCTATAATTAATACATTATTGAATTTTATTCCCTCACTCCTTAATAGATAATAGTAGATGTTAATGTTGCATTGGAAATATAACTGCCTCAGTTATTTTAAAACAAATCTTTTTAGCAACTGTCACAGTTATTTTGAAACAAATTGAGTAATACTTATGGATATGCTTGCATTTAATGTTGTGTGATTTCTTTACTTTCATATAGAAGCACCGTGTTAAGAATACTGTAATGTGTAACATCAAGAAAGTGTACTCTTGTCTTTATCTATTATGTACATGTACTCATCTAGTATCCTATAAGTGTGCTTGTGATATTAGTTCAATAGTGAGGATTTATGCTGCAAATCAATCCATCGTAAGTTATGCTCTTCGATCATATTCCATAGTAATGAGAATAACGTTTTTTCCGGTCTTTTGTTTTTTTCTAAGTTGGCATCAGATCTTGGCTCTTGCTAGATTTTGACCCCCGTCATGCCTAACTCAACTTTATATTTCACATAAAACAAGGCAGTGACAGTGCCGGAAGTTATGGATACTTCAAGAACCGAAGAAGGAGCCACCAATGGTGCTTTAAGAAGCAATATTGCAACTCCAATGGTTGGACTTACCATAAGGGCAGCTGGATTCACTCATCCAGTCATCATGCAAGCAGAGGAAATCATGGTCTGAAACACTCGCCTTCACCACCGTCTCTAGGTACTCTTAATTGGCTCTGCTCCTCTTAGTAATCTTCCTTTTGCTAGTCATCTTGATCGGAATGCAATGTTAAATTAGATAGATTTAATTATCTTTTGTGGACGTATATTGTGCTCCTAATTAATAGAGGTCATATTTTGAATGCCATGTTCCTAGTGATGAATCTAGACCTAGAGATGGATCTTTTCCTTTTAATATCTCACCCGAACCATAACAATGTATTCAAACCCTAGGGGAATACAATATCAACTGCTTGTGACGCTTTAACTGTTGTAATCTTGACAACAAGAGAGAAGGTCTTATGCTAATCAATGTCATAGGTATGAGTATATTCTTTTGCTACCAACCTGGCCTTATACCACTCTATTGAGCCATCAGAGTTATACTTTATCTTGTACACCCTATTGCGTCCAATAGGTTTCTTGCCAGGTGGTAACGTGACAATCTCCCATGTGTTGGTCTTTTGTAATGCCTCAATTTCCTTCTGCATTGCTTCCTTTCATTCATCATGCTTGATTGCTTGATTGTAAGTGGCTCAATTACTCATCAATGGCACATATAAACTTTGCATATTCAGGTGAGGGCCTCTCAAGACTCATAACTGGATCTAACATATGAGGGGTGTGCACATCATTGACTCCTCCTTGATAAAAAAATTTGTGCTTTCATGGTTCTAGTTGACATTCTCAATCGCATGTGTGAGTGCTCGGCTAAGATCGCTCCTCTCTTGGCTCTCGCTTGATCTGCTCCGTTCTTTGGGTTCTTCAAATTGAACTACTTAGCCGATCATCGAATCAGGAACACAGGCAATAGTATTGGCATATCATCAGTATGTTGAGCCTTGCCTATAACCTGCATGAACAAAGGCAAGTAAGTCTCATGAAATTCAGTATTTCTAATAACAAAGATATCTTTGTTGGTGATATCTAACAGAATGGCTCCCTTGGAAGTACTAGAATTTCCAAGGTATGCACAAGTTCTGCATCTAGAATCAAATTTGGTTATGTATTGCTGAAGAGTACATGAAATAACCAAACAACCAAATACCATAAACGTAGAATAATCTAGTTTAATGCCATACAACACCTCATAAGAAGTGCTTTCTTTTAGCAGAGGTGTAGGTGTAGCATTAATAAGTTTTACAGCATGCAACAAACAAAATCCTCAATATTAAATGGGGGGATTACTCTAAATCCTCAAACCTCTGGCCACATTCAGCAGATACTGATGTTTTCTTTCTACAATACCATTTTGCTCAGGTGTATTGACACTAGGGCTGGCATCGGGTCGGGACCCGACCCATAAACCTCCTACCCGAACCCGTCCCGATAAGATTCGGGATTCCATTTTTTTCCTTAGCCCGATAAGTGTCGGGTCCCGACAATCAGGATACCCGAATGTTCGGAATCCTGTCGGGTCGGGAATGAATGTCCCGAACATATGATCTTAAAAATATTCATGTTAATGTAAAAAAATGATAACAATTACTTGATCAAAACAATAGTTCAGAAGGCGGGGGACCGGAGAAATGAATTAATAGCGACAAAGTCGACAGCCGGTGAAGGCGGGTGGATAATAAAGTGAGAGAAAGTGAGAAACGGCGGAAGCACAGAGTGTAGTAGGTTCATGTTTTTAGTATTTAGGGTTGTGGGTATGTGGCATCGGAGTCCAAGATCCATTGTATTTGTTTTACCACACAAATGTCATATGATCCTTGAACTCGTGAGAAGTGTTGGTTCACAGTATTGATCTGGTTAACTACATGTGCAGATGAATCAGAATTCGGCAGAGCCATCGGCTTCTCTAGATGTTGTGAAGTGAGGCCTTGAAACTCTGATCTAGCAGGCTCAAGTTCCTGATGCTCTTCATCATCTGACTGATTCTCACCTTCTTGATTTGTCATGTTAGCCTTTTTAGACTTGAAATCAGGAGGATATCCATGTTTCTTGTAGCAATTCTCTTTAGCATGGCCATTAAAACCACAAAAACTGCATTGAACTTTCTTAACATTTTTGGCCTTAGAACTGTATGCATGCAGATTCTTAGATTGTTCTGCTCTACTTAACCAACCGGATCTAGACCCAATCTGATCACCTCTAACCTTCTGAGCCATCAAGATAGCAGATGCTTGATTCTTTGCTTTATTTTCCACATAAGTCTTCTGCCTCTCAAATTTAATTGCCATTGCAAAAACATCTAGAATTTCAAGGAAAATTCACCATTAACATGGTTTGAGACACCATTGGCTCGAATTCATCCCTAAGGCCTTTCAAGAAATTCATCACATGTTCTATTTCCATGTGATCTAACAGAGTTTGTATAGCATCACAATGACATTATGGCTCACACTTACATACTGGAATTGGCTTGATAGTCTTGATCTCTTCCCAAAGTACCAGCAGCTTTGTGAAATACTGATTCACTGAATCTTCTTACTTCGGTGAATTCATCTCCTCAAGAATGTCTGATAAGGCATCAACCGTTGTAAAATTTTGTGGGAGATTCTTCCATACAGCTTCAACACTCTTGAAATACATCAAACTTTGAGCAATTGTATTCACAACTGAATTCAAGATCCAAGTTATGACCATTGTGTCACATTTCCTCCAAACTTCAAAACCATCTGAACTTACATCTGGTTTTTTGTTTGAACCATCAACAGAATCGAACTTGCTCAATGTAATTAGATTCCTTTCCATAGACATCTTCCATGGATGAAAATTATTGGCACTCATCAATGGCTGAACCTATACTGATGAAGGATTCTCTTTGGGATGAACATAAAAAAGACTATATGGGCTCATTTCCTGCTTCTTAGCAGCCATGGATATCAAGAACAACCTCCTATCACACAAATTTACATAAAATATGGGAAAAATGAACTAGAAGTGATCAAAATATGGATTCTAACACCTAAATAAAGAAGAAAATCATAGAAATCTCTCAAGCATCTATGGTTGCAACAACAACTTTGAAGAAAACTCTCAAGTTTCTACTGCTAAACGTTAGAGTTGGCACAATCTGAGTAAAAAAACTCTTTGATACCATGTTGAAATTGCTAATTATGAAAGTATACAAGAGAAAATGAAATACATAATTCTTATTGATCAAAAAATAATGAACAAGTTACAATGTGTTGACCATGAAGTATTTATAGAGTATACTTCATCACAACGGTTACATGCAGTAGTTACATTCAGTTATAACATGATGGAAGTTACAACATTATATAGTCTATGGATCTAAGTCAGCTGAGTTGAGCTCTGCAATCAGCTGAGTTGAGAAAATAAGTTGATCTCACAAGGCAGCTGAGTAGTTGAGCTAAGTGCATGCACACCCTCTTGCATATATCACTCATTTATCCATATATTGTAACATAACTAGACCTCCCCCCATAAATGTGAAGAGAGATGTTGCCACTGGACGGACATCATTCTCTTTCAACTTTAGTTTTCTGAAAATATTTTGGTATAGGATACTTACAGCACTTCCAGTATCCACGTAGATTTTTCACAAAAGGCTTTTGAATGATGGTTTTTATGACCAAACCTTCATCATTGATCACTACCGGGGCCGGATGTTCTAGCCAAAATGTTAATTCCTTAGCCATTTTATTCTTTTTATGCTCGACTCGAAGTGGAATGACTTTAATTTGAACTACCTGATGGAGTGATTGGTTGACTTGGCCCTCCAGCTATGGTTAGAACAACCCCTTCGAGTTGAGGGTTGTTGTCAGGATTATGTTCGATAAACCTGTCCCGACGCAGGATGTTTTTTATTTTTTCCGCCTCGATCATTGTTTTCATTCCGGCAAAATTTTCTTTGCCCATGAGGTTGATTCCCATTCACTCGATCTACGATCTGGCCTAATTTCCAGCCTCAATGAAATTGTTGATTTCCCTCTTCAACTAACGGAATTCCTCATTATCATGACCAACGTCCTGAAGATATCCGCAGTATAAGCTCTGATCTCGTTTCTCTGGATGCCTTTTCATCTCATGTGAGGGCCTTTCCAGTCATGTTCTTTCCATTACAACCAAGATGTGAGTTCTTGACTGATTTAAGGGGAAGAAGTCCTGAGCCTGCAAGGGTCTTCTTACCAACCGATCAGATATGGGTAAGTTGAGACGATCAAAAACCCTTTTTCTCTTTTTACCTATAGTTTGGTCCTTACCTCGATTTAGCGGTCTCATCTTTCCGCCACACCCTTCAGCCTATTGGCTTCTTCACTTTAGCAATGATTGTGCACTATTTGCATGCACTCAACCAATGTGTGGGGGAGTTTGCTGTTTAATTTGTATAAAGTATTCATCCCTTTAATCCTCCAATGAAAGAGGTGATCATCATTCTCTCATCTAAATTCAATACCTTTCTGGATTTGTCCATAAAGCACTTCTTGTACTCAAGCACATGCTCTCTTTCCTTCTGTTTGATCGTCATATGATGCATAGATTGATGCAATTGATTTGCAGGATCAGTGATTCCATTATAAAGCTACATCTTTGGCATTTTAAATCCATCCAGGTGTTGTATATGGGCAATGAGAGGAGATATAATGTATAACCCTGTTCCTGCTTTTGCCATGAGCCTTTACACCTCATCTTGGGCTACCATCCAGTCTTTGATAAGGTGAACTATCATATTTTGTTTCAACATGCTCATGCCTAGTACCATACATGACAATTTCATCACTTTAGGCAATCTTTGGTGCTTATTCCCTTTTAGACATTTCCGGAAGTTCTAGTCCTATGCACTTTATTTCCTGATCATACAGGGTCACGAACATACAGGGGCGGCTCCACCCACAAGCTTGTGGGTGCGGCCGACCCCCTAAAATATTTTTTTTTTTTAACTACAGTGGAGATTTTTTTTAATAAACACATATCTATGTGAATCGACTTTTATTTTTATGCATCGACTTTCTATTTTTATCTCATTTACTCTATAATTACATGTACAGAGGTAAATATACAAATATATGTGTGATACGGGAAAAAATTGATAAATTTCCGACCCCCTTGTCAAAATTCCTGCAGCCGCCCCTGCGAACATACAATGGTTGACTTTCTTCAAATGCTCAGCAATCTTGACCATAGCCTGAGAGACATCAGGCTGAATAGTTTTTGGATTTGGCAGGTTGATTTATACCTCTTCTTGCAGTCTATAGAGAACGGCCCTAGCCTGAGTCTTCTCTCATCTGCCTTCCTAGACAAAGTTTGCATGGCTTGTGTTTTTTTAGTAATTTTCTTTTTATTGTGATCTTTCGAAGGCATGTTTGGTTGTTCGCTCACGAGATTTCTTTGAAGGCTTTGTATTTATGCCCTTCTTCTAGTGCCAAATGACGATGCCAGAAATCGCCAGTGACAAAATCGGGTCAAGAGTCGGGTAATTGGGCTTCGTGACGATAACCCTATTACTTTACAAGAGGATTTGATGATGAACTATAGTTGAGTCAATGTAATTGACTGCCTACATACCTAAAGAATTTGGGATCAAGCTATTAACGTAATTCTGAATTGTGAGGATAATGATCATTTTATAAGCACTCCCAATGGAGGAGTTAATCGTGCTGGCATTGAAATCGTGATCAATGACCTGAAGAAGTTATGAGGACAATCATAATGTAAACATGACCATGTATGCATGAATCTATGAACTGTTATGAAATCACACTTCAATCAGATTAAATGTTACTTATAATATATGAGAACAAACTAAATACAAAGCACATTCATCAAACAAATAGCAATAGCACACCATCATACATCGTTTGTTTATGTTTTTGAGCTTAATGGGATTGGAAATCGGTGTGATATATGTCTACAAATTAAAATTCTTTTTTGGGTTTTTCTTGGGTGATTAAACCACAAAAAGAGTGGTGAAATTTATAGGGAAAAGAGAGTTGCTTTTACGTAACTATTAATGTATGGAATTGTGTGGGTTTGCAGATCTTAGACGTGAAGTTGGAAAAATTAATTTACTTCTACTTCTGGAAAAGTGGTGCTGTACGTTGCTGTTCTCTAATCTTGAAGACAGTTTCATATATTATGCAGTAATGTTACAGACATACGGACACTACTATTGTATCATAAGATTCATAACGATAACGAGTGACACAACCAAGATTTATATCGGTGTTATATACATACATACATATATATATATACATATATATATATATATATATGGGTCGGGATCGGGAACCCAATGGGATTGAGTTTTATACCCGATCCCTTTCCCGTATTTTTCGGGTCAGGAAAAATCCCAAAATTTTGGGTCGGGAAATTTTCGGGGTCAGGATATTTCGGGACAAGATTAGGACGGGATTCGGGATGGGTCGGGATTATCGGGAAATTTGCCACCCCTAATTGACTCATAAGGTTTAATGAATAATGCCATGCAACTCATAAAAGGACTTCATCTGAAATTCAGCCCCATTATCAAATATAATTAGTTTATGATTTTAGTAAACTAAATGGAAACAAATTTAACAAAAGATTTAATCAATTCAGAAGTTTCAGACTTTTGTCTCATAAGAAGCACCCAAGTGAATCTAGAATAATTATCCACAATAGTTAAGAAATATTGTTGGTCATTCAGTGTGGAAAGGTTAAGAAATATTCAGTGTGGAATGCCGCAGGGTCCCCAAATATTCATATGCACAAGGTCAAACACAGAATTAACAACAATAGTTCTTAGTGGAAGGGTTTCTTTTTCAACTTTGCCATTGGGCACAACGCACAAGTCATATTCACAAAACTTAGCACAAGTCATATTCACAAAATTTAACATCAGAAGTACAAGAACTAATGACTTGCAATCTCTTCTCTGGGAGATGACCTAATCTATAATGCCATACAAGATTATCATCTATTATATCAGATAAAGTTTTATTTTCTACACTATTACAAACAAATCTAACAACATGTTTATGTACAGCTAAATATAAAGGCCTTTGTGCAGCTTAGTTGAACCAATCATGTTCTTATTGCTGTCCAAAAAAACACACTTGTTATTAGTGAATACAATTGCACAGTTAGAATGTTTAATAATAGCTTGTAAAGACATCAAATTATACTTAAAACCATGAATGTACAACCAGGGGCGGAGCCAGGATCTACGATTAGGGGGACGTAAATTGCAGTCAAACGTACGAGCGAACGCCCTAGGCAGATGTAAGATTTTTATCAATGGGCCAAGTTCTAAATATAATATCACGGACAAAGTGTTTCAGAAAAAACCTCGTAGAAATATAAATAAAGACATTAATCCGGAAAAAAACCAACCATGTTGACTAACCATGCTATTTTTTTTTATTTTTTTTTTATAGTTGAGTAACCATACTAAAGCACAAAAGAAGTTAATCGTATCTTTATAAGAACGCAACAAATTTAGACATAATTTGATGTGTGAATACAATAATTAAGAATCGTAAAATGAAAATTAATATTAGGGATTATATAAGAGAGATTATAAATGTGATTCTTTTTTTTTATTTTGTATGAAATGAGTTAATAAGAGATATATTAATGTTCACAATATATACATAGTAAAAAAAGCTAATGAGTTAATAAGAGATATCATGTTAAAAATTCACATTAGTAAACAAAAAAATAAAAAATAAAATGGTATGGCTCAGAATCGAACCTGAGACGTTGAGCCAAAAAACCAATTGCTTTACCAATTAAACTACGTTAAAACTTTGATAGTTATGAGACAACAGACTACATATACAAGTTTCTATAAAATATTAAGATCGTCAAGGGTATATAAGTCATTTTCGTAAACATAGAGGCCGCGTGCCCCTCTGTAGGTCCGCCCGTGTGTACAACACATTATGCAAGGTCAGATAAGAATTTATCAACAATTGTGCTATGTGTGTAACTTGTACAATGTGATATACAAGGTTAGCTAACTTGTACAATCATGTTCAGTGTGGTAATCCCACTCTCATATTAGAAACAAATTTGGGATTACTTAATTGTTTTAAAGAATATACAATGTGATATGTTGCATCAGAGTCCAAGATTCATTGTATTTGTTTTACCACACAAATGTCACATAATCCTTGAACTCGTGAGAAATGTTGGTTCACAATATTGATCGTGTTAACTACATGCGCAGATGAATCAGAATTCAACAGAGCCATCAGCTTCTCTAGATGTTGTGCAGTGTGGCCTTGAAACTCTGATCTAGCTGACTCAAATTCTCGATCCTCTTCATCATCTGACTGATTCCCACCTGCTTGATCTACCATGTTAGCCTTTTTGGACCTGAAATCAGTAGGATATCCATGTTTCTTGTAGAAGTTCTCTTTAGTATTACCATTAAAACCACAAAACTGCATTGAACTTTCTTAACATTTTTGGCCTTAGAACTGTATGCATGCAGATTCTTAGATTGTTCTACTCTACTAAACCAACCGGATCTAGACCCAATCTGATCACCTCTAACCTTCTGAGCCATCAAGATAGCAGATGTTTGATTCTTTGCTTTATTTTCCACATAAGTCTTCTGCCTCTCAAATTTAATTGCCATTGCAAAAACATCTTGAATTTCAAGGAAATTCACCATTAACATGGTTTGAGACACCATTGGCTCGAATTCATCCCTAAGGCCTTTCAAGAAATTCATCACATGTTCTGTTTCCATGTGATCTAACGGATTGTATAGCATCACAACGACATTGTGGCTCACACTTACATACTGGAATTGGCTTGATAGTCTTGATCTCTTCCCAAAGTACCATAAGCATTGTGAAATACTCTGATTCACTGAATCTTCTTCTTGCTTCAGTGAATTCATCTCCTCAAGAATTTCTGATAATCTTAAGGCATCAACAATTGAAAACTTTTGCGCAAGATTCTTCCATACAGCTTCAGCACTCTTGAAATACATCAAACTTTGAGCAATTGTATTCTCAATTGAATTCAAGATCCAAGTTATGACCATTGTGTCACATTGCCTCCAAACTTCAAAACCAACTGAACTTACATCTGTTTTGTTTTATTTAACCATCAACAGAACCAAACTTGTTCATTGTAATTAGAATCATTTCCATAGAATCTTCCATGGATGAAAATTATTGCCATTCATCAATGGCTGAACCAATACTGATGAAGAATTCTCATCGGGGTGAACATAAAATGAACTAGATGGACTTAGTTCTTGATTCTTAGCTGCCATGGATGTCAAGAAAAGCCTCTTACCACACAAATTTACATAAAAGATTGGAAAAATGAACAAGAATTGATCAAAAAATGGACTCTAACTCCTTAACAAAGAAGAAAATCATAGAAATCTCTCAAGAATCTATGATTGCAACAACAACTTTGAAGAAGACTCTCAAGTTTGTACTGCTAAACATCAGAGTTAGCACAATCTGAGTAAAAAACTCTTTGATAGCATGTTAAAAATTGATGGAAATGAAAGTATACAAGAGAAAATGAAATGAATAATTCTTATTGATCAAAAAATAATGAACAAGTTACAATGTGTTGATCATGAAGTATTTATAGAGTATACTTCATTACAGCGGTTACATGCAGCAGTTTATAACATGATGGAAGTTACAACATTAGGTAGTCTGCGGATCTAAGTCAGCTGAGCCGAACAAATAAGCTGATCTCTCAAGGTAGCTGAGTTGAGTAGTTGAGCTGAGTGCATGCACACCCTCTTGCATATATCACTCCTTTATCCATATATTGTAACAAAACTAGACCCCCCGTAAATGTGAAGAGAGATGTTGGCACTGGACGGACCTCATTCTTTTTCAAATTTAGTTGTCTGAAAATATTTTGGTATAGGATACTTACAACACTTCCAGTATCTACGTAGATTTGTTTCACTAAATGCTTTTGAATGATGGTTTTTATGACCAAACCTTCATCATTGATCACTATTGGGACCGGATGTTCAAGCCAAAATGTTATTTCCTTTTTTTCCTTTTTATGCTCGACTCAAAGTGGAATGATTTTAATTCGAGCTACCTGATGGAGTGAGGGGTTGACTTAGCCCTCCAGCTATGGTTAGAACAACCCTTTGAGCTGAGGGTTTTTGTCAGGATTATGTTTGGGAGATCTGTGCCGACGCCAGTTGTTTCTATTTTTTCCGCCTCGATCATAGTTTTCGTTCTAGAAAAAATTTCTTTGCCCATGAGGTCGATTCCCATCCGCTCGATTTACGATCTGGCCTAGTTTCCGGCCTCAATGAAACTGTTGATTTCCCTCTTTAACCGACGAAAGTCCTCAATATCATGACCAACGTCCTAAAGATATCTGTAGTATAAGCTCTGATCTCGTTTCTCCGGAGGACCTTTCATCTCGGGTGAGGGACTTTCCAGTCATGTTCTTTCCATTACAACCAAGATGTGAGTTCTTGACTGATTTAGGGGAAGAAGTCCTAGTCTTACAAGGGTCTTCTTCCCAACCGATCAGATATGGGTGAGTTGAGATGATCGAAAATCCTTTTTCTCTTTTGACCTATAATTCGATCCTCACCTTGATTTGACAGTCTCATCTTTCCGCCATGCCCTTCAGCCTATTGTCTTTTTCACCTTAGCAATGATTGTGCACTATTTACATGCAATCAGGCAATGTGCGGGGGAGTTTGCTGTTCAATTTTGCATAAAGTATTCATTCTCTTAATCCTCCAATGAAAGAGGTGATCATCGTTCTCTCATCTAAGTTCAATACCTTTCTGGATTTGTCCATAAAGCACTTCATGTACTCAAGCACATGTTCTCTTTCTTTCTGTTTGATCGTCAGAAAGCGTGTTGCATATGGTTGAGCCGTGATGAAGACCGATGCAAACAAACATGCCAACTCTTTGAAATTGTTGATAGAAAGATGTGGAATCCACTTAAACCTTTCCCTAGCTAATTTCTCTGTGAGTAGAGTAAGTATAGCTTTGCACATCATTTCGGCTGGTGCGCAGAACATCATCATATGATGCATATAGTGATGCAAGTGATTTGCAGGATCAGTGATTCCATTATAAAGCTCCATCTTTGGCATTTTAAATCCATCCAAGAGTTGTATGTGGGCAATGAAAGGAGATATAATGTATAACCCATTCCTGCTTTTGCCATGAGCCTTTCTGATGAGAGTCAAATTGACTATCATTTTCTATGTAATTATACCCCGTTTATACCTCTTTTTATATGTTTTCTGAGACATTTGGTTGTATTTTGATGTATTTACACCTTGGTTATCATTTCGGGACCTAGGACGTAAAGTCCGGGATTCTCAGTCTTTTTCGGTGTAATTTACTATACTCTCGGTCACCCTAGTGTCCTGTAGGTATTATGTGTGGTATTTGTTGTGATTCTGTACAGGACTTAGGTGTTTGAGATGTCTGGAAGGTGAGATACGAGGATTGGAACATGTGCCCGAAGCTTAAACTTTCAAACGGATCAAAACGCGGTGGTACTACAACCATACCTTCCATTGATATGCATTTTTGATCCACCTTAGAGGCATTTTCTGGGATGTACATCTTCAAGAAAGTTTTATAAAATTGAATGAGCTTTCTAACGCATCTTGAATCACTCAAATCGGAGGTCTACAGACAAAGTTATGGCTGTTTTTCTGAGAGTGTGTCACCATAGGCGGCCGCCTTTCACCATAGGCGCCTGCCTAAAAATCCGGTTTTTGGCTTAGAAAGTTGCTGATAGGTTTTGTGAAGGGAAAAATCGGCAGGCAGCCTCACAGTCGAGACAAAGTGCGCTTTCAAGATCTGGCCGCTTAGCCTAGCGTCCAGAACTCGTAAAACACTATAAATACCCCCATTTTGGATCTAGATCCACACCACCTTCTTCCCAACTCGTTTTCTGCACTTTTTCTGCGATTTTTCCTTTGTTTAGATTAGTTTGTAGATATATTAGCTTAGTTAGTTGTAGATTGTTGTAATCCGGAGGATCTCGGAGATAGCTTGACGCGTTATTGACGGGTTTTCGTTCGGTGGATCGATTTTCTACAGCCTAATATTTTTGGTATTTCGTTTTCCTTTCTTGTTCTTGATTTCAATCTTAGTTTGTATTATTTTTATTGTTGATTTCTTGTTATTTCTTAGTAGAATGAGTAGCTAATAGCCTGATAGTCGAGTTATGTGATAGCCTTCGAAATCGAATCCTTAGCTCGTTGATTGAAGTGTTTTGATGTTATGATTGTTAGATTCTCGGTGTTGTTATCGTTCTAGAAATTATTCTAAATGACTTTTGTCGAATTAATTACTCGATAATCGTATTTCACGTGTCTTCTTTACATATGTATTTTGCGAGAGGATACGAGAAAATGGGTTCTAGGATCACCCTGTAAAACCGACTGAGTTGTTCAGATTGGGTTTCGTGTGTGAGGTTTATATCATTGTTAATGAGCGTCTCATAGATTGTAGACCGTGTCGGGTCAGTTAAATCCGGTCAGCGGACTGTTGAACCTGACATATGAGGGTAGATTATTGAATTAATGTCTATACTCGGAATTAGGAAACGACACCCTTTGAGTGACAACGAGGCGGACTATTGAACCTAACATAAGAGGGTAGATTATTGAATTAATGTCTATTTTCAGAAACAGGAGACGACACCCTTCAACAATGCCGAGAACATTAGAGTTTGTCGAAACACTTCTGGAAACGAGTTAAGGTTAGAGAGTAGTTGGTTGGATCATAGCTCGGCTATCTTGTTTTTCGTAGTTTAAAATCTTCTCTTATGTTTATTTAGTTGTTAGAACCGGTGATCTGACAAATCACCACGTTCAATTATTGTGTTGACTGAACTAGGGGCGAGGAGGCGACTTTGGTACTCGACCAGATTCCCTGTGGGATACGACATTGCTCACCAATTCTAGGCTACAGTTTGACCCGGTACACTGCCGGTGAGATTGGACACTTAGAAAAGGCCGATCAAGTTTTCTGGCGCCGTTGCCGGGGAATCGGGTTGATATCTTGTAAGTTAGTTAAGTTCTTAGGATTAGGTCGTTTTTCTTATTTGTTTTTTTTATGTATAGTTTGTTTTTATTTGTTTTTGTTGAAGTGTCACACAATTTACTTCGGTAGTGGTAGTGACTAGATACCGTGATTGTGTTCGTGTTATTTCCCTGTTTGCAGATAATGAATCCATACTACAATTACGGCTTCTATCATTACCCATTCGGATATTACAATTACGGTGCTATGGGTTACCAAACACAACCATTTTATCAGTTCAACCCATACGCCACATCATACGGGAATGCGTGGGATAATGCCCCAAGTTACTATGATCGACAACTCGACACTCTTCCACCTTTGCCTCAAGAATCAGAGACTTACATGGAGGAAACGATCCATGAGGAAAATCTAGCTTCCTTACGGAGAATAGAAATTCTACTAGATCAACTGATCGAGAGGAATGAGGCTGAGAGGAGAGAGCAAGAAAGTATGATTGAAATCACCCCGGATGAACACTACGAGGATGGTATGACTCTTTTATCTATTGAGTCACCTGTTCCGTCTTCATTTAGTCCTATTGTTATATCTTCGGGGGGTGCACCCTATTGAGTTTGTTGTTGATGTTGAGCCTAAATGTGCATACTTGGTGTTAGAGTCGTTGTTAGTTGGGATATGTTTTAGTTCGGGGAAAGTGAGTTCGTTGTTCTGTGCAATGGACTCATCGAACCAATCTTGGTGGTGGGGATTGAGCCCCATGTTTTATGTATTTCACTTTCAAGGGGTGCTCAATTCTTACGATTTTTGTAGGGAGTGGCAACGGTTTGCTCTCTTATGGTATAGCTATCCTTGACATGTTTGGGGTTAGAAAGTCGAGCTGAGGACTATAAACTCAGAATGTGTTTTTATTGCTTTTCCTTTCCCCTCGTGTTTCACTATGTTTCTTTAGTTTGTATTATGATACTTCGGGCAAGTTTTGTTGTTATATAACCCGAAGAAGTTTGTTTTGGGGGGTTCTAGTGTGGTGTTTTTGGTTTTGATGAGTTGTGGTGATCCGTCTGGTTTTATTTCAATATCTCCATACCTGTGTATCTCGTATGTGTTGTGTTGCTTGTCGATATTAGCACAGGTACCCTGGGAGGACTTTTATAGATGCCACGTGATCGTACTCGTGCATTTTTCCGGTTGTAAGCTAAGTTTTCTGCCATTATCATTCGTGTTTGGTTTTAAAGTAGGGGGTGGTTGGTTTAGCTTCAATGTTTCGTTTTCATGTCAAACGAGTTATACTTAGAGATTGCTATCCCTTTGGTGTAAATGATTCGGTTTTTAGAAATTTTGATGGTTTTGACATTGTTGATGATACATTGAGCCTATAGTATTGCTTTGATTAAACATCTAGTGATTGTACGAATGCATTTCATTTGAGTTGGGATCTTGTATTGAGAATGGAATAGCTTTATCACGTTAGCTTCGACTTCATGAATCACCTTGACTAGTGAACGATTATGATAGCTATTAATGACCCATTTACCTAGAACTTATATTAGTAACTTTGAGGCGAAATAGAAAGGTCGTCGTTGTTAGGTACAGGATGACGGTTATGGCATTTCTTTGACCCGATCAGAGCCAAATGCCATCCCTTATATGTATATTCTCAGTTCCCCCTCTAAGCCTTTGTAGGGTGGTTAGACCGCCACCCGAACTAACCTTTTGTGCCACTAACTCATAATTACCAATGCCCTTAGCTTTTATTACGGTCTACGTTTCCTTGACCACCTTGCAAGATTGAGCTTATTGTTTTCACATTTTTACGATATGGTGTGGGGTGGTGGAGTGGCGTATCTTTCGAGTGGTGTCGGTAAAAATGAGTATATCCCGGAGGAGGTGGAATGTTATGGCTTTTCAGCCTTTGATCGTTTTTGTGGTTTTGAAAAAAAAAGAGAAAAAAATAGAAAAAAAGAAAACAGAAAAAGAAAAAGAAAAAAAGTTGTATATATAAGAGTTCTTGGAATGCCAATTTGTTTTGGGGTTTGATTTTTGTTGTGTTGATGTTGGTGAAGGGGTACTTCTTCTAATCTAGTACGGAGAAGGATATGTTGTTGTGTTCTGTAGCGGTTTGTTCCTGGTTGACGAGCTTAGGTATGAACTAGACCTGGATATGACGTATGTCTCCAGCTTGTGGAATGTTGAGGAGAAGTGGAAGGTTGGATGTATTATAGGTTGAAACTCGGTTGATGGTTTGTACTATTCAGGTGAGCATCCTTATAAGGAGTTGAGTCTTCCGTCGCTACGAAGGGAAGAGCTTCGGTTTTAGTGTTCGATGTTCGGTAAAGCTCACTTGCACTTTCTACTTTCTATTTTATCGTAAATATCCCTCTCGTTAGCCCCGACCCTAGCTTAACATTACAACATATCAAGTCCTGCCTGACCGTACTAGACGACAATAGACCTCGATTAGTGGAGATGTTTACGACGTATAAGCCTATTGTGGAGCCTCGGTACATTATACGTCTATAATCTAAACCGGCCATTGGTGATTAATGTCGAAGAAGCTATATACACACACACATTCTTTTCTCGATACAAGGTAGAACTTAAATCTTATGCATTGGTGTCATTTACTTGTGTTTTACCATTTCAATTCTTATAGACTAGATGTATGATTGCAATGTTGACTCCATATTTATTTTTGAATCGCTCATCTTTGCTCGAGGGCGAGCAAACGCTAAGTAGGGGGTAGTTGATGAGAGTCAAATTGGCTATCATTTTCTATGTAATTATACCCTGTTTATACCTCATTTTATATGTTTTCTGAGACATTTGGTTGTATTTTGATGTATTTACACCTTGGTTATCATTTCGGGACCTAGGACGTAAAGTCCGGGATTCTCGGTCTTTTCCGGTGTAATTTACTATACTCTCGGTCACCCTAGTGTCCTGTAGGGATTATGTGTGGTATTTGTTGTGATTTTGTACAGGTGTTTGAGATGTCCGGAAGGCGAGATACGAGGATTGGAACGTTTGCCCGAAGCTTAAACGTTCAAACGGATCAAAACGCGGTGGTACTACAACCATACCTTCCATTGATCTGCATTTTTTATCCACCTTAGAGGAATTTTCTGGGCTGGACATCTTCATGAAAGTTGTATACAATTGAATGAGCTTTACAACGCATCTTGAATCACTCAAATCGGAGGTCTACAGACAAAGTTATAGCTGTTTTTCTGAGGGTGTGTCACCATAGGCGGCCGCCTGTCACCATAGGCGCCCGCCTAAAAATGCGGTTTTTGGCTTAGAAAGTTGCTGATAGGTTTTGTGAAGGGAAAAATCTGACAGGCTCAGTACAGGCGCTCGCCTAGCATCCAGAACTCATAAAACACTATAAATACCCCCATTTTGGATCTAGATTCACACCACCATCTTCCCAACTCGTTTTCTGCACTTTTTCTGCAATTTTTCCTTAGTTTAGATTAGTTTGTAGATATATTAGCTTAGTTAGTTGTAGATTGTTGTAATCCGGAGGATCTCGGAGATAGCTTGACGCGTTATTGATGGGATTTCGTTTGGTGGATCGATTTTCTACAGCCTAATATTTTTGGTATTTCGTTTTCATTTCTTGTTCTTGATTTCAATCTTAGTTTGTGTTATTTTTATTGTTGATTTCTTGTTATTTCTTAGTAGAATGAGTAGCTAATTGCCCGATAGTCGAGTTATGTGATAGCCTTCGAAATCGAATCCTTAGCTCGTTGATTGAAGTGTTTTGATGTTATGATTGTTAGATTCTCGGTGTTGTTATCGTTCTAGAACTTATTCTAAATGACTTTTGTCGAATTAATTACTCGATAATCGTATTTCACTTGTCTTCAATTCTTTTCATATGTATTTTGCGAGAGGATACGATAAAAGGATTCTAGGATCACCCTATAAAACTGACTGAGTTGTTCAGATTCGGTTTCGTGTGTGAGGTTTATATCATTGTTAATGAGCGTCTCATAGATCGTAGACCGTGTCGGGTCGATTTAAATCCGGTCGGTGATTGTTGAACTGACATAGGAGGGGTAGATTATTGAATTAATGTCTATACTCGGAATTAGGAAACGACACCCTTTGAGTGACAACGAGGCGGACTATTGAACCTAACATAAGAGGGTAGATTATTGAATTAATGTCTATTTTCGGAAACAGGAGACGACACCCTTCAACGATGCCGAGAACATTAGAGTTTGTCGAAACACTTCCGGAAACGAGTTAGGGTTAGAGAGTAGTTGGTTGGATCATAGCTCGGCTATCTTGTTTTTCGTAGTTTAAAATCTTTTCTCTTATGTTTATTTAGTTGTTAGAACCGGTGATCTGACAAATCACCACTTTCAATTATTGTGTTGACCTGCACTAGGCACGAGACCGACTTTGGTACTCGACCAGATTCCCTATGTGATACGACCTTAACTCACCAATTCTAGGCTACAGTTGACCCGGTACACTGCCGGTGAGATTGGACACTTGGAAAAGGCCGATCACTTTCCACCTCATCTTGGGCTACCATCCAGTCTTTGATAAGGTGAACTATCATATTTTGTTTCAACATGCTCATGCCTAGTACTAGACACGACAATTTCATCCCTTTGGGGCAGCTTTGGTGCTTCTTCCCTTTTAGATATTTTCGGAAGTTCTAGTCCTATGCTCTTTATTTCCTGATCATACTTGGTCGCATACCATGCATGGTGGACTTCTTCAACTGCTCAGCAATCTTGACCATAGCCTGAGAGACAACAGGCTGAATAGTGGATGGATTTGGTAGGTTGATTTACACCTCTTCTTGCAGTCTAAGAATAACGGCCCTAGCCTGAGTCTTCTCTCATCTGCCTTCCTAGACAAAGTTTGCATGTCTTGTGTTTTTTGTATTTTTATTTTTAAAGGCATGATTGGTTGTTCGCTCACAAGATTTCTTCGAAGGCTTTATATTTACGCCCTCCTTCTAGTGCCAAATGACGATGCCAGAAATCGCCAGTTGTGAAATCGGGTCAAGAGTCGGGTAATTGGGCTTCGTAACGATAACCCTATTACTTTACTAGAGGATTTGATGATGAACTATAGTTGAGCCAATGTAATTGACTGCCTACATACCTAAAGGATTTGGGATCAAGCTATTAACGTACTTCTGAATTGTATTCTTTTATAAGCGCTCCTAATGGAGGAGCTAATCGTGCTGGCATTAAAATCGTGGTCAATGATGTGAAGAAGTTACGAGGACAGTCATAATCTAATCATTACCCTGTATGGGTGAATCATTGAACTGATATGAGATCGCACATTCGCACTTCGATCAGATTAAATGTTACTTATAATATTTGAGAACAAACTAAAAACAAAGCACATTCATCAAACAAATAGCAATAGCACACCATCATACATCGTTTGTTTATGTTTTTTCTTCATTACAAGACTTGTTCATTCAATATATATATATATATGGATATAGGATATATATACACACATTCGGAAATCACATGCCACAAATATTTAATTTACAGGCAGACCTGTTATAAATTAATTATTAAGTAATTAAGCTTTCTGCAGGTTCACATCAGAAGAAGAAGATGAAGAATCCGACCTAGGGGTAGGAGGATACCCAATGCCGTGGCGCTTATTAGGGAAGATCATAAAAATCGACCCGGAAACGGCACCAAGAACAGGCGGCATAGCCATCAGCAAAGTCTTCTGAGTAAATTTGAAAGATGGATAAAAGCAATCCATTGTATTAGTATCCAATAATGAAACCACCCCAAAGACCAACAATGAAAAGAATGCATGAACAAAATCTCCCAGTTGAAGTTTATATGATGAGAAATCAACTGTCGAATTTGAACTCGAACTCGAACTTGGGTAAAAGCCCTTAAAAGTTGCGATCCCATAATGAGTTATTCCATCACTGTCGGTGTAACTGTCGGTGAAGGTGGAGAAAAAGCAGGACAGGCTGCAAATGCCGATGAGCACGCCGGAGAGGACCTTATTGAAGGTGTTGCAGTGGCCGTTGTTGGTTAGCAAAGGGTTGAGAAATTGATACATGAAGACGGTTCCGGTGGGGAGAAGCCTAATGAGGTTGCCAACCCCATTAAATGTCTTCTGCTTAATCGTTTTTCCATAACTTGCCATAGCTCACGTTTTTTGTAGAAAGGTAATCAAATTTTGAGCTATATAAATGGGATTGGTAATCGGTGTGATATATTTCTACAAATTAATTTTTTCCTTTTGGGGGGTTTTTCTTGGGTGATTAAACCACAAAAAGAGTGATGAAATTTATAGGGAAAAGAGAGTTGCTTTTACGTAAGAATTAATGTATGGAATGGGGTGGGTTTGCAGATCTTAGACTTGAAGTTGGATAAATGAATTACTTTTACTTCTGGAAAGGTAGTGCTGTTGCTGTTCTCTAATCTTGAAGACAGTTTCATATATCATGCAGTAATGTTACAGACTTACGGGCACAACCATTATACCATAACGATAACGAGTGACACAACCAAGATTTTTACCTGATGTTGGATTCATTATTAATGATGTAATTTCATCATGATTAAGGGTAGAAACATTGGTTGTGTCACCCGTTGTAACATAATTATTAGGGTTAATTCCTTAAAAGTATAGTTTTTTTATACTTATTAGTCGCATAAGGACATAAAAGAATATGTTGGTCTTATAAGGACACATTATATCATAGTTTACTAATTTACCCTTGAACTAAATAGCTGGATTATCTCCGCCTCAGCTTGGACATCTGGTCCGTTGTATGCTCAGTTCTTCTTTGAGATGAGAAGTCGTCTTCTTCGCTTAGAATTCAGGGGTTTGGTGATGGTAAGAAGAAGAAGAAACATAAGAAGACCGCATCAACGGCGGCGGAGAGCAGCGGCAGCGGCAGCCGCCGGAACGACGAAATGGGTCAGTCGTATAGAGTGAGATTGATGGCATTGGGCGGCGAGAAGATGTTTAGGAGATTAAAAAAGGATAGCTAGCATTACTAATTCCAGTTTGGTTGGCTCTTGACACAGATTAGCATTTTGATCTTGTTGTTTTCGTCAGATTTTGCAGTGGTGTTCAATTGGGATTTTAGCTGAAGATACCATATTGTTTTGCTGTGAATTAATTCACGCCAATTACATCTAAGAATTCCATTTTTGGTGTGGTTTTCTTTCATTAATTTACTGATTATTATTATTGGGTCTGCTCAAGTTCACAGATCTGTGCGTGAAAAGTCGGTTTCTTTCTTGGTGAGTATCTATCTGTATTCCCCTTGAACTCTGTGCTTTTTTGAGCCAAATGTTCCCTTTTTCTTTTACCTACTTGAAATTTGTTTTTAGGAATTATAATTGGAAAGTGTTTCACTGATTTTCACTGTAATTTTTATCTCACGGGTTGTGTGCTTTTTCTCTGTGTATATGATCTTTAGTGATAATCTTTCTGTTACCTCTTACTATTTGAGAATCTGGGTTGATCATACAGGGACTCATACTCTTCTTGGCATATTCTTCCTCTCACATGTATGATGTATGAGATGCTCTTTGTGAATAGTTGTTGTAATCTTCCTCTCATTGACGGATTTGGATTTTCTGGTTTTCTGTTTGTCTTTTCATGGAATTTCGAGTTTTGTTCTTGATTTTGGGTCTTAATCTTGCAAAGGTTTGTATTTCAAGATTAGCAACTTACATGACTTGGTTCATTTCCCTACCATGTTGTTGGAATAGTCCACTTGTGTACCTCACTTTTTGTATGATCCAATGGTGTCACTGCAGATGTCACTGCATACATTAGACAACTAATGTTGAAAATGCAACCAGAAGCTGTATCAAGAATTCCCCATCTGGCATTAAATGCACTAAAAATAAGAAGGTATGAGTGGATTGAAAACGTAGGAAAAGAACTTGCGAGAGATCAAAGAGTTTGAGTCCTTGTAAGACTTCCTCTTTGCCCCATTTTGGCTCTTCTACATTTTTCTTGTTCTTTAGACTGTTTTTTTGTTTTATTTATTGTGCTTAGCATTCTTTCTTTGTTTGTCTTATGAAATAGGTGTTTTGTTTGTTTGTTTTTTAGATGAAATGAGTTAGCCTTCTGTAAGAACAGGTCATGAAGATTAGATAAAGGAATATAGTTTGGTTTTGAAGCTGATACAGTGTGTCTGAACACAATGCTGCAGTTATGGATGAATGAATGGTGTTATCCTTATCCATCAATCTTCATTAACATTCTTGTTAGCATGAATACTGCCATTGAACTTGTGTGGGTATTGATTTGTTGGAGAGTAGTTCAGTAAACCTTTGAATTGAGGCTTGAGTCTTTTCGGATTTTCTTTTTCTTTTTTCAGGAAAATGGTTTAAAGATTTGCCATATATTTTGTATCTTCTATTTGATGTTGTCATTAGATCCTACAGGAAGTGAATGCAGAGATATATGTTGCATTTTTGGCCCAACTTAGTTCATCCAGGAAAAAAAAAAGGGTGATAGTTTAGGTGCATTACACAGTTTAGATTCGACTTTAATTAGGTCTCACGTTCCCAGGAATGGTTCAAGGTTTCCTCAAAGGCTCAAACCATGCATAAGTAGGATGCTTTCACACAGCAAACTGCCATTTTCATGATATATTCAAAACATGATTTCCCGATCCGTGTCTACACATTTCTCGGATCAGGTTGTAATTCTGGTTTTATAGTGCTTACAAAAGACATTATAAGAAAAGATATCTTGCAGCATATGGTTAAAATGTTTGACCTTGTAATATCCACCAAGTTTAAGGGTGAATTGAGGATTTTCTGTTGAGTGATATTATCCTTTGAAATCTTATTAATCTTCAGTGAGACGGGAGATTTAGACAATGGGGATGACAACAAAGGTTGTATGTGTATTATCATTTGAGGATGTTCCTGCTGCTGTTGCCTACTTTTCTGCAACTCAACTTCTCATTGCCATATAAATCAACCAGAAGATGTGATGCTGAACCAGTTTTTTGCGCGTAACGAAAAATTTGATAGAAAAAACAAGTTACCATGTTGGAATAGATACAAGTAGTAAAGAAGCATTTGATTTCAATTCTTCTTTGAATAATTATCTTAAGGCTATTATAGTTAATGATGTTGATAATTAATAGTAATACTACATTAATTTCTTGTCCTTTGTGATTACATTGCTACCCCCTTTGTGTCATGTCAAAGTCACCATCAACTTTTATTTCAACATTGATGTCACTGCAGATGTCACTGCATACATTAGACAACTAATGAAGTGACATTGATGTCACTGTAGATGTCACTGCATTGCGGTGTCTCTTATCGCAGTGTCTCTGCAATGCGGTATCACTTCATCGCTGTGTCTTTGCATCGCGTTGTCACTTCATCGCGGTGTCTTTGCATTGCGGTGTCATTTCATCGTGGTGTCTCTGCAATGCGGTGTCTCTGCATCGTCAAATATTATAACATCGTGATGTCTCTGCAATACGGTGTCTCTGCATTGCGGTGTCACTTCATCGTGGTGTCTCTGCAATACGGTGTCACTTTATCGCGGTGTCTCTGCATCGCGGTGTCTCTTATTCGCGATGTCTCTGCATCATCAAATGTTATAACATCGTGATGTCTCTGCATCGGGGGTGGTCACTGCATCGCGGTGTCTCTGCATCTGGGTTGGTCACTTCATCATGGTGTCTCTGCATTGGAGGTGGTCACTGTATCGAGGTGATCAATGGATCTGGCGTGGTCAATGCATCGTGGTGTCACTTCATTGAGGCGTCTCTGCATCGTGGGTGGTCACTACGTCGTTGTATCACTTCAATGCGGCGTCTCTGCATCACAGTGTCTCTGCATCGGGGGTGGTCACTGCATCGCGGTGTCACTTCATTGCGGTGTCTTTGCATCACGGTGTTGCTTCATCGCCGTGTCTCTACATCGCGGTGGCACTTCATCGCGGTGTCTCTGCATCGCGATGGTCATCGCATCGGGAGTCGCGGTGGTCAATGCATCAGTATGGTCATTGCATCGAGGTGGTCAATGCATCGGGGTGGTCATTGAATCGCGGTGGTCAATGTATCGGGGGTGGTCATTGTATCGCGATGGTCAATACATCGGTTAAAAAGAAGAAAAAGAAAGAAAAAAAAACCTGAACATCGCTTGAAAAAAAAAAAACCTGAACAGCGCCTGAAAAAAAAAAAAAAAAAACAGTACCAACGTTTGTTTAATCTCATAATAAAAAAATATATATATAATTTGTGCTATAGATTATGGGGTCTGGACCGTCTGGTACATGAAACAATGCTTTACCAATGAATAAAAGATCTGTGCGAAGAGAACCACCAAAGCAAACTGAATGGTTGCATATATCCAAGCGTATTTTCTCTGAACTGAGTACAAAAAGAAAAGGCAAACAAAAAGCGTATTCATTGTTTCAGCAACAACGTTTGTGTTTTATTATTTTTCTTCATTAAAGGTATTTAAGTCTATCTATCTAATTTGTGTCTTTATAAGTCCAACAGATTCTTTTTTGTCCTTATAAGTCCAATAAGTCCGTTTTGTGTACTTTTGGGTCTTTGGCCCTAATTATTATGCCCGTATCCAGTGGCGGAGCTACATATAATAACCAAGGGAACTGCCCCCTTAATCCGAAAAAATTACAACTATATATGTACAAAGCATATCAGTTGTCCCCTTTAATTTTTTTATTTGCCTTTAAAAATTGTATTGCCCTCGCTCACCCGAGATCCTGAGTCCGCCCCTGCGCGTATGTCTCGGATTTTATCTATGAAAAATAAACAAGTAATAAATTTATAAATCCGGTATACCCCAAGTGTAGGGATCGTAGTATAGCGATTAATACCGGAGTCGATCTCAGGGAATCGGGGTATCTAGTTCATTAATTTTCCTAAGATTGATACTATTATTATTAAAACCTAAAATAACAAAACGAAAAGTAAACTGGACAGAGGATTGTCACCCAAAGCCGTGGAAAGATCGTTGCGAACATAACTAAACTATAAACGAGAAAAACAATAAAACTCATAAAAGCATGATAATGACTATAGCGATTAAACATAGAACAAGCAATGATCCACCATCCCGCAACCCTTAATTTCCTCTCTAGATTATCTTATGATGATCTAACTAAAATTGTGATTCACCTATCAAATGTATGAATTCCTAATCTCTTAGAAAATTTCGCCTATCAATCTTCTATCTTTCGATCTTAAAGATTAACGCTTCCAATTCAGAGGTGTAAGATTTATTCAATCTAACAGTCTAGATATTCAACCTAATCAACTCTCGTTACTTATAGGTTAAAGATCCAATCTTTCCTATGGTGATCTAGGTTTACACCAACTCTCGTCACATAGTAAACATCCATAGCAAAACATCTCTCGATATAAATTTGCATAACACATAATCATAGAAAAGAAACAACTTTAATTAAGACTCACAAAATCATCCAAAGGAAGAAAAAACGATGCTGAAAAGTTTCACATGCTTGCCCCAAGTTTGATCAGCTTCCAGCCATCCTCATGATCCGAAAGGAAAACGAAACAAAATAAATAAAACAACTAATCTAACCCTCGGTCGACCAAGCACCAAGGCTTGGCCGACCGAGCACAACTCGGCTTCAGAATTTAGGGTTTTCTACGGCTGCTGTCGATATATGATATAAGATGATCATTAGGGTTGAGAATGCGCTGCTATTTATAAGATTTTAGGTCGGCTATGCTTAAGTCGGCCGTGGACGCCCGTCTGGATGAGTGGACGCACGTCCAGTCTTCAGTAAAATCTTCGAATCGGGCCGAGTCACGTCAGACGCCCGTCTTTAGTAAACTTGGACGCTCGTCCATCAGATTTGTCAAAACTCTGAATCAAACTTCTTCAACCCGGACGCCCGTCCAGAATTTCAAACGCCCGTCGGATGGGACGGGACTTCAAACGCACGCGTTCGATTAACATCTCGACTTCACGAATCCAATTGCTCCTCCGGGCGCTTGATTCGAGTATTTGGACGCTCATCCAGTCCCTTTTTCTTCCAGATTCATCTTGATCTTCATTCCAACTTCATCTCTATCTCTTTCCTTCCATTTAACCTTCAATCAAGTATCTTTTCAGCTCCTTCAATCCCTCTCCATGACATGTAAATGTACCTTCAAAACCATAAGAACACGCAAAGTGTAAAACCATAGATAATTACCAATAATATCACGAAATTAGCTCAAGTTACACTTAAAGACTTTTAAAACTCATCTGCTCAATAATCCGATTAAACCCTTAATTTCTATGCAAATTATACGAATATAGAGGAAATTATTACAAAATATAACGATATAAATCGCATAAAATCACCTTTAACAGCGTATCATTCCTCCGGATAGATAGCGTCTGGTTTCATGTTTCTCATGGTTAATCAGTAGGAAATTTCGTAAAAGTAATGCTTAGGAGAAAACAAATAGCAAAAATATATATGTATATTGATGATTCAAAGTATACATATTTTACATAGACAATGATACGACGAGTATTGTTGTATTATACGATGGAGAAACGAAAGTTATATGTTGTCAAGTGACTTGATTTCTACGTCTGGTGGAACTAATTTTGGGGTCAGCTGAGTGATAGTCTGCTGATCAAGAGTATTTAAGTCTGGGAGGTCAGCTGAGTTGAAGTGACGGCTGAGTATCCGACTGTCAGTAGAGTGAAGCTTGCTGAGTTGTTGAATACTGCTGAGTTTTACGTCTGAGTTGCATGGTTGCGTGGCTGGTGACTCAGCTGGGGCATTTCTGGGAATTTCGATAATTTCATAATGGTGGCAAGGTTAGGATTCCAAGGTTATAAATACTCAATGTTGTAATCAATGTACTGTGTGAATCTTCATATTTTTAGTGCATAATAAAATATCTCATTTTCTGCCCGTGGAGTAGTTGGCACAACGCGGAAAACCACGTTAAATTGATGTGCTCTTCTTGTTTCTTTGTTTTGTCAATTCTGCCATTAATCTTTAACGTTTGAAATTCTTCCGTTGTTCTTTCTTGGTCACCTAGATTTCCATTTGTTATAACAAACGGGTATCATAGCGTAGATTCAGGGAATCTGAGTTGAATAGGTTTGATATTCACCATGGCTATCACCGGTGCTAGGATTCTGTGATCAAAAGGTGTTCTTTTGGAAAGAAAGATGTCTACAATTAACGTAAAGATTGACAAATTTACAAGGTGAAACAACTTCAGTTTACGGCAAATCAAGATGCGGGCCTTGTTAAAGCAACAATGGTTATGGACTCCTTTATCCGGTAAAAGGGATGCCAGTTTCGGTGAGATGGCCAGTCTGGAGGAGAAAGCACATTCAAACATCATGTTGTGCTTATCATATGATGTTATCACAGAAGTTTCCGAGGAAGACATCGTTGCTGGGTTATGGTCAAAGCTAGAAAGCATGTATATTTTTAAGTCATTGACCAACAAGTTGCTGCTGAAGCAGAGACTGCTTAGTTTGAGGATGCACGAAGGGGATTAGCTGAGAGATCATCTTGATCAGCTGAACACAATATTGCAGGACTTGAGGAATATTGATGTTAAGATTGAGGATAAAGATGCATCTATAATCATGTTGGTGTCTTTTCCGGGATCATATGAGAACTTTGTGCAGTTCTTCATAGTTGGGAAGGATACAACGTCTTTGGAGGATGTAAGGCCAGCTTTACTTTCAAAGGAGCTAAGATATAAGGCAACAGGCACAAACAGTCAAATTGCTGGCTTGGTAGTCAGCAGCAGCGGTGGGAAAGGACATGGACAGTCTGGGAAGAAGAAATCCAAGAAATCTGGGTATAAATGTCCTAAGTCCGAAGATGTCTATAATTATTGTAAGGATTAAGGACATTGGAAGTCCAATTTTCCAAAGAGAAAGAAGCATCATGAGAGCATCACTGGCACAGCTGCTATAGTAGCTGGGCTTGACACTGATGAGGATCTGGTTCTAGTTGCAGAGGATTCGGCACATCATGCTGATGTGTGGATCCTAGACTCTTGGGCATCATATCATATTTGTCCACATAGGGATGGTTCTCAACTTATGAGCAAATAAATGGAGGACATATTTTTATGGCCAACAGCAAGGTCTGCAAGGTAGTATGAATTGGCTCAATTCAGGCGAGGACGGAGGATGGTAGATTTTGCACACTGGAGGATGTCAAACATGTTGCATAGATGACCGAGAATTTGGTATCTCTTAGTCTACTGGACAACAAATGGGTTCAATTTCAAGGGTGAATATGGAGTGATGAATGTTTACAGAGATTCAGTTGTGGTCCTCAAATGTGTTAAGCAGGGAACCTTGTATATATTACAGGGCTCTAATGTATCTGGCTCTGCTATGTGGCTTCCTCAGTAGTTCGCCAGTCACAACAGACCAAGTTGTAGCATAATAGACTAGGTCACATGGGTGAAAGAGGAATGCAGGTTCTTTCTTCAGCAGGTCTTCTTGGGGGTATAAGGTCAAGAATCTGGATTTTGTGAGCACAGTGTGTGTGGGAAGCTTCATAGGGGCAAGATTTCAGCATGCAAACACAGCACAAAGTCATCACTTGATTATATCCATTCTGATTGCTGGGTCATCAAAAGTGAAGTCATTGGGTGGTCACAGATATTTCGTGTCTTTTATTGATGACTATTCAATGATGACTTGGGTGGTGGTGATGAAGCACAAGAGTGATGCATTCAAGAGCTTCGGGCAGTGGAAGGCTCTAGTTGAAATAAGATAGGGAAGAAGATCAAGAGGCTTCGTACAGATAATAATCTAGAATTCTGCTGGTCTGAATTTGATGAGTTCTTCAAGGATGAGGGTATTGCCAGACATCATACAGACATGACTACTCCTTAGCAGAATGGTGTAGCTGAGAGAATGAATCAAACTCTTCTGGAGAGAGCAAGATGCATGCTTTCTAATGATGGTCTGTCAATGATATTTTGGGCAGAGGCTGTCATCACAGCCTGCTACGTAATCAACAGGAGGCCTGGTGTGACCCGTCCCAGGGACGTGGAACTTGAATAATACGGCCATGAAGACCATTATTTGTGCAATTGGGCCAGAAATTATACCTAGAGTCTTTTATCTAGCTTGGAGCAATAAAGGGCTAAAAGGCCATCAACGTTTGGAGCCAGAAGAGTTAATTTTCAGCCTTGTTTTTACGAGTTTATTTAATAAAGGTCTTATGGGCCTAAATGGTAATAATGCCCATAAAAATGATGTCTATATGATAGTATATTGGGTTAAGTCTGTATTTTCAGCAATAAAATCCATGTGGACTTATAAGAGTCAAGTTAGGTCCATTAGGAAACAAAGTGGCGAAAATTACTAAGTAATTTATCCCACATTATCTTATTTTATAGCCTATATAAAGGCATGCTAGCTACATTATTGAACAACAACATTATTATTATTTTGAGTGAAATTTCATTGATCAAGTCGACTTGGCTTATTCTTATCACTTGCGAGTGAGTGTTCTCTTTGTCATAGAGTACACCCCTTCAAGAACGAATCAGCGTTTTCGACCGAAACGTTGTAGTATTCTTGGCCTAGATTGTAGATTGAATTTTCTAGGACTAGGTTCCCTAACTAGTCATTGATCCCTTAGGAGGTTCCTGGGCAACGTCTGATAGTGTTTCCAACCCGGAATCACATCAGGGCATCATACATGGATCAATCACAAGACACAATTTGAGATGTTGCCAGGTAAGCCCGCTGACTACTACGTTTTAAAGGTTTTTGGAAGTATAGTATACTATTATGTTAGTGAGGGTAAGCTGGAGCCAAGGGCCAATGAGGGAGTGTTTGTAGGGTATGAAAATGGGGTGAAGAGTTATAGAATTTGGTCATCAACAGAGAACATGGTCATTCTCAGCAGATATGTAATTTTCGATGAAAATTCTATGCCCAACTCATCAGTGGGGAGGTCTGATGAATCTAAAACTAGTGCTGAATATGAGAGACCTGACAAAGAGGTGGAGCTTTATGTGGAGTCAGTTGAGCAGCAACACTCAGCTAATCACAGTCAGCACTCATCTGATCTGGTAAGGCATCTATATGAGTTGGATCCAAGCCATTCAGCTAACTAGGGGTCAACTGACACTCAAACATCAGATATTGGTCAGTAGAGTATAACTATCGATATGCCAAAACCTAACACAAAGTCTCTGAATCTGAAGACCGGCCCAACATAAGCCCAACAAAGGATAACAGTCGCGGCCCGGATTGCTCTCCCATCATAAGCCGAGTTATGCCAGAAGAACAGAGCCCGACTCGCCCCAACACAATCTCTCGCGATCTATCAAGACAGAAGATGATCAACCCGCATACAACTCAGCTCAAGCACCTCGGAGCATATCAGCTCGCCCTCGTCTCATCACCAGCTCGGACAAGGGTCAAAAGCGACCTCCAAACAATAGAGCTCGCATCGGCCTCGGCATAAGCCCGCTCATCAAAGCTCGACCCATGAACACACAGATCTTAAACCAGCTCATTGTAAACGCTGACTATGCATCTATAAATAGCGGTGTCCCGTTGCACACCATGACTACGTTATGTGGCTTGATTCTTTACACTCAAGGGTATGTAGGTAGCCACCTCGGTTCATCACAAGCCCCCCAAAACACCCTATATTTTATCGTAATCAATCTTCATGATGTTCTTGAGATAAAATGACATAAAAGACACGGCTTTCCACACAATTAGCTAGATATCCACCGCATATTCTTGTTTGTGATAATTCCGACATTATCAATTGGCTCCGTCTCCGGGAAACCTCATCACCACCATCTTTTCCGGACAGATCTACACTCGTTCCCCAGTCTTCGATGATCCAAGATCACCAACTTTCAGATTTCCGGCCGGTATTCAATAGCATCCTCATCGGCTCTGCGTCCAGATTCCTAGAATCTTACCAGAACCTTTATCAGCTCCCCAAATCTCAATCATGACATTAACAAGATCTGCCGATCCCACTCAACTCAGTGGCTTACCACCTCTGGTTAGAACAACCGGACAGAGCTTTGCTCAAACGACTAACGGGGGAAATGCTGCCCACACCCAGGCACAGCAAAGCCCCAGCTCGCCTCTTGAGAATTCAGCACCGGCCGACATCAAGGTATACCTCGACGCAAGGGCATGGACGAATTCGCCCTCAGACCGCCAGAAAATTTACAACAAATGTTGTCCTCATCTAGAAAATTCTCCGCCTCTGAAGCTATTCCGTGTCCGCCATTCGGTCGAAAAGACAAGGTTGAGTCCAGCTCAACCAATGATGTGGTCTAAGCCACATTAGAGACATTAAGAGACCTGAGAAATTCAAATAAGAGCAGTTCAACTCGTTGACTGCCCCGATTGAGGAGATTATGCATGAGGTCAGGGACGACCTCCCTAACCCTCGCCCAATGAGACACGATCAATGCAGGGACTGCGATATGACTAAATACTACGAATATCACAAGGACCACGAGCATGACACCAACTCCTGTCGTTTGCTCAAGCGGGAAGTCGAAAAGTTGGTTGCCCGAGGAATTCTCGACAAATACAAGGCCGAAAAAAATGGCGCGCCCAGAGGCAACGCCCCAGCCCGTCCGCCAAGAAGAGAAATCCATTAGCCATGGACGTTCCAGGTCAAGCAGTTCGCTCCCTCGAGAGCAACCTCTCATTTCCTTTATTACATTGCCCTTGTAACCCGCCAAAGTATAAGGCGGGACAAGTTCTTTTCTCAACACTTGTTGAAATTATAATATTAAGCACATTACTACTCGTTACGATATTTCTCAACCTCGTTACACTTTGGTTGTTTTTTACACGAAGTATGCGAGACGACTCGGATTTCTCAACCTCGTACGCTTCGGACGTTTTTTACACGAAGGATGCGAGACGACAAGGATTTCTCAACCTCGTTACGCTTCGGTCATTTTTTTACACGAAGCATGCGATACAACTCGGATTTCTCAACCTCGTTACGCTTCGGTCATTTTTTACTCGAACCACACGAGGCGAATCCAATTTTTCAACCACCTTACGCTTCGGTTGTTTTTACATGAAGCACGCGAGGCGACTCGGATTTCTCAACCTCGTTACGCTTCCGTCGTTTTATACACGAAGCACGCGAGACGACTCGGATTTCTCAACCTCGTTACGCTTCGGTCATTTTTACTTGAAGCACACGAGACGACTCGGATTTCTCAACCTCGTTACGCTTCGGTTGTTTTTACAGAAGCACGTGAGACGACTCGGATTTCTCAACCTCGTTACGCTTCGAAAAACGTGTCGGTTTTCGATCCGTCCAAACAGTTCGGAATCAGGAGTTTAACAGCTCGGAACACTCCAAAGATTGTTTCTGTCCAGATTGCTTTAAACCCCATCGATCTCGCCAAAAAAAAAGGGGCCCACACCACCGACTATGTTAGCATGATGCCATGATAAACAGTTAAATAAAAGCAAAATATGCCGTGTAGAGAGGAATCGATCGAGACCAGACAAAAATCAATAAAGACAGGCCAAAATATGCGGCCAAAAAAGTAATCAAATCAATTACAATATTTTCAAGGACCGAAAAAGAAAGTTTTAAAAAATTACAAAGCTCAAACAATTATAAATCAGCCGGCGGATTTTCGTGAGCAGCAGGCGCAGCAGTTGACCCAAGTAAGTCCTCCAACATCTGAGCTTTCTCAGCTGTTTGCTCATGAAGCACCACAAGAGAAAGAGAAACACCAACCACTGGAACCTCACGGCGAGGTGGGCTGGGAAAATCAACATCTTCGATCCCTAGCTGCACCCACACTAAGGTTGACAGATTGACCGGCTCAACTTCAGGTGGAACCCATGCATCGGCACTGGCGGGTTGTTTATCTAAATATATGTTCAACTCATCCTTGGAATATGGAATTTGCGCATGGAAATCCCTCAAAGTTGGGTTAAACAGCCTCGACGTGTTCAACTCCGCAAGTTGATCTAGAGAAGGGGCATGCTCGCCCAAGTCCCTCAACATGCATCTCGCCGCATGAGAAAACCCTTGATCAAAGCATTTCTCAGCCTCTAAAGATACAACCTTTTTGAACTCTTGAGACTTCTTGAAATCCGCAACAACCTACTCACCGGCTTTCTTCAACAAGTCTGGTCTCTGAGCCTTGAGCTCTGCCAGCTCCTTGGCCACCGTAGCTGCGTGCTTGCGCTCTTTGTCAGCAGACACTCTGGCCTTCTCAATCTCTTGGTTCATCTGGCCCCCAAGTCATCAAAGTCATTGGTCTTTTGTTCCGCAAGGGACCTAGCACTACCAAGATCAGTCTCAATTACCAAACTCGCCAGCTTAGCTTCATACGCGGCTTGACCGGCCCTATTCTCAGCAACAACGATCTTATTATGGGCCTCCTCCAGCTCGGTTAAGGCCTTTTCAACATTTTTCTCAGAAGCAGCCAACTTGGCCTCCCTAGATAAGAGGGCCCGTGCGCATTGCTTGGCCCCGGTCACCATCTAGAAAAAGAGACAGAGTGTCATGCAGACATCATCGTTAAAAACAATCAAATCAGATCGGCAGAAAACCCATTATAAAGGAAATTTACCTGGCTAGCGAAAATGCCCGCCAAGCCAACAATATCAGTGGGCCTAGCCAACAATATCAGTGTTGCTTTTGTGCTAATGAAGATTCCATTAATCATAGTTTCTGGCAATGTTCTGTGGCTACTGCATATGGTTTCAATTTCAAAGTGCCTTAAACTTTTGGCCTCAATCTTTAGACCGGCAAAGTTTTTTTTATGCTTGGTGGAATAATAAAAAAAAAGGTGCACTCAAGGAACGTTTTGAAGATTTTGGTCACATTTATTGTCTAGGAGATTTGGAAGATGAGGAATACGTACTATGATCTATGGAGACACTGCACCTAATAAGGGCAGAGCTATTGATCATATTAAGCAGCAAATATCTATGGCTGGCTCCATTATGAAATTGTATAAAAGTTATCCTAGTGATTATGTTCAAATCAACAGTGGAATTCTCCATTCCCTGTTGCCTAGACCTTCTTCTCATATTATTCAGATTCAACGACAGCTACCACCTCTTGCTGCTTTTAAGTTTAATTGTGATGGCTCCTCTTATAAGAATCCTAGATAGTGTTGCTGGATGAGGTTTTATCATTAGGTTTTTCATGGGAAAGTTCACTTGGCTGGTTATAAATACTTTGGTGTCTTTACAAACATGGATGCAGAGGTGTTGGCTTTTGCTGGGGGAGTGCAACACTACCTCAATATGCATTATTGAGTTAGACTCCAAAACTTTGGTGGATATTACGACGGGCAATGAATGTGAGGCTCCCTGGAAATATATTCATACTATCCAGAAAATCAAGGCAACTCTTGCTCAAATGGACTTTACTATTTCTCACATTTATAGGGAAGGGAATCCTGTAGCAAATTATCTAGCTAATTAGCCGAGAACTCATCCAAACTCCAATTATTTTTTCCGATCAAAGCTTGCGTCGATCTATGGGATTGTTGGTTCTCAGAAATAAACATTTTGTTACAAGCCCTGAGGATATATTCACAAATGATGTGGTGTTACATGTTTTTGTTTGATATCATGAAAACATCTTCATGTACATGAAGAGTGCAAACACGTTGTTAGCAACCCATCTTTTGACATTTAACATGTTATTTTTTCAGTTTGGAACTACTTCTAGGGTTGGTTTTTGTCCCTCTATGCAGTGCTAATCAAGCTACAAGAAGACACATAATATAAAGAAATATAGATGGCTCATTAAACTAAGAAGCACTCTTCATTATTATGAATAGTTCAAACATGTTCTATGCATCTCTGTTGTTGACCATTATCATCTTTTTTTAGTATTCCTGCATTGGCTGTTATGGTCCCATCATCTTTGTAGGATTGATGTCTACTCATGGGAGGATGAAAGTGTGTTGATAAGGGACGGGCAAGAGATCTGGGAAGCACTCTTCACTTAATTTAATGAAGAGCGCAATCAGGTCGTGGGTTATCCTTTTTTTTTACATCATTATCTTTATTCTTTTTTGTTTTAAAAAACTATGAGAGATTTTTTGGTGCATGATTGAGAGCAGATTCCACTGGTATAAGAGCAAACGTAGTGGAACTCAAATACGGAAATTTATCACTGGGAATTTTCCTCTTGTGAAGGCTATCTTACGCGCAGAAGATCCTGACCACACAATTTCCACACACGGCAGATCCTGTGTATTCCACCTCGTGAATCGCGCTGGCCCAGATCTCTCGCCACGTGGCGAGCTTCCCTCTGCGAGAGCCCTCTGAATAAAACGACCTCAAATACCACCCTTACATGTATAAAGTGTCAGAAAATCCACTTTCTCAAATCAAAGTGAAATAATGGAGCAAAAATTGCTGAGACTCTGTGTGACAGCATCACCCTTGGTACCCATTTGTGGACCTTGGCAGAGTTGCCCATCTCCGACTTTTTCCATCATAGCCTCCTTTGCTTTTTTTCTTTCCCCTCCTCTTCTTATTTTTATAATTATTTTAATCAATAGCTTTTAATTTTTTTTTTACGACCATTACATCTTCTTATCAACTACACATCATCAATACAATCCTTCTATATTTATCATCCACTATCATTCCGCCACATCACCTGCTATCCTCTGAATAACAGTCAAATTTCAAGCGCGCCATTACGTTTGCACTAAGCTCATCAGATGGATTTGGTCGATTGCTTGGACTCTCGCCTTTTTTGGTTTCTAGTTGACGTATGGATAGGCTAGCTTTTGTTTGGTCTTAAGCTTTATTTCGGAAAATCTTAGGTAGAGAGTATTTATTAGACTCGACCGTCAGATTTACAACATGTATATATATAAACAAAATTGTTTTGTTTTTTTGTCCACGTGACGCAAATCTGACGATCGAAAAATTAAATAATAGAGACTCCCTACGTCATAATACCCATTTATTTCAATTTGATGTAGGGATAGGCTAGTCATTGTTTTCCTTTTTCATGTATTTTTAGGATATCCTTTGTTTTCTTTTTTTTGTTGACATCTTCTAGGTTGATATGGCCACAGTAGAACCTACATTTCCATGTAACCCTGTTTTTTTTTTGTTTGTTTGTTTTATCTAATAAAATATTGTTTTCCCAAAAAAGATATAGTTTCTTTATGTATAAAAAACTTATGTTTTTTTACCGGAACATAAGGCGAAATATTTTGTCCTTCATCGTGGATTTTAAGGAAACGAATATTATTTTTTAATTTATATATATATGTCGAAATTATGTATATATATATTAGGAGAAAAATCTAATTTTTAATAATAAGGGAACATAATAAGAAATTATTATTTTGGGATTATCTATTTAAGGAAAAATAAATTTCATTAGTTCCCATAACCAAAAAGAAGTTGGAATTTTCTTCTTACGTTGTGAGAGGCGGCGTGTTTGAGAGCTTTTAGGGCTGAGAGCTTTTCGTTCAGTTTCTAAGACGGATCTTAGCGGTTTTCAGATCAAAGTAGAGCAACGGAATTGTCGTAAAGAGGGCGTCGTTTCAACACCGGAAAGTTGGGACTTTGTTAAGGTATGAAATTTGAGCCCTAGTTGTGTTCATGACTGAGTTTGATGGATTCAAACTCATGAATTCGTAGTCTTATATGTTTAAAAGCATGTGATCGAACCTAATCTGGTTTTGGATTGATCACATAGGTTTTCAGTGAAGGAAGATCGTTTTGCTACAAATTTTTTGAGAATTGGACTTGGATTAGCTTGCTAAAAGGTAAGAGGATCTTCCTACGAGTTAATTACGGTTTATTAGGGTGTATGTTAAGGTTGATATGATTTTTATGCTAGAAACATATGTTCATGTTGTTTTAAGAATCTAGAGTTGTTATAGTTTATAAAAGTTGTGTTTTTCTGCTATTTTCTGAGTATTGTGATGATGAACATGTTAAGGGAACGTGTAGGGATCGTTTAAGGGTAGAAAAACAAAGTTCTGGGTTTACTGCGCTTGGTGCGGACGCACCAAGGCCAGTGCGGACACACCAAGGCCAGTGCGGGCACACTGGAAGAGCATAAAGTCCGTTTTTACATTCAGAGCCTCAGTGCGGACGCACTAAATCCAGTGCAGGCGCACCGGGTAAGCAGAAATGTTGTTTTTACATTCAGAGGCTTGGTGCGGACGCACCAAAAGCGACTTGGTGTGGCACCGCTCGCCAGAGTTTCAATGAGTTCCAGATCGCCCAGTGCGGGCACACTGAATCCCAGTGTGGGTGCACTGGACATGTTTTTTATGAATAACTTGTTTTAAGCCACAAATCTAGTCTTGAATGTTGTTCTTTGATCTTTGATAAGTTCCTAAAAAGTCGAATAATTCTAGATGTTTTAGACTCAATTTGGTGTCGTGTGCTGTTATTTGCGGTGTTTTTATCCTTTTGGGCTGATTCTCATGGATGTTCGAATTATTGCAGCATTGTTCGAGATTGGAAGAAAAAGTCCCAAAAAACGGAGCTAAAGTGGAAGAGTTCAAAAACCATCTTCTGTCATACCCATGGTGTGACAGTTTTCAGAAATTTGATCCTGGCCAACGAAATGTTCTGATTGGTCGAAATTTTACCAACGTGTTTTCCTTCAAATTGGCGTGTTTTGTGATGCAAAAGAGGAGTCCACACACTAGAAGAGTCCAAGATTGATAGATATTTGATTTTTAAAGATTTTCTTGATAAAATTAATTATGGAAACTTATTTCTTTGATGTAATTATCCTATTTTTAATCCCCTAAGGATGGAAAAATCAGGGAGACACGCCATATTCAGATTTTGGGGCGTGAAAACCATTCCATCACCATGTACTTTTTTCTCTCAACTTTTCAAGAACAAGATTTATTGCTTAGGGTTCAAGAACGAAGAACGATCGTGAATTTCTTGGTTTTATGATATTTGTGAGACAATTCTATTTCCTTTCTCTTAATTTTCTTCCTTTTAATTTTATTTTTACGTTTCACAATGCCTAAACCCATGATTTTTGTGATCTCTTTGATTATGCGAGTAGATTTAATTTTCTAGGATTAGGAGAGCCCGGTAAATGAATATATGAGTTAAAGATTCGATCTTTCCTATTATTACGAATCGATATGCTTTTGTATTGATTTTGGTGTGCTATTTCGTATGAATTTTTGTATTGATGGATCGAAAGATGAATTTCCATAGGTTTATATGAAGAATTTATTATCAATTAGGTGATGGACTAAAAGGTGAAATTTAATTGATAGGTTAGAACCCTAATTTTAATCAATAAAATTCATGAGAGCGAAAGTTAATTGAAATTTCTTGTGACAATATGAATAATGATGTTTTAATGGTTCTAAATTGATTTAATGAGCGAGAAATCGGATTTAATATTAATTTAGGCATGATTAATAGTAGTTTGAAAGAATATTGTTAATCACTTTTGATTATTCGTCAACATAAGTAAATATGCATAGTAAATGGAAAGGTTGTTGTAAAAGTCATATATTTGCTACCGTGGTAATCCGACATCCTAGAAGTTCTTCCAACTTGATCTCTAGTAATTTCTTGGACTTGTGTTGAGTTTAAATAGGACCTTAGTTCTTAGTTATTTTATAATTCAAAACACCAAAATTTGATTAGTTTAGCTAATATAAATTGATAACTATTCGGTGATTGTCCCAAGTCCCTGTGGGATCGACATCCTAAGTACTACTCGATAAGCCGTACGCTTGTTGTAGCATTTAGTGATTAAAGTGAAAATCACACAACAATCTTATAACATTAATTAAACATGGACAAGCCCCGATTGAGCTTCTGATGCGTTTAGTTCCGGCACTGGATGTACTCTTCAAGGGAACTAGAGTTCATCAATGTCTGTGTACTTGATAGGATGTGATGTCTAACTGTCTAATTGAGGGAGTAAAGTTGATAAGGTGAGATTTACCTTGAATACACTTAGGTGGCTAGTTAATACACAATAAAATTACATACGTGGTAGTAAAAGATAAAATGTCATGCTATTCTTGATCAGGCACCGATCCATATCCGCGATGTGGTACGCTCATAAAGGTGAACAACGTATTGACTCAAAAGGCTGGAGGGGAGTGGAGGAAATTCATCGAGCGTATACGCATACCGGGGAGATCCCGGAGCTCAGGTGCTATCCACCGTTAGTTAGCAAGTATATCTTCAGGCTGATAAACGTCATACGTAGTGCCTTGAATGCTGACGTAACCAAGATAAGTTAAGCTAGAAACGTATACTCGTGACATGTTGATGGACATGGAGTGAACCCTAGATTGAGTCGGTCTCATAAAAATAAGGGGGAATGAGGGAGAAGGACAGAAATATTTCATCAATTGAGTAGAAGACGCTTTTTGAAACTTTTGCATAAAGGACAAAACTATTTATTCATTGTCAAATTCACTTGTGTTCAAATTCACTGTTTAAATTCATTGCCGAAATTCAATTGTCAAAATTCACTAATTTTCAAAATTCATTGTCGAGATTCACCGATTTTCGGGATTCATCATTAAAATTCATCATCGAAATTCACCGATTTCGGGATTCACTTTGGGAAGATTCACCGATTTTCGGGATTCACTGTTTGTCCTTCTCGCTATAAAAATTAAGCAGTTGTCCTTCTCCCTATAAAAAATATGTAGTTATCCTGTTACTTAAAAATATTCCAGATTGTGTCCTTATCCCTAATTTTCCATAAAAATAATTATTTATTCTAAAACTTGTTAATAAACCTTAATTAATTTGTAGCTTCTACCTCTTATTGAATACTTTGTACTTATCTCAAATTCAATTTTTTTATCTGTGTTTGTGGGAGAGAAGATGAACAGGTAGACCCGGAGTACGAAGAAGACTTTGATGACAACGTTTGAGGACGTCGACGTTGAAGCGTTTATTTATTTTTGTTCTTATTTATTATACTTTGGACTTGTTGTCTTTTGGAGAACTATGTAATCTCTTTTTAGTTTTCTTTTGGAGGTCTCGTACGTTTTGGTTTTCATTTGGTTTTCCTATGTAATAAATGTTACATTTCTATCTTTATATATTGAGTTTCTATTCTTGTTTGTTTGGAAAAAAATTATACCCGAGTCTTTTGCTTCCGTTTTGCTTAACTCGATACGACGGAGTAGATACCGACGTATAATATGATATTTAGTTTATATTATACGTGTCGAACGTTTCTTTTCCGGATAAGGACTCGGTGTCCGGGAACGGGGTGTTACAACATGGTTATGTGAGGGCGGTTACGTGTCTGAACCCGTCTTGTAACCTTCATACAAACGCGTACACGAAAAGTGTTGTGATACGACAATCGACATACCTTGATGTTCGGAAATGCGTTGGGTAGGGAAACGATTTCCCGAAATTGTCCTATTAACTTTTACTAATGACTTTATTAAACAAAAATGAACATAAAACCTAATAAATTGTGGATTAAAATGTGTATATCTCGTAATGAACCTACAACCTATTTCTTTCTTCCAGTTTGACATTCAAGGGCGGAGCAAAAATATGGACAAATGAGGCTAAACCCACCCGAACAAAAAACATTACACTATAAAATATATGTAGTCCAGTTTAATTTATAAAATATTATTAGTCCAGCCACTCAACGAACTTGATATACCCCAGTAGCCACCTCAGATTAAAATCATGGCTTCATTTTGCAGGTATCCTATCAAATGAAGTTGATTTGATTTATTATTATGTGAAAATCAAACTTGAAGAATATCAATCCACATAAAATGCACAAAGACCATAACAACTTACTAGAATTTCATTAAAAGAAATAAATAACTACTAGTGAAGTTAACAACAATTAACACGACTTAATTGCCCCTAACAAAAAAAACACTTCCTCAAAAAAAAAAAAAAAACGACTTAATTCAAATTAATAAATAAATGTTCAATTTCTACCGCATTATAAGTTAAAAAAAGGAGACATAACACAGTTTGTTTGATAAAAAAAATAATGCTGAAAAAATAATAATAAACATGTAATCATGGTAATAATGATACCTCTTTGTATAATAAAAAAAATCTGAAATTTGTTACTATTAATTATGAGGACCGATATCTTGTATTTTTATCTTTAGTTTGATTCTAAAAATAGAAGCGCGGCAGGGAAAGATGAGAGCCCGCCCACCCCTTCTCTTGAATTTCAAAGTTTGAAACAACCCTCCTGAAAATTTGCTCATTTCTGAATCCAATTCCTCATTTCCACCCCCAAATTCAAAACCTCAATCAAATAAGGCCTCAAAATAAACTTGAATTCAAAAACCTAAAATCCCAAATCCCTCCTCTGCTTCACTATACAAAACCTAATCTTTCCTTCAATCCTACATCACATTTTCACTCCTCCCGCTTATCCTTTCTTTCTTGAGCGGCAATGGCTGACAAAGAAAACACCAGCATTAGGATTACAAGGTTAGCGGCCAAGAGGAAAGCCACCAATGAAATGGCCGTCTGTAATGAGAAGGATAGGCCAAGTAAAAAACGAGTAGTATTGGGTGAGCTTCACAACATTAATGTGAAAAGTGATGTCACTCGAAAGAAGCAAACTGGTCCGACGAAAACGAAGAAAAAGGCGAAAATTTTGAAAGAAGCAGAGGATGTTTTGGTTAATGATGTTAGCGGAGAAGACCAAGAGGAGGATCCCCAGATGTGTGCAGTGTATGACTGTGAGATTTATGAGTATCTTCGGAAAATGGAGACGGAATCGAAGAGGAGACCAATGGCTGATTATTTAGAGAATGTTCAAAAGGATGTGACTGCAAACATGAGGGGGATTTTGGTGGATTGGTTGGTTGAGGTTTCTGAAGAGTATAAGCTTCTTTCTGATACCCTTTACTTAGCTGTTTCATATATTGATAGATTCTTGTCATTGAATGCTATTAGTAGAAAAAAGCTTCAACTTTTGGGTGTTTCATCAATGCTCATTGCCTCAAAATATGAAGAGATTCATCCTCCACATGTGGAGGATTTCTGTTACATCACTGATAATACATATACAAAAACAGAGGTGGTAAAAATGGAAAGTGATGTATTAAATTTCCTCAAGTTTGAGATGGGAAATCCAACAATCAAGACTTTCTTAAGGAGATTCACTAGAGTTTGTCAAGTAGATAAGAAAAACCCTGATTTGCAGTTTGAGTTCTTGGGATACTACTTAGGTGAGTTAAGCCTATTGGATTACACTTGTGTGAAATTCCTTCCTTCATTAATTGCTGCAGGTGTTGTATTCATTTCAAGACTTACATTGCAACCAATGTTACATCCATGGAGTATTGAACTTCAACATTATACTGGATATCAAGCTAAAGATTTGAGGGAGACTGCTTTAATCATACATGATTTGCAACTACGAAAACGGGGGAGTTCATTGGTTGCGGTTAGGGATAAATACAAACAACACAAGTTCAAATGTGTGTCAACCTTATTGCCTCCCTCTAAAATTCCAGATGCATTCTTTGAAGATGTAAAAGAATGACGAGTCATTTCGGCTCTGTTCTTTCTTTCAGCTCTGAGGGTAATAATGTTGTGGTGATTGAAGTATTAACATAGTTAAATGGTTTTTGTTTGCTTAGATCTGTGAAGTGTACTTGGGATCTCTTTTTTGCAATGTGAAGTGTACTTGGGATCTCTTTTTTGCAATGTGAAAGCAATCAACCTGTAGCTTCAAATCTATTTGTTATGGTAAGAACTACTATAATAGATGTCTATTTGCATTTTGATTTTCAGTAGTCGGACATGTACATCTCATATGTTGGTTACTTTAGGCATCTCCGACGGCTCATGACCCGGCCCCATTCCACCAAAATGGTGTTTTGGTATGTGCTCTAGTGGGGGTAATTCTTTTCTAATCATTTTATTTACATCGTAGACACACGTGGATAATTTTGAACCATACAGTTTGAATTTAAATTGAAACTGTGTAGTTCAAAATCATCTACGTGTGTTACTTTTTAAAAGAATTCACCATAGAGAACTTTCCCCTCTAATGGTCTCCTTTTCATCCTCCATTTTGGTATAATCCCATTTTCTCCAATATTTGGTGTCGACTCACCCGACACCATCTAACCGTTTCATTTTGTTTACCCATGCTTTAATTTGTTTTTGATGTGTAGTTTTATGGAAAATTAGGGATAAGCGACACAATCTGAAATATTTTTAAGAATGCGACAAATACATATTTTTATAGGGAGAAGGAATACAATCGCATAATTTTATAAGCGAGAAGGACAAACAGTTGAATCCTAAAATCAAATAATCTTCCTGAATGAATCCCGAAATCAATGAATTTCGACAAATAATCCCAAAATTAGTGAATTTAATTTATGAATTTTGAAAATTAGTGAATTTAACGATGAATTTCGTCAATGAATTTAAATAAATGAATTTGAACACAAGTGAATTTTGACAATGAATAAATAGTTTTGTCGCTTTATGCAAAAGTTTCAAAAACTGTCCTTCTACTCAATTGATGAAATATTTATGTCCTTCTCCATCATTCCCTAGTTTTATATTATAATAAAGAAAAAAAGATAAATATGGAATAATTTTTTAGTGTAAAATTTGATATGGAATGATGTAATTTCACACCATTTTGGTGTTTTGGTGTAAAAAATGGTTTGCACCATTCGAGATGCCCTTAACAATATTTATTCCGCCTAAAGAAAATGAAAAGTCAAAGTTTGGTTGCTCTGTATATAGACGTGGCCGGTTTCGGGTTCATGTTTCCGGGTCCAAAATTGAATCGAACCGCGGGGTTCCCGAACCAGCGGGTTTGGCAGCCTTGTTCCGGTCTCGAGTCTCAAATAAGGTTCCCGGTCCAAACGGTTCAGATCACGGTTCCAAAAAAATCAATTTTTTTTACAAAATTTGTATAACTTACGGTAAAATTAATAATAAATTGTAATTGGTTATTAAACTATATATAATATTTAATTTCATAACTATATTTAAAAAAAACACGGCTTGTATAATATTTAATTTCATATCTATATATAATATTTAATTTCATAACTTATATTCTAGATAATTTGTAGTAAATTAAAGAATAATGTGTAATTTTCTAATTGTTTATTTTTTATGATTGATTTGTAAGTAAATTAAACTTATATTTCATATACTGATTACGATAATTTATACTTATAATATTATGTATATAAGTTGATTTTATATCGTAATGAATCAAGGCAAAATGTATATAAAAGTTGTTTTATTAAGCAACATCATTACATAATTGAACAATACATCAATGACGGCAGTCACGACACACTTGAATCACTTGATACACATTACTTAACACCATACTAATAGTCTAATACACTTCATATTCAAAATACAAACACACTACTAATACACTGAATATTCAAACATAACATGACACTAGAATTTGTCTTCATTATTGTGGAAGCATCTTCATTTTCATATATTTCACATCTTAAAGTGTCACAATATATTTCGGTAAAAAAATAATAATAAAAAGCAATATATTAGTATATTGTGACACTAGTGTCACAATATATTTTTTTGAAAAGATAAAAAGCAACATTTTATGGTATATTTCATACATTAATTAACAACACCATTTACTAAAGAAAATAATTGCTAAGAAAATAAAGAAAAATAACATGAATTAACTTTTAACATTCATTATAACGACCATTTCCGATTACATTAATTTATTACAATACAATAAATGATGGATAAATTCAACATAAATGATGGATGCCGATTATTCTACGTAACGGTTACATTGATAAAACTAAAATTAATACAACAAAACACTACAACAAGCAACATTCACAATTGATATTACATCGATTTTTCATAATGTGCATGTTGAAGCTGTTACATGTCACATCCTACCCGGCTACCCGTCTCGACGTCTCCGCGCATCATGCATATGATTTTCATATTCCTCGGAATGCCCTATTCGTAAATGTCGCATATAAGAACCAAGCCTGATTCCACGCTCATAATGATACGTTTTTTTCGCAAACGTTACAAACAACCTTCAATTTTGAATGATTCACTTCCCGGGTAGTTTCATCAGTAACATTTTCTTTTCGGAAAAAAAATTGATAAGCAGACAAATGATAGACATTGCAAAATAATATATTTCGAATGTGATAAAGTAAACGAAATTATTCAGAACAACTTCAAATCACTATCCGAAATATATTATAATGGTAGATAATATTATAATATGAGAGTTAGAATATGAGAGTTATACCTCTATTGGAATTTTTCTTTCTAGTGCTGCAGTTGGTAGTCTGTTTATGATATAATAGGCATAAGATAACGCCTCTCCCCTATATGCCTTGCTTAATCTAGATTGAGATAGCATGCATCGAACTTTATCAACAAGAGTTCGATTCATCCGTTCAACAACACCATTTTGCTGTGGTGTTTTTGGTAGAGTGAAACGTCTGACTATACCTTCCTCCAAGCATACCTTCTTGAATGTATCTGATTTGTATTCTCCACCATTATAAGAATGGAGCCTTTTGATTTTTCTTCCTGTCCGAGTCTCGATCATTTTCTTGCAAGTAAGAAAGATGTCCAGAACTTCATGCTTGTGCTTCATGGTATACACCCAAGCATACCTTGAAAAATCATCAATAAATGTGACAAACCAATGTTTACCTCCCAGTGAAGCATTCTGAGATGGTACCCAAACATCAGTGTGCACATAGTCCAATGCTCTCTTGGTTTGAGGATGGCGGTGCCAAACTTGACTCTTGTTTGTTTGCCAAAGACACAGTGTTCACAAAAGTCAAAATTTCCACCCTTGGCACCCTTCAGTAAACCTTTACTCATGAGGTTTTGCAAAGATTTTTCACCAACATTCCTTAAGAGCATGTGCCAGAGACTTGACGTATCGGATAGCTTCGGTGTCAGTGGAGATGGATACTCTTCCGAGAACTGTATGGGCGTCAAGGTAATAAAGATTTTTTTCTCAATTACCTTTCATGGCTAACATTGCACCTCTTACTACCTTTAAAACTCCACCTTCCATGGTTATTTTGTAATCCTTGGATTCTAGAGTCCTTAGAGATATAAGATTTATCTTCAAATCAGGCACATACCTTACATCTATAAGTCTTCTGATTGTACCATCGTGCATCCTCAACCGTACTTATCCAAAGACTTTTGTTTGACAAGCATTGTCATTTCCCATAAGGACAACTCCTCCGTCTATCTCCTCGAAGCTTGAGAACAATTGTCGATCTGGACACATGTGGTGAGAACATCCAAAATCCAGAATCCATCTTTCAGATGAATTAGCAGAAGAAGATGCAGTGAATGCCGTATCTCCATCTTCTGTCTTTTCTGCAACATTTGCAGTAGACTTGTCCTTAATTGGACAATCCTTCTTCTAGTGCCCCTTTTGATGACAATACGCGCATTCATCCATTCCAGGTCGTCTTCGAGAGTCTCTTCTCAACTTTGAGCGAGCACGTCCAAAAGATTTTTACTGATTTGTTGTTTGACCTACCTCTCGATACCGTCATAGCTTCTGATGTAGTATCTGCGTGATCATGTTGATCCTTATTCCGGTACTCATTATTCACCAAAGCATTTGAAACATCAATGAATTTAACCTCGCTTTTACCGTATAACATAGTTGTGGTTAAATTTTCATAAGTTTCTAGCAGAGAGTTCAACAACAAAAGTACCATGTCTTCATCCGTAATCTCTACATCTAGGTTATGCAAATCCACAAGAATCTTGTTGAAATTATCCAGATGCTCAATCATGGGCGTACCTCTTTTGTACTGAAAACTAAAAAACTTCTTTTTCAAGTAGAGACGATTCTCTACGCTTTTCGTCATATACTTGTCCTCCAGTTTCTTCCAAAGAATTTTTGCCATAGTCTCCTTCATGACAAAATTCTTTTGCTAAGCACAATTGGATTGTGCCACAAGCTTTCCGGTTGATGAAATCCCAATCTTCATTGGACATGTCCGTAGGTTTAGAACCTAAGGCCACATCGGCTCCTTCCCGGAATAAAAGATATGAAACTTCACATTGCCACATACCAAAGTTGTTGGTGCTGTCGAATTTCTTCACCTCGAACTTTGTATTGGACAACATATTTCTTCTCATTGAACGGCTAGTGATTTTTTCCTCTGCAACCTCTGAAACAGATTGGTTGTCAGCCATTAGAAATAATCAAAATCAGTGTTTCTCCCTTTTCGAGACCTCGAATGGAAAAACGGAGCTCGTAAATGAACTCAGAATGGTCCAATTAGCTAGGAACCGACCAAACTTTATAAAGAAAACTGATCCAAATTGACCAATATTTAATTTGGTTCAATTTTAGTTTAGCCATCGGTTCACTTACGTCAAAGAAAATAAAGTTAATGGAGTCAGTCAAAAGGCTGACCAGGTCAAACTCTATCTTCTATACCCGGTTGCTGCAACTTGCCGGAAATGCGGCTTGAACGCAGAGAAAAACGAGACACTTCCAAGATTGATATCTTGCAATCCGAGGTCCGTTTTCACACCGTCCTGGAAACGAGAGCTATTCAATGGGATGAATAGAAATCTTATTTGAGCATATTTTTGTTCCGGGTTTTTTTAACAAACCATGTCTCTGATACAAATTTGTTGTGCGGAAACACCCGAAAGGAAAGTAAAGTACAGCGGAATATAAATGGAAGAATAAGAACACAGATTTAACGTGGTTCGGCAATTCGTCTACATCCACCGGAAACAACAATTTCAGATTAGAGAAAAATGTACACACAAATTTATCTCTCAGGATCCCCACTTTGTACTGAAGCTAATATATACTTAGTTGAACATGGGATGCTTCTACAATGAGGATTGTGGTGGTTTATATAGGCGAAGACGTTGTCATATTTTCTTCCGTAACCGTAAGACATCTTCGTAACTGATATACTACTTTTATATGTTTAAATATACGTTAAATTATTATGTTCTATCAACGAATTCTATATAAAATATATGAAATTATGGTATAAATAGTATGAAATGTTAATCTTTATAATTTAAAGTAGTTGGTAGTAATAATAGTAAAAAGTTGTAATTTTGTACCGATTTTAGTAAATCGGAGTGTCGTGTCAGATTTACGTGGGTATTTGTGGTATTTTATTGCAGATTTATAAGCCGAGACCCCGAGAAGCGACATGGTGAAGTGTAATCATATCTTTGGAAGGATTTAGAGAGTGCCACGAGCTTAAACGGTCAATTGAATAGCTTAAGTGGTCAAGTGGTCAATCAATTTGGTTAAGTGGTAATCGAGAAAAGTCTTCGACAAACGAATGACTCATTAAAACGACATCATATGAAGAAGAGTCCTTCACGAAAGTTGGAGATTTTCCCGAGAGCTTTCCGATGCCGCTTGAATCATGATTTTTGGAGGTCCAGAACTCGAGATATGAATTTTAGAAGTTTAATAATTATATATAAATATATATAATCATATACCGCATATGCTGATTACTTAAGGAGGTGGAAGTAATCATTACACCGACCAGTCCGCTTGATCTCGGACCGTCCGGCCTTGGAAGTTTTTTCTATATAAGGAGCTCATTTTGCAAAGAAATGTTGAAGGGTACCAATATATATATATCATTCTATATATATATATATATATATATATATATATATATATATATATTCTCCTTCTATTTTTCTTTTTTATTTAGTAGTTGTAAATAGGCCTTAAGCCAAAAATAATAATCTCGTAGTATCGTTGTAATGCTCGAGAAATTATCGAAGTTCGGTGTTGTTGAAGTCGTTGTAATGTCCTAAGAATACAACTCGATTCAAAGATTTGTATCGGGTAATTTTCTAAAGTATTTATGTTGTTTTTATCTTTTTCGTTGTTATAATGTTTTTAGGCTAACTCTAATAACTAGCCAAAGTTATGTAATCGTTTTATTTCGATCTTTTCGGTAAAGGAATGTTTATCTAATTAAAATTGATTAAAATTGAGTTAATTAAATCTTTTTCTATTCTGTAACATATTGATAATATTCGGATTGACGTAATTAACCAAGATGAATCGCACCATATAACCTAACGATGAACTGACCAGAGAAGTTAGGATATGAGATAAAAGATAGAAAAACCGGAGGGTAAAATTGGCCGTGCGAAAGCGTGACTACGGAATCCTATTTCCTACCCGGGGGTAGATTTGTCTTAGGAAAGATTAATCTTATTAAAATTGTGCTCGAGATCATAATAATGTTAAAATCAACGGTTTAATTAAAACTAACACCGGAAAGTTAAATCGATCCGCCTGACAACCGGAGCCTTTTGAATAACATCGGCCGTCTGGATTTAACGGAATAACCTCTTTTATCCGGGTAGATTTGTACTCCGTGCACTGCTCGAGACTAACCGAGATTAGCATGGGGCGCTTGTGGAGATTGAACGATGACAATGACATATGACAATTTCATACGCCGCTGGTGTGAGGAATTGTTAACCTCGAGAGTGCACCGCTTCATTTACTCAATTGGACCTAAAATAAAAGGAAAGATCGAGCACATTCCGCTTTCTTGGAAAAGATCGTATAAATCAATTATATACACTTTGGCTAGTTCTATAAAATTATCTCATCTAGTTCTATATATTGGTATCTATATATTTATATCTATATATATATTTTTCAATTTATGTACATCTATATATATTTTTATATCTATATATATATTATATTAGAATAACTTTTAAATTACGCATTTATTTTATGTTGACTAGAATAGTAGTGATCTATGTTATAAAATTGCGATTTAGATCGAGTTAATAACAGCTCTTTGGTGTTTAACCACACTTAGAAGAATTACCAAGTTCCCTGAGGATTCGACACTCAGACTCACCATACTAGCACTACAGTTTGACCCGATACACTGTCGGTTAAGGACTGGTTTAGCACTACGAAAGAGATAATTCTTTCTCTAGATAAAGGAAGTTTTACTTTTAAACCATCATGGCATAAGTATTTGGAATTAGAACTAGAAGGACCAGTTCTTAAACCATCATTGGAAGATCCACCTAAGAATCTGGAAATGAAACCGTTACCTTTAAATCTGAAATATGCTTTTCTTGAAAATAATAATCTATTACCGGTTATTATTTCATCATCTTTAACTGAGCAACAAGAAGATCAATTACTTAGAATGTTGAAAAAGCATAAGAAAGCTTTTGGATGGACAGTTGCCGATATTCGAGGTATTAGCCCTGAGATTTGCGTTCATAAGATAATTCTGAAGGAAGATGCTAAACCTTGTATTCAACCACAACGCCGCCTCAACCCAAATTTGCGAGTTAATTGTTAAGAAAGAGGTCATTAAGCTATTAGAAATGGGGATAATTTTCCCATATCGAGATAGTGAATGGGTTAGTCCAACTCAAGTGGTACCAAAGAAGGAGGTTTCACAAAGAAAGAGAATGAAAGGAATGAATGGATTCCGACAAGAGAGATTACCGGTTATCGAATGTGCATTGATTTTAGAAAACTAAATGATCATACTAAGAAAGATCATCATCCACTTCCATTCATAGTTCGGGATGTTGGAACGCTTAAGTGGACATAAGTATTATTGCTTTCTTAGATGGTTATTCGTGATATTTACTGAGATACTCATTGCAGTTAGGAGATAGAGAAAAACTACTTTCACTTGTCCTTATGGAACTTTTGCTTATAAAAGAATTCCGTTTGGTTTATGTAATGCACCAAAGAACGCTTTCAAAGATGTATGATGGCTATATTTGCTTGATATGGTTGAGAAATTCTTAGAAATTTTTATGGATGACTTTAGTGTTTACGGAGATTCATTTGATGTTTGTTTGTTACACTTAGAACGAAAGTGTTACAACGTCGTGAAGATACCAATCTAGTACTAAACTGGGAAAAATGCCACTTAATGGTATCAGAAGGGATTGTTTTAGGTCACAGAATCTCTGACGAAGGTATTGAAGTTGACAAAGCTAAAGTCGAAGTAATTGAAAAGTTACCTCCACCCGTTAATTTATGAACCCTAAGAGGATTTCTCGGACATGCAGGTTTTTATAGAAGATTCATAGCCGATTTTTCAAAAATAGCAAAGCCTCTGAGTCATTTACTTGAAAAGGAAGTACCTTTTAACTTTGATAGTTAATGTATGGAAGCCTTTCAGACCTTAAAAGCGAGGTTGACTACTGCACCAGTGTTAGTAGCACCAGATTGGAGTTTGCCGTTTGAGATTATGTGTGATGCGAGTGATTTAGTTTGTAGGAGCTGTTTTTAGGACAAAGGTATAACAAAATTCTCAAAGCCATTTACTATGCATCCCACACACTAAACGCAACACTCAACTAAATTATGCAACTACGTAAAAAGAACTGCATTGGTCGTGATTTTTGCCTTAGATAAGTTTCGATCGTATATTGTTGGTTCTAAGGTAATAATTTATACGCACTATTCACTTCAAGTATTTACTAAGTAAGAAAGATGCTAAACCTCGCCTTCTTAGATGGATTCTCTTACTTCAAGAATTTGACATTGAAATTAAAGATAAAAAAGGAAGTGAGAATGTGGTAGCAGATCATCTAAGTAGAATGGAAAATGAGGAAGAAATAGGAATTGAAATTAAAGATTCATTTCCTGATTAACAATTATTTAGAATAGATACTCCTTCAACCATGCAGTTATTAAAGAATAGAATTCCTTCTAAGGAAATATCACCTTGGTTTGGAGATATCATTAATTACTTAACCTGTGATTATATTCCGTCTCATTGGACTTGGCAACAGAAAAAGAAGTTCTTTTACGACTTAAAATTTTATTACTGGGAGGAACCAGACCTTTTCCGTAAGTGTTCGGATGGGATAATCGTAAAAATGTGTGCCTGATAATGAAATTTTAAGTGTTTTATCATTTTGTCATGATCGTGAGGCGAGAGGTCATCATGGAGGTTGGAAAACCGCTTTTAAAGTTTTACAATGTGGTTTTTATTGGCCTACACTATATAGAGATGCTTATAAGTATGTTAAATCTTGTGAATCCCACAAAAATGGGAAATGTATCTAAAAACATGAAATGCCTATGCAACCTATTTTAGAATGTGAGTTATTTGATGTTTGGGGTATAGATTTCATGGGACCTTTCCCTATATCTTTTGGAAAAGATTTATTCTTGTAATGGTAGATTATGTTTCAAAATGGGTAGAAGTCAAGAAGCTCTTCCAACTAATGATACCAAAGTTGTCATAATGATTCCTTAAAAAGAATATATTTACAAGATATGGCATTCCGAGGGCAATCATTAGTGATAGAGGTTCACACTTTTGTAATAGACCATTTACTAAGATAGTTGAGAAATATGGTGTAACGATAAGTTAGAACGCCTATCATCCACAAACTAGTGGGCGGTAGAGGTGTCAAATAGAGAAATCAAAAGAATCGTGGAAAAACAATGATTCAAATCGTAAAAAGCAGGCAAGAAAATTAGATGATGCATTATGGGCGTCTGAGCGCCTTTTAAAACACCAATTGGTTGTTCTCCTATAAGCTAGTCTTTGGTAAGTCTTGTCATCTCCCAATGAGTTAGAACACCGAGCCTTCGGGCTATTAGATTTACAATTTCGATCCTAAGGTCACATCGGTGATCATAGATTGCTTCAATTAATGTAACTAGAAGAATTTCGCCTCGATTCTTATGAAAACGCCGAATCTACAAGAACGTCTGAAGTCTTTCCATGATAAGAGAATCTTTAAGCGTGAGTTCCATGTAGGTGATCGAGTGCTTTTGTACAATTCACGCTTAAAGTTGTTTCCGTAAGCTTAAATCGAGATGGACAGTCCATTTAAAGTAACACGGGTTTACAAACTCGAGTCGTTGAACTAATCGATGGAAATACAACTTTTATAGCCAATGGCCACAGAGTAAAGTTATTTGTGGAGGAGAAGGAATCACACCGAAAGAAGAAGTAATGTTATTGATTGATCCCCGACAAATTGAAAAAGCGAAAAACGAAAGAACCGAAAAGCGAGAAACGGAATCACCAAATACCGTGTACTATCTATCTTTACTCTACTTTTCTGTATTTTTAATTATGATTAAACTCTTTTCGCTCTTTTACCGGATAGACGTAAAAGAATCTGATGTGTCTTTTTAGATAAAATAGGAGTTTTTATTTTACTTTTGAAATTAGGCCTAGATAAAGATGTCGCGTTTGCTATAGTGTTTAGTTTTTGTACAAAACAAGAAATTGTTGAGAGAGATCAGTTGAAAGAAGTTTGTAATGGAACATCAAGAAGTGCGATAAAAGAAGGGCAAAATTTACGATGAGATCTGTAATCTGTGGAAAAAGTGAACATGTTAGACGCTGTGGGAAAAACACGACCAAATCCTGGATGAGTGTTTGAATATTGTTAGGAAGGAACGATTAGGTGGTTATCCGAAAATCCCGATGGAATTCCGAGAGATAATTCAAATGCTTCGTTTTTAGGAGTTAGGTTGATCGAGCGTTATATCAGAACTCTGGAGGACTTAGAAATCGAAGAATCAGGAACCCCTTAAGTTTCGAGTCTTTTTCTTATATTTTATTTTATAAAATTTTCGCATAACTTCTGAAAATTTTATAAAATTGGATCTTTATGAAATTTGAGGAGTTTTATAAAAGTTTTATAAAAGTTTTTAATTTAGATTTTATAAGAGTTAATATAAATTTTTATAAGCTTTTTAAGTGTTATAAAGATTTTATTAAGTTTTAAAAAAAATTATTATAAAATTATTTTTAAGGTTTTAACTAAATTTTATAAGTTTTATTAAATTTTTTATCAAAAATCATAAAAGCCAAAAATCGGAAAATGAAAAAAATTGGGCACGGACCGATCCGCCTTAACCTTGACCAGTCCGGTCCTCAAAATATAAAAAGGACGGGACCTCTTTTCTTTTCTTCTTCCCTAATTTTCTTCCAACACCGCACTTCACACACCAAACCCCACCACTCGAAAATTTTTAATTTTTATCAATTCTTCCACAAAAATTCACCTCTCACACTACCACTACTTGATTTCTTCCTCTTTTCATCTCTTCTCTTCTACATAAAAATTGAAAAAATCAAAAGGGAGCAAAAACAAGCTACATTTCATTCCGCGACTTTTCAACTTTTCCGGCCTACTTTTCAACGTTTTCTACATATTAAGGTATAATTTAGTTTATTTAATTATCAATTTCGTATTTTTCATAATTTTTTAGATTAATTTCAACTGTTTTAATTTTTGAGTGTGTTGTGACATTTTTATTTTTTGTTGTTTTTGTTGTTGATTGGCATTACCAATATCGTAGAATGGCTGAGTCGAGTAGGAAAGTCTCTAAAAAGCGAAAATCAAACATTCCCATATCAACTCCTGTTGTAGGCACAGTACTGTTATCACCTGAAGAAGAAGCCGTGAGCTTTGAGAAAACCGCATCACATGAGGCTAAGAAAGCGTATGAGAAAATTTATAGTAAATGTGATGTTCTGGTTGAAAAAGGATTAGACTTGGATGATTTAGGTGATGAAGTCAAAGATATCTTTAGAAAACGACAGTGGTTAGATTTAGCAGCCAGAAGGGAATGAGAGATTAACACGACTCTAGTAGCTGAGTTCTATTCAGTTTTATCTACACTTTCACAGGAGCAGCTTACTCTGTCGCAAACTGTACCCTTACGAGCCAGAAATATTTCTTTTAACCCTGCCGTCATAAATGCAATTCTAAGAGTTGAGGTTTTTCCTGATGAGGAGGATTACAGGGCAGTTTATAATCTAGATGATCCTGCAAGCTTTGAGCAGACTGCCCTGAGAGCTCAGAATGTTTTTGACCCAACCGCTGTGTGGGTAGAAAATCGGTTTAACTACGGGAATTGTTTTAGAGGGTTGAGGGCAATTAAAAGATTTATTAGCCATAATCTCTACCCTTCACGTAAACATACTGCTTTTGGAAAGGAAGATGTTTGTATCGCTTGGGCGATGGTAAACGATGTTAGAGTGGATGTTGGAAATGTCATGTTTAAGAGAATTTTTGAGAGTATTGTCATCGCCAGACCAGGGAGTCATCTGTACTTCTCTTGTTTTATCTCTGATTTATGTCGTAGGTTGGGAGTACCATTCCTGCCTAATGACAAGTTATCTCTGGCTGATGCAAATCTGATTGGACCGAGTTTGACTAGTCTTCCGGATGGTAGTATACGCTCTTTGATTAGAAGACGTCAAACTCAACCAGCTCCACCAGTTTTCACATCTTCTTCTTTTCCATCTTTTTCGAGTCAGCCTCAACAAACTCCTTTCTCCAACACTATCACATATGATATGTTCCAATCTTTAGTGTCAGATGTTGCACGTGGTCAAGCCAACATGGCTTTATATGCTGAGAGTAATAGGCAGTGGTGTGATGATATTCGTCGAGGTTTAAGGAGAAACGAGCAGTTGCTTCGTAATCCTATTTTTGATGATCCTGCCTATCCACCTTGTCGACGATCCTTATACCTTACAGTTGGGTAACACCTATTCCACCACCTTCGAGCTTTCATCCATCGTCATATCCTTTTGGGAGCCAATCTAGTGGGACAGGTGTATTTTCGACAGGTGTTCAGAGACCGGCGATGTCTAGTTGGGGAGGATTCACTGAGTTTGCGCAGATCACGACTGGCATGAGTTCGATGGGTCTTGATAGTTCAGTCAGGACCACGACTACATTTCAGCCACCAGCTTCTCAGACGTTTCCGAGTTCAAGCTTTCAAGTTGATCCAGAGGAAGACTACGAAGAAGATTGAATTTAATAAATGTGTTTGACTAAACATTTTTACTGCACATTTTATTCGACATTTTTCATTTAGATATTGGTTTGTTTTCGTTTTCGTTTAGTTTGATTTTATAGTCGTCTTATCAAAATTTGGTTTGAATTCTAAATCGTTTTAGTTTTTATAAAAACTATAAAAAACCCAAAAATAATTTTTGTATAATTACTACGTCATTTTACAAAAATATAATGTGTCGTTTTATCCGTTCGTATCAAGTTCAATTAACCTTTATAACGAATCTTCAAGGAAGTAGGCAGTAATAGGCACGTGAAGTAAAAAAAACCAAAGTTCAATTTGACTTTCACCTCTGTCCTCAGTAAAAGCTGGATGAGGCCGGACCGGTCCGGCCTAGACTCGGCCCGAGCCGTGAAGGGAAATGGCATGACTCAATTTTTGAGTCTGTCTCGTTCATCCACGTATGTATAATTTTCTATCTATTTAAAGGAGGCCAGGGAATGGGGAAAATATACCAGTTCTTTCACTGCCTATCTACTTCCAACTTTATTTTTATCTAGCTTTAAAAATGTCAAACAGATCATCTCCATCTGTCAATTCTTACGAGCCTCACACCCCGGATCATCCGGAATCTCAAGCTTCTACTCAGGATATAGTTGTACACCCTCGATTTGCTAATTCTCCAATCCAGTTGGAGAAAGGTTTAAATGTCGATAAGATTGATCAATGGGGAAAAACTATTATTCGAAGTTTTGGTTGGAAAAAATTTGTCACTACTCCGAGAGGAAGGATAAATGTCTCGATAGTTCGAGAATTTTATTCTGCCCTCATGACGACGTCCATGATCGATATCACTCAAATTGTTTCAGTAAGAGGAGTGGCTGTTCCCTTCTCTTCATCTATTATCAACCAAATTTTTGCAATTCCACCGGTTTCAATGCAGCATTTTGAGATGGAATGGGGTTTACAAAATCCACACAATCATTTGAACAGAGTCCATGAGTCTTTCCAATGTCTGTTTCCACTTTTCGACACAAATCACGAAATGTCTACTAGTGCTTTACTTCCACACCTAAAGGCGTGGAAACATTTCATTAATTCTAGGGTGTATCCTACTTGGGATTTCGGGAGCCTTAGTGATAATGAAATGCTTCTGCTTTATGCTTTGACAGTTGGTGTATTTGTCGATTGGGGAATTTTGATTCAAAGGATGGTGTTGGAGTTTGCAATCACGAGAGGTAGTAGGGGGAAACCTATGCCTAATTCTTAGTTGATTTCGCGCCTGTGTACTCAGATGAGTGGAGTGGGAGAGCTGGAGACGGATGAGATTTTTCCGTCTAGAGATAGTCGAGTTGGATTATTACCTGTTGATACACCGGGTTGTTCGTCTACGATCTAGATAGTTGGTTGGTGATTTGGTGATGATGTTTAAGTTTTAATAAGTCAACTTTAGTTAAGTTTGAAGTTTTATTTTAGTTAAGTTTATGTTTTTCTTTTAATTTGTATTAATCTATCTTGTTTAATATATATGTCTCAGTTTTTTAAGTTTGTTTGTTTTTAATGATATAATTAGTATACGCTAAAAATAAAATCAGAATAATAACGATAATAGATAATTTTAATTTTATTTTCCAACCTACTTAATTAATACTCATTGAACATCGGGACGATGCCACTTCGTAAGTGGGGAGTAAGAGTTAGGTTAGAAAATTCATTAAAATTTTCGAAAATAGTTATAAATTATAAAATTAACAAAATTTTTATTACTTATTTTCAATTTTTTTAGTAGTTAATATATAAATATGAATAAGAAATGTTATAATTTGGAAGAATAAGTTTTTAATTAAGTAAAGTATATTAGATATATTATAATTATATCTTATGTCTAATTTAGATTTTAATAAGATTTTAAGTTTATATAATTGAGTAATTAAGGTTAGATATTGTTTTTATGAAATTATATAAGTATGTTGATAATTATAAGTAAAATTTTTAGAATAATTTTCTTTTCAATATGAATTATGAGTGGAATTGGACTAGGGATGTCGATTTTGGCACCACAAAAATATAACTATAAATGCAATAAATTACCTAAATAAATTTCCAATTTACGTCCTCCTACTCACCCTTGATTAGAGTGATCGAGACCTCACTACCAAATTGCTATTGTGATTAACTAGAAATAACCAACCTTTAGCTAATTTTGGTCTACATTTCCTTGAAATTCCGCAAGTTTTGTATGCGTCTTATGAAAAGAGATGGAGACATAAAAGCTAAGTTTTGGTATATGCTGAGATTGGAAAGATTAGATAAGTATTAGTATATTCGATCTTACCTCATGACACTTGCAAGATAGTCGATTTTGGTAATAAGTTCGGATATATTAAATTAAGAATGAAGCACCATATTTACACAGAATTAATCGAATACCAGGTATCTTCCTTATCTGTGATCGACGAATTAAAAAAAAAAAAAAAAAAAAGAAGAAGAATATATCGGTTGTAGCTACCAATGATTTGAGTGAGTAGGGTATTATCACGAAATGTCCTATATCACTATGAGGTCAAAAGCTCCCGATTGCATGATGATAGAAGTCCAGCTAGGGTATTATCTCGAATTGTCCTATTGCTGGGAATGAAGGCAACATAATGAAAAAGAAAAAGTCGAATCATAAGATCTCAAGAATGATTACAAGTTTAAGGAAACCGGACTTGTAATTTTTGATCGAAAGAGTAGTACTCCGATCAATCTTGATGAAGCAATGCCTATAAGTTTGATTTTCTACACACACTCACGCTTTTAGTTCTTAATCTTGAAAAAAAAAAGAAAAAAAAAGAGAGAAAATCTGAAAAAAAGAGAGATGTTATTAATCGATGATTATTTTTTGATCAAGAATATGAAGATGTAGATGCGTCTTTAACCGCTTCTTTCTCTTTTTTGATTTCCTTTTTCCGATTAACCAACATCTTGAACCTAAACTCTATAAGCCATTTTTGTCGACTACCCGACCGAGTTTCCGATTTGAAATTTCATAATAGTTGCGATTAAAAATAATTCTGATATTTTATTTATACTTATTAAGTATTACATGTACAATTTTATCTAAATAATATTTAATGTTTAAGTTATTTAAGTTATATACATTTTCTGTCTTCTTACGATTTTAAATTAGAATAAGTAATATATTTATAATATTGACAATATAAATTACATTAAAAATTATAATCGATCAATTATATTATCTTTTATTACAGCTTATTTTTGCTTCGGGGACGATCAAAAGCTAAGTGGGGAGTAGTTGATATACTACTTTTATATGTTTAAATATACGTTAAATTATTATGTTCTATCAACGAATTCTATATAAAATATATGAAATTATGGTATAAATAGTATGCAATGTTAATCTTTATAATTTAAAGTAGTTAGTAGTAATAATAGTAAAAGTTGTAATTTTGTACCGATTTTAGTAAATCGGAGTGTCGCAATCGATTTACGTGGGTATTTGTGGTATTTTATTGCGATTTATAAGCCGAGACCCGAGAGCGACATGGTGAAGTGTAATCATATCATTGGAAGGATTTAGAGAGTGCCACGAGAGCTTAAACGGTCAATTGAATAGCTTAAGTGGTCAAGTGGTCAATCAATTTGGTTAAGTGGTAATCGAGAAAAGTCTTCGACAAACGAATGGTTCATTAAAACGACATCATCTAAAGAAGAGTCCTTCACGAAAGTTTGAGATTTTCCCGAGAGCTTTCCGATGCCGCTTGAATCATGATTTTTGGAGGTCCAGAACTCGAGATATGAATTTTAGAAGTTTAATAATTATATATAAAAATATATATAATCATACCGCACATGCTGATTACTTAAGGAGGTGGAAGTAATCATTACACCGGACCAGTCCGCTTGATCTCGGACCGTCCGGCCTTGGAAGTTTTTTTCTATATAAGGAGCTCATTTGCAGCAGCGTTGAAGGGTACCAATATATATATATATCACTCTATATATATATATATATATATATATATATATATATATATATATATATATATATATATATATTCTCCTTCTATTTTTCTTTTTTATTTAGTAGTTGTAAATAGGCCTTAAGCCAAAAATAATAATCTCGTAGTATCGTTGTAATGCTTTAGAAATTATCGAAGTTCGGTGTTGTTGAAGTCGTTGTAATGTCCTAAGAATACAACTCGATTCAAAGATTTGTATCGGGTAATTTTCTAAAGTATTTATGTTGTTTTTATCTTTTTCGTTGTTATAATGTTTTTAGGCTAACTCTAATAACTAGCCAAAGTTATGTAATCGTTTTATTTCGATCTTTTCGGTAAAGGAATGCTGTCTAATTAAAATTGATTAAAATTGAGTTAATTGAATCTTTTTCTATTCTGTAACGTATTGATAATATTCGGATTGACGTAATTAACCAAGATGAATCGCACCATATAACCTAACGATGAACCCGACCAGGAGAAGTTAGGATATGAGATAAAAGATAGAAAAATCGGAGGTAAAATTGGCCGTGCGAAGCGTGACTACGAATCCTATTTCCTACCCGGGGTAGATTTGTCTTGGGAAAGATTAATCTTATTAAAATTGTACTTTGAGATCATAATAATGTTAAAATCAACGGTTTAATTAAAACTAACACCGGAAAGTTAAATCGATCCGCTGACAACAAGCCTTTTGAATAACATCGGCGCCTCGACGAACGGAATAACCTCTTTTATCCGGGGTAGATTTGTACTTTCGGTGCACTGCTCGACTTAACGAGATTAGCATGGGGCGCGTTGTGGAGATTGAATCGATGACAATGACATATGACAATTTCATACGCTCGTGTGAGGAGGAATTGTTAACCTCGTGAGTGTCACTCAGTTTCATTTACTCAATTGGACCTAAAATAAAAGGAAAGATCGAGCACATTCCGTTTACTGGAAAAGATCGTATAAATCAATTATATACACTTTGGCTAGTTACTATAAAATTATCTCTGTCTAGTTCATATATTGGTATCTATATATTTATATCTATATATATATATTGCAATTTATGTACATCTATATATATATATTTTATATCTATATATATTATATTAGAATAACTTTTAAATTACGCATTTATTTTATGTTGATTAGAATAGTAGTGATCTATGTTATAAAATTGCGATTTAGATCGAGTTAATAACAATTTCTTTTTGGTGTTTAACCACACTTAGAAGAATTACCAAGTTCCCGAGGATTCGACACTCGACTCACCATACTAGCACTACATTTGACCGATCTGTTTCGTCCGGTTAAGACCCAGTTTAGCACTCTTTAAAGGCAAATATCAAGTAACAGCCATGGAAGACTTTTTTTTTTTTTTTTTTTTTTTTTTCTAGCAGCCATCATTTGAATAGTTAGCCACCATTTGAACAGCTAACAACACATGCTTAAAATGAGCCACAATTCCAACAAACACATCCATTCGGCTTTTTTTTTATTAGAAAGGACAAACTGTTACGCATTGTGATTAGTTGATCAAAGATCAGAAGGAATGAATGTCCCGTTCTTATTACGAGGTGTGAGTAATGATACGGACACAATATACGACCGTAATGTCACAACCATTATTGACACAACAGTCATGCATCATTAATAATGACAGGTTAAATCATAGTCAACGATATGTTGGTTGTGACAGGAATCTCAAATCTCTCTCGACGCCGAGAATTTTTTATGTGCCTAGATCAATTAGAGGTTCGGCATCGTTCTGCCCGTATCACTACTCTTTCAATATTTATGAATTACAATAACAAAATTAATTGCCACAAATTCTATAAGGAAATTTTTGTACTGAACCAAATGCTTTTCGTTCGTTCATCCAAATGATGATCATATAAAAATAACAGAGGGCCCTTCTAATTGCTTTTCACAACTCCCTCGCTCAATCTTCTACGTTGAAGCAAACTCTCCTCTTTCTTTATTTTTTATTTTTAAACAGAAGCCAAATCTCCTCTTTAAATATAATAACACAAGTACAGGCTATATCAATAATTCAAATTGTAAGCAGCAGAAAACATTCGACTAAGTAGAAAAAAAATAATTCTAAGTCTTGGAAAAATGCCGCCGAATTCATCAAGCAAGCCAGCTCCAAGATTAAATCTCAAGAAATCAGCATTCGATGGACTTGCCAGCCTAATCAAGCTTCTCCCAACTGGCACAGTCTTTGCCTACCAGTTCCTCAACCCGTTACTCATCGGAAACGGGCGGTGCAGCCCCGTAAACAAGGGCTTCTCCGCCGTTCTCATCGTAGTTTGTGGGTTGTTATGTGTATTAGATACATTCACAGATAGCTACAAAACTAATGATGGGATAATACATTATGGTATAGCAACTTTCAAAGGGTTTTTCCCAAATTCATCTAATGTAGATTTATCTTCTTACAAGATTCGATTTGGGGATTTCGTTCATGGGATTTTGTCTTTGTTGGTATTTACTATTGTTGCACTACTGAATGATGATTCTGTGGACTGCTTTTATCCATCATTTGGGAGAGGTGGTGGTAAGAAGGTGTTGCTCATGGTGTTGCCTGCTATAATTGGTGCAATTTCAAGTGTTGTGTTTTTCTTCTTTCCTACCAAGAGACACTACATAGGGTATCAGCCTCCCACCATTTCCATTTCTACTTCACTCACCTCTGTGTTTCTGGAGTGAATGGATATGAGAAATGGATTAATGAATATGCCACTGCAATTTGTAAATATATAAATTTGTAGATAATTGATGATGATAAAATATATTATTTTATCTGTTTAGGATACATTATATTCATGTATCAATGATTAATACAGTGACACAATATTATGTCTATGAATGTAGCTTTCCCATGAATTACATGCTTAGAGTGATATATACATATCAATTATTGTGATATCCCAAATTGAAAGTGAGGGGAACGCATCACCACCATATAAGTGTGAGACATAAAGGTCTTGTCAATTCGGGTTAGCCCTTTTAGACCAAACGAGAACATCGGTCTACATAGTTGACCGGACCATTTATGACTCATTTAGCGCTACCAAGCCCGGGGTCTGGGGGCGTTACTGAATAGTATCAGAGCTGACGTCCATACGGACCTCAGTGTCACACCGTGAGAGGCGGTGGGGTCCACCTCTAGAATCCTATGGTAGAGACGAAGACCTGAGTGTCACACTGTGAGAGGCGGTGTCCTACAGTTGACCAGACCATTTTTTATCGCCTCGGGGTCTGGAGGTGTTACAATTATTACAAAACAAAGACACTCCAACTTCTTCAATGAAGTATATATATATATTGAATATCATCCAAGCCTTCCTCTAGCTTAATTCTCTGTTCTGTTTTTCTTTCTTGGTATCAAGGAACTTAAGCCAACGCCATGGCATCCAGTGGACCTTCAGCTTATACCGTTGAAACCACCAGAGGCGGAGCCCCAGGCAACACTCAAGCAGCTCTGGCCAATACTCCAGATGTGGGAAACACAAATCTAGGAGGAAACATATCTTAAGAGTTCACTCAATCTTTGGAAATCTCAGCCTCTTGTCTGGATGCTCTTCAGGCCTCTATTGTTTATAACGGAGCTTCTATCTTCCCAGGATCTATTCTACCCTCTCTTTTGATGCATGGACTATATTAGGTCCTCAATTCAATACCTTGCCTTAAATAGAACAGATAGTATTAGAATTGTCAGCAGGCTTCCTAGTCAGCAGACTGCCTAGTCAGCAGGCTTCCTAGTCAGCAGACTTATTATTTTAGTAGTCTTTTATTTACCTTATTATCTTAGCAGAAGGAATTCTGTCCAACTAGCCGTTGGAACAGTGTTCTCTGTTTTTCTGCTTTTCTACTTTTTGCATTTATAGCCGTTGGGCATCTCTTCTACAAATAGAAGTAAGATGGCCCCTAGACTGTAATGAGCTTTTATTCTAATAATAAGAATACTTTCTCTCATTGCTTTAAATTCTTACATGGTATCGGAGCCTTAGGCTATTTTTCTGGGATTTCCTGAAAGAATTCAAATTTCAAAAATCTCGTTTTTCTTGTTCAATGGTTGAGTCATTTGCAACTAGTGCAGCCACTGATTCTTCTTCTTCTTCTGAAAACCCCATAATCCCTGGGGAACTTCAAAACATTCAAGCTGTTTATAAGTTGAATGGCAAGAACTATCTTAAATGGTCTCAGTTTGTCAGAACCTACTTAAAAGGTAGAGGCAAACTGAGCCATCTGCTGGGAACTGGACCTGCTCCTACTGATCCTAAGTTTGCTAACTGGGATGAGAAGGACTCAATGGTGATGTCCTGGCTGTGGAGCACTATGATTACTGAGATCAGTGATACCTGCATGTTTCTGAGTTCTGCCAAAGAGATATGGGACCATGTGCAACAAACCTACTCTAAGGTCAATGATGCAGCCCAAATATATGAAATAAAGGTAAAAATTCAGAATACTAAGCAAGAGAATAAATCTATCACTGAATACTCTAGCTTTCTTCAAGGACTGTGGCAAGAATTAGATCACTATCAATGCATCAAAATGAAAGATAGTGATGATGCTACTACCCTTAAAAGAATGGTTGAAGGGGAAAGAATCTTCTCCTTTTTGGTTGGTCTGAACCAGGAATTTGACCCTATAAGGGTGCAGATTCTTGGCAAAACTGAACTACCCTCTCTGAATGAAACCATGTCTATGGTAAGAACAGAAGAGGGTAGGAGGGGTGTCATGCTTGACACTACCAATATTGAGAGTTTAGCCTTGTATGCTGGACAGAATAAAAATAACTATCCTAAGACCAATGAGTCTAAGGAAAATGGGGATAGAAAAATAAAAATCAGAAACAAGTCCCTAAATCTGGGGATAGGGACAATCTCTATTGCACTCTGCAAAAAGAGCAGGCACACAAAAGAATTATGTTGGAAACTCCATGGGAGACCAGGCAAGAACAATGCACTGGCACATGTTGTGGATTCCAATAAATCTGAAAACAATTCTCAAAGGGCAGATCCGGCTTCTATTGGTCTAAACTCTTCTCTTGGTCAATCTGAGATTGAGAAATTGAGGAAGTTCCTAGATACCTTGGAAAACCCATCACCTTCTATGGTTTTTTCAGGTATGGCCTTCCTCAATCTCTTAAATCAAGGGGTTACTAAGGGTTGGGTGGTTGACTCTGAAGCTACTGATCATATGACACCCTTTATTAAGTCATTCACTGAATATATCCCCTGTGATACTAGCAAATACATCACTGTTGCTAATGGTGTCTCAATCAAAATTGCTGGTACAGGGAATGTAACCTTGAATGAGTCAGTAGTGTTAAAAAATGTTCTCCATGTACCTGATTTGGCTGCAAATCTGGTATCTGTGAAAAGATTGACCTCCGACTCTAATTGTTTTGTTTTATTTTCAATTAACTTCTGTGTGATCCAGGAGTTAACAACAATGAGGAAGATTGGTCTTGCTAAATGCAAGGGTGGACTCTACTTTGTTAAAGATCAGGAGAAAGACAAGGAAGTTTTTGAGCAATTATCCATGTTCTCTAAGACTGATAGTAATAAAATCATGTTGTATCATAGGAGACTAGGACATCCATCCTTTCAAGTTTTAAAGCATTTGTTTCCTAATCTATGTAAGGGTTCAAATGTTGAAAATTTTAAATGCAATGAATGTGAGTTTGCTAAACATCAAAGAGTTCATTATCCTGCCTTATCTAATTTGTATGTTAATCCTTTTGATCTTATTCATAGTGATATATGGGGTCCCTCCACTGTACCTAATGTAAATGGTGCTCATTGGTTTGTGACTTTCATTGATGATTGCACAAGAACCACCTGGGTGTATTTACTTAAACACAAATCTGATCTAAGTCATGTGTTTTCTGTGTTTTATAACATGGTTATGACTCAGTTTGATACTAAGATAAAAAGATTGAGGTCTGACAATACAAGAGATTACTTTAACAGATTTCTCAATCCTTTTATGGAAGAGAAGGGGATCATACATGAGTCATCATGTGTTCACACCCCACAACAGAATGGGGTGGCTGAAAGAAATAACAGACACCTGCTTGAATCTGCTAGGGCCATTCTGTTTCATATGAATGTGCCTAAGTCCTATTGGGGTGAAGCAGTTCTTATAGCTGCTCATCTTATCAATAGGTTGCCTACTAAAGTTCTGGATAACCAGAGCCCTATATAGGCTCTTACAAAGTTTTTTCCCTCATTTTTAACTTCTGAGGGTGTACCACCTAGAATCTTTGGGTGTGAAGTTTTTACTCATGTCCACTTCCCAAACAGGGGAAAACTGGACCCCAGAGCACTAAAGTGTATCTTTATTGGGTATTCTAATACTCAAAAGGGATACAAATGTTATCACCCTCCTACCAAAAGGTATATCATATCTAAAGATGTGACCTTCTATGAAATGTGTCCTTACTACTCTGACAAATCCTCTATTCAGGGGGAGCTACCTACTACTGATCATGAAAGGGAGATATTTCTCCTTGATCCATCTTATGTATCATCTGATATGAATGATCAGGTTCCTACTGTTGTACCCATTGTTGACACACCTACCACTGATGGAAGTGTGTCCAATGAAGATACTATAGAAAATGAACCTATTATTTACACCAGGAAGAACTGGAAAAGACTACAGGACATTGATTCTGTAGATGGAAACAAGGATTCTGACATCACTTCCAATAAGGAAGGACCCACAGAACCTAATTCCCCCATCACAGAACAATGTACACCCTATGAAACTGACATTGGCAATAGTAGTCCTGGGGATTTGCCTATTGCCATAAGAAAAATTGTAAGGGCTTGTACTCTACAACCCTTGTACCCTATGAAAAACTTTCTCCTACCACAGGATTTCTAAAAAACAAAGGAAGTTCATGAAAAATCTCATGAATAGTCCTACACCAAAGGGTTTACAGGAAACCCTATTGGATGAAAGATGGGTAAAAGCCATGAAAGATGAAATGGAAGCTCTAGATAAGAACAAGACATGGGATCTTGTTGATCTCCCAAAATGAGCTAAGACTGTGGGTTGTAGATGGGTGTTTACCATCAAACATAAGTCTAATGGGACTGTGGAAAGATACAAGGCAAGATTAGTTGCCAAGGGTTATACACAAACCCATGGCATTGACTACTTTGACACTTTTGCCTCTGTGGCCAAAATGAATACAGTCAAAATTCTGTTATCTTTGGCTGCAAACCTTGATTGGAAACTTAATCAATATGATGTAAAAAATGCCTTTCTCCAAGGGATCCTGGAGGAAACCATATTCATGGATATCCCTCCTGGTTTCCAAGTTGAGAAATGAAAGGTTTGCAGGTTAAAAAAAGGCCTTGTATGGCCTCAAACAGTCCCCTAGGGCTTGGTTTGGCAGATTCACTACTGCTTTGTTAAGTCTTGGCTATAAACAGAGCCAAGGTGATCACACCTTGTTCAGTAAGATAAATTTACAAGGACAAAGATCTATTCTCCTTGTTTATGTTGATGATATTATCATCACAGGGGATGATACTGAAGGGAATGCAAAACTAAGAAATTTTCTTTGCAAAGAATTTGACATTAAAGAACTGGGAAAGCTCAAATACTTCCTAGGAATTGAAATCATGTATTCTGAACAAGGGATCTTCATCTCCCAACAGAAATACATTCTGGATCTACTGAAGGATTGTGGCAAGACAGGGTGCAAACCAATGAAAACTCTTACTGATTTCACCCATGGGATTAATCTTGCACCTAAAGATGAAGAAGTGGACAAAGGAGCTTATCAAAGACTAGTGGGAAGGCTCATATATCTATCTCACACTAGATCTGATATAGCCTTTGCAGTCAATATTGTGAGTAGATATATGCACTCTCCAAAGAAGTGCCATCAAAATGCAGCTGAATGGATTGTCTACTATCTCAAAAGTTGTCCAGGAAAGGGGATTCTTTTCAAGAAAGGTGACCACAAAAGTTTGGAGGCTTACACAGACTCTGACTATGCTGGCTGTATTGATGATAGGAGATATACCTCTGGCCATTGTGTATTCTTGTTTGGCAATCCTGTTGTATGGAGAAGTAAAAAACAAGGGGTGGTGTCTAGATCAAGTGCTGAAGCAGAGTTTAGAGCCCTTGCTATTGGTGTTTGTGAGCTTCTCTGGTTGAAAATTATTCTGGATGACCTAAAAATTTAGAGACAGACACCTATGGTGCTACATTGTGAAAACCAATCTGCTATTGATATATCACTAAACCCTGCTCAACATGACATAACAAAGCATGTTGAAGTGGATAGACACTTTATCAAAGAAAAGTTGGACAGTGGCCTGATCAAGCTCAAGTTTATCAACTCTCAGAATCAAATTGCTGATGTCCTTACTAAGGGTCTGCCTAAGAAATCGTTTGATTACCTCCTTAGCAAGCTGGGAATGATTGATATCCATTCACCAGCTTGAGGGGGAGTGTTAGAATTGTCAGTAGGCTTCCTAGTCAGCAGACTTATTTTATTAGTCTTTTATTTACCTTATTATCTTAGCAGAAGGAACTCTGTCCAACTAGCTGTTGGAACAGTGTTCTCTGCTTTTCTGCTTTTTGCATTTATAGCCGTTGGGCATCTCTTCTATAAATAGAAGTAAGATGGCCCCTAGACTGTAATGAGCTTTTATTCTAATAATAAGAATACTTTCTCTCATTGCTTTAAATTCTTAAAGATAGCACCTCCATTCAGGAACAATTTCACAACCAACACACCATCTATGGTAAATTATCTTCATCTCCCTTCTTTCATCGAAAAATTGACTTAAACATGTACGTACCGTTAAGCTGGATAGAAACAATTACTTTATGTGGATGTGGCAGTGGCACTGCACTGTTTTTCCCGGGGGACAGCTGCCCCCAACATAAATGTCCTTCCAACACCAGTTCTTGACTACAAATACTCACTAGAAAAACTTCACAAATTACAATCTGACCACACTGTTTTCCAAGTCTTTTGGTGTGTCTGTTACCATAATCTTAGACCTTACCAGAGCAAAAGGAGTAGCCTCACATTAGTGTTTACTGAAGGAGGCCTTTAAGGAAGAATCTCATTCACTTTCATACTTGTCTATTTATACACTTCAACCAACTATTTATTTTTAAAGTAAATAGTAAAATGATATAAATAAATAGAAGTAAACACCTTATGATTTAGTTCCTTTAATTTTAATATCCTAAGCCCATATAAATATCTCTAGTTCAATCATATATCAAAAGGTTTCCAAGATCGAAAAATCACAAATATATCATTATTATACATCATCTGTCAGTCCACATGATGTATATTATTATTTACGACAAGAGTATAGACAGACTGACATTCTTGGACACATTTCCACATGATGATCTCATCTCATACAGCAACTTGAGCTGCTGCTAGTCTCGCGATCGGGACCCTGCGGAATCATGTATATATCATTATTAGAGAACCACAATCTGATGATATGCATGAAAGCATTCTCTGTCTGGTGCATAGGGCCTTAGACCGATTGCACGGATGCCCCTGACATTTAAGGGTACAAGGGTCCAAATCCTCACCCTCGGGCCTCATGAGTTCGTCCCTAATAGGGGTAGATTTAGCCCTTAGCCAAAAGGCAGGTCCAACAGGGGGACTGCATTATTACACATTTATAGACCATTTATCATGCTGAGGGATATATATACCTGAATGGAGAGCAAGAAACATAGTCTAGACCAACTTCATCAAAGAAGGCCACAGAAGAAGGTTCGCCACCATGTTCTCCACATATACCAACCTGCAATATTATCACAACATAACCTATGTCTGGATAACAATATTCGCGAGATGCCATCTAAAAGAAGAAGAAATAGAGAAAATCCCTTTTTTCATTTTGCTAAGTTGTGACGATATGAAGTGGATATATAAATGGCGGAAGTGTTTCGAGCTGTGTGTGTGTAGACTTAGTAAATCTAATGAGATCGATGATGACCTTCAAGCTCGGTCTAGCAGCACGGCCTCTTTCTGTTGCCATCCTTATGAGCTGCCCCACACCTTTCTGATCAAGTACCTAATAACAAACCATCAACTGCTAATTAGTCTCTCTTCTTCTTTTTTGCTTAAAGCCCCAGATATCCGGAACCTACTGGTCTGAATAATCCGGACTTCGGCCCGGGCCGTGCCTGCAGAGTCTGACTCTCTCTCAGGAGTAAGGCCTGGCCAAGAGCTCTTGACGCCTCAGGGGAGAATCGAATCGTTGACCTCCCTAGGCATTCTCAAGTCATTTACCACTTGAGCCAAGCTAATTAAGTCTTATGTCACATGAAGTTTCTGGAAATTTCTATTGCATGAAGTCTTGATGCAATGTCGATCTGAGATGTGCGACACGTGTGCAAGAAGACAAAAGACATAGTATCTAAACGAATGAACACGACACTGAAGTTTCCCGTGTTGGAGAAGAACTAACCTCAAATGGATCAGATTGGAGAATCCCTTTGGACAAGTAAATAGGCAGAAACTTGCCCACATCATCTCTACTGAAGCCAAATGTCATTTGTGTGAGATCATTTGTCCCAAAGGAGAAGAACTCCGCTTCCTTCGCAATCTACGCTTTCGTTTCAAAACAACAGTCAGAATTCGGCACGTATGCAAATAGGAAAAAACGAGCGCAAAAGCTTCAACTTACCTCATCAGCAACCAAGGCAGCTCTAGGTATCTCTATCATGGTTCCCACCTTAAAGCTAAGGGACATTCCCAAATCTAAGAACTCTTTTTTAGCAACACTCCGAATCAGACTAACTTGATGACTTAATTCCTGTCGACATCGTCAAAATCCCGTATAAAAAAAAAACGAGCACGAAAAATTAACTTTTATTATTTCTAGGATTATCACATGAGTCATGTATGTGTCAGAAAGAGTCATGCCTGAGGTGTTCCGACCAAAGGAACCATAATCTCTGGAAGGACTGTAATGCCTTGATTGCTCATGGATACCGCAGCCTGAAAAATCGCTCGCACCTGCATTTCTGATAACTCCGGGTATGATATTCCCAGCCTGTGAAAACAGTTTATTACAATAATCAAAATTTAACAGGATCCTTTTTCTTGGAATCCGACAAAGCATGCTTTCTCTGCATTGGGACTCAACATGTGAAGTCAGGGAAAAAATTCTGATGCAGAGACTCTCTATTAGAACGGACCGTCGGATGACTGCCATGTGTAGAAAAGGACAAAACAGTTTTGTTTTGGTACACGTGGCAGTCATCTGATAGTCCGTTATAATACGGAGTCCCTACAGCAGAATTACCCGTAAAGTCAGCACCAAAAGAATTCCACAAAAAAGTTGAAAAGAAAGAGATTAAACCTGCATCCACGGAATCCAAGCATCGGGTTCACTTCTGACAATTTCTCGATTCTCGAATAAACATCATCTTCAGTCATTCCTGTATCAGCTGTTAGCTCTCCTACAATCTGCTGTAGGTCACCTTCTGGCAAAAACTCATGTAATGGAGGATCTAACAGCCGGATTGTTACCGGAAGACCTGAAATATATATATATATATATTCCAATACTCATGAAAAGCTGAAAAACATGAAGATATATGTATATATGTCATATACAAGAATATTCAAAAGAATACCATCCATTGCACGGAAAATGCCCTCGAAATCAGACCGTTGGTAAGGTAATAGCAGGTCCAGTGCTTCCTTCCTCTGCTCAACAGTGACTGCCATTATCATTTTCCTTACAGCCTTTATCCTCTCATCCGACGCAAAGAACTGAGATTCACATTAATTGTTTAAACACTAAATAAAGTTTTATTCTTTATCTAGCACACATTGGTTAAAGAATTACCATGTGTTCTGTCCTACATAAACCGATCCCCTCAGCTCCATTACGTCGTGCAGTAACTGCATCTTCAGGTGTGTCCGCGTTTGCCATTACCTATATATATATATATATCACAGTCCATAAATGTAAGATTAATGTACTGGTTGTGTGTAATGCATCAATACGTTTCTACTAGATTGTCGTAACACCTTGAGACGCCTGATTTGATCGGCCCAAGACATGAAGGTCTCCAAGTCATCAGACATAGCTGGAGGAGCGAGGGCTTGTTTACCCAAGATTACTTCACCTGTGGACCCGTTTAACGAGAGCCATTCTCCTTCATTAATTATCTTGTTTCCTACTTTCAGAACCTGCATATATATATAGATGCAACAATAGAGCATATACTTAGAAAAGACACAACAAGGTCGTCAATCTGGAGGGCCGATACTTAAAAACACGAATTGGGACGGAGACAGAAAGGTTTGAATACATGGGCCTCCATCATCTTTACCTTTTCGGAATCATCCACACGTATGTCGGAACAACCAGAAACACAACATTTTCCCCAGCCACGAGCTACCACCGCAGCATGAGATGTCATTCCCCCTCTAGCTGTTAAAATCCCAGTAGCAGCGTGCATTCCCCCAACATCTTCTGGGCTTGTTTCGCATCTCACCTTCAGCCAAAATGCAATCAATAGTAATAATATATCGGCCAATCGAAAACCCAAAAAGCTTCATCATATAAAACTAAGAGGTCAGGGGGAGTGTGTACCAAAATGACAGCTTTCCCTTGAGAATGCCACGCTTCAGCATCATCGGCATTAAACACAATCTGCCCTACAGCTGCCCCAGGGGATGCTGGTAGGCCCTTTGCAATTACGTCATCTTTATATGCTTTCGGATCTTCAAACTAGTGAAAAATGGCAGAAGTATATAGTATCAGTCTTTTTGGACATTTTGAGGAAGTAGTTAGGCTTCTTTTCAAACATTATCTGTAATTTTACCTGTGGATGAAGAAGCTGGTCAAGGTGTTGAGGCTCCACCATTTTTATTGCTATACGTTTATCGATCAGCCCTTCATTAACCATGTCCACAGCAATCTTTACTGCACCTTTGCCGGTGCGTTTCCCTGTTCGACATTGCAACATCCACAGCCTATTTTCTTGTACAGTAAATTCAATGTCCTGAAAAAAAGAGAAGATGATATTGAATATAATCTTGTACATATCAAGTATATTTCTCAAGGATATGATATGAAAAATTACCATCATATCCTTGTAATGCCTTTCCAGAATCTCGCAGTTCTCAACAAGTTCCTTGTAGGCTTCAGGCATACAATTTTTCATAGTCTCCAGGTTTTGAGGCGTTCTAATTCCGGCAACAACGTCCTCTCCCTATACGAAAAGTAGTATATATTGCGTATCACATTTACGACAAATTTAAGATACTATTAGTCAGTCATTTAGAATTAATACTGGATAGTGATTGAAAGACCTGTGCATTAATTAGAAACTCCCCATACAGCTTCTTTTCACCGGTGCTCGGATTCCTCGTGAAGAGAACTCCTGTCCCCGAAGTGTTCCCCATGTTGCCAAAGACCATAGTTTGGATATTAACAGCTGTACCCTTCAGCCCGGTTATCTGATTTATGTTCCTATATTTTATAGCCCTCGGACTATCCCACGAGTCAAATACCGCCTTTACAGCCAATTCCAACTGCTTTTTGGGATCTATATATCATATTGTACATTGACATTCTACTTTTAGAGTTTATTGTAGATCAAAATAACGCGAGCCAGAATTGATACAGCGCCCGTAACATTACCTGAAGGAAACTGTTCTCCTATAGCTTCAACATAGACATTCTTGTATTGTTTCACCAATTCTTTGAGGTCAGTGGCAGATAGGTCAGTGTCAAGCTCCACACCCTTTATATTCTTCAACTTTCCTAATTTCTCCTCAAAAAAAGAATGTGGAATGCCCATGACCTTCACTCAAATTGAAAAAAGAAAAAAAAAAGATGACAACTTTAGTATTCCACATTGGAAAAGTGCAAGAAACCAGGATATAAGATTGAGACACAACGGACTCGGTAACTTGGAAAGCAATGATAGTGTGTCTAAATAGTTATTGGATCAGTTATTTCTCGTGTAGCGCCAATAGGGTGTTATAAGAACAATCAAGTAGACAGTTATATACAAAGTACATACGCAAACAGTAAAGAGTACGTAGTAGACTAAAGACGGATCGGACACTGTTAATGGCACCACGGTCAATTTACTCGGGCACCACACCTCGTGCAAATTTCGACTCTGTAGAGGTCGAAATCTGTTTTCAACCCCTCCACAGTCAAATTTTGTGCATAATTTCGACTCTGCATGGGTTGAAAACAGATTTCAACCTCTACAAAGTCGAAATTTGCACGAGGTGTGATGCCTGAGTAAATCGCGTGTTGTGCCATTAACAATGCCCAACTCTTATTTCTTTATAAGAGGTAGGATGATGGATACTCACAACATCCCCAAACATGTCAAGGAACCTTCTGTAGGAGTCATACGCGAATCGCTCTCCACTTTTAGCAGCCAAACCTGCCACTACTTCATCATTGAGTCCAAGATTTAGAACTGTGTCCATCATACCTGGCATAGAAATCTAAAACAGAAACAGTTTAACCACAGTTATAAGCAAACAATGTCTAATACGTGATCATCGTTACAAATACGTGTTTAAAGGCACATAAACTTAATTAATTACCGCGGCACCAGATCTAACGGATAGAAGAAGTGGCTTGGAAGGATCCCCTAGGGAAGCACCCATGTCTTCCTCCACAATCTTTAATGCTTCAAGAACTTCCTCCCACAATCGTGGCGGAATCGTTTTGCCAATCTGCTGGTATTCTTGACAAGCTTCTGTTGAAATGGTCAGCCCAGGTGGGACTGATAATCCAATACTTGCCATTTCAGCAAGATTTGCACCTTTACCTCCCAACTAATTAATTTGACAAGAAACAAAACATGTTCAAAACATATATGACGATAAACATGTACAGTAACTCAAATGCATCATCACAATGCAGATATAGACACCTAGAAAACAAATTTTACCAGAAAAATGAAATTGTCATATTTTGATTTGGTAAGTCTTGATTATGCATTGGCGCATTTAATTGAAGCACTCCCTCATGGCTTGTGTCTTGGAAATTCCGCATTTTTTATGCTGAAGAGCATAACATGGGAAGGTCGCTTACACATGATCTAAGTGAAATAAGACACTGAACAAGAAAATTGCAGGGCTTTTAAGGTTTAATTGAGCCGTAAGATACACGGATACTCCCCTCGTATAAAATACGTATCCAAGATCGGGTACATACTGGACTAGGTTGCACGGCATGGTTACATGGATATGATATGCATCTACCGCACGTAAATGAACTTAAGTATTCGATTCGATCCGATGTTATTCGCTCGAAAAAGCTCGATTCGGGCTCGTTTCGTGGGTTCGAACTTCGAGCCGAACCTTACAAATTAGATATTCGGTGGTCGAGCCGAACATGTTCGAACATGTTCGGCTCGGATATCATAAATTCATATACAGTTCGAGCCGAACATGTTTTTTAAAACCGAGCCGAACATGTTCTGATTTTTTTAAAACCCAGTTCGAGCCGAACATGTTCGAACGGTTCGACATGTTCGAGCCGAACCGAGCCGAGCTTTTTTCCCCAAATACCAGACCGAACCCGAGCCGAATAATGAAAATATAAGGCTCGGCCATTTCGAGCCGAGCCGAGCCTAAGGTTCGAACATACCGAGCCGAGCCAAACCCTGCCAGGGTTCGGTAGGGTTCGGCTCGTTTACAGGCCTACATCTACGGGATATGTGCAGCGGCGGATGCAGGCCCCCGGATGTGGGCGATATTTTGCATTCTAACAAATACATTTTATTTAATTGAGATATAAGGTTAATTATCTGCCTCAGCATTAGCTTAAACTTTTGGGAGAAATAATAATTCAACATGGTATCAAAAAGAGGGGTTCTGAGTTCAAACCTGGTTCCAAACACATCTTTCAATACAAAAGCAAAACAAGTGTTGAGCCTCTCTTCTTATAGGTCCACATGGATCTTTTTTTTTATAGGCCCACACAAGCCCCTCTCTCATCTTATAGGGCTACATTTGAGAGGGCGTATTGAGATATATAATGTTAATAGGTCCACATGGGTCTCTCACACTTTTTATAGGTCTACACGAGCCTCTCTCTCCTCTTATAGATCCACACTTGAGGGGACGAATTGAGATATAATGTTATTAGGTCCACATGAGTCTCTCTCCATTCTTATAGGCTACACGAGCCTCTCCTTCCCTCTTATAGACACACACTTGAGATGACATATCTTATAGGCCCCTACAAGCCTCTCTCTCCTCTTATTGGCTCACATTTGAAGGTATATTGAGATATAATATTAATTATCTATCTCCTATCAATTTAAGATTTTAGAAAGATGGTAATTCAACAATAAAAATAAAGGTTAAAGATTGTAAAGGATGTGTTTTAATCTAAAATGGTTGAGAAGGACAAACACGTAGTAACACATGTAGTAACACATGTACAAAAATGTAGTAACACATATAGTGACTGTCCTTCTCAATCATTTAAGTTTAAAACATGTCCTTATGGATTCTGACCCCTAAAAATAATATAGGGAATTGTTCTCATATAGATAGTTGTGACTTACGACTTATTTTTGTTTTTGACTTATTCTTATTCTTATTATTTTATATATTTAATTCAGTTTTGAATGATTAGTCTCTTATAGTTTAACAAATTCTAATAGGCGGGGTTCTATTAGCACTCTTAATTTTACTATTGACACTTTTTTTTTGATTATTTTTTTTTTTTTACTTCCGACACCACACATATATATTTTTGTTTTTACTTCCGGCACCACACTAGGAAGAAGGAACGTCACTGACGTTCATTTTCGATATCAACGTCAGTGGACTAACGTTTTTAAGTTGTGACACTTTTATTTTTTTTCTACTTCCGGCACCACACATATATATTTTTGTTTTTACTTCCGGCACCATACTAGGAAGTAGGAACGTCAGTGACACTGACATTCATTTTCGATATCAACGTCAGTGGACTGACGTTTTTAAGTTGTGACACTTTTATAACGTAATCGTCGGTGCCACTGACTTTCGTTTTTAAATGGTCTGGTCAACTGCTTATATGGGGTGAGCATGAGGTAACTAGAGGTCATCCTATATCATTCATCAGAACTCCCCGGACACTGCGGATCGTAGCGCTAAATGAGTCATAAATTGTCCGGTCAACTGTTTAGACCGCCGTCCTCGCTTAGTCTAAAGGGCTAACCCGAGTTGACAAGACCTTTATGTCTCACACTTATATAAGAGTGAATATTCGCTTTCTTTACCGATGTGGGACTTTATCAGACCTGTGACTGGTAGCGCTAAATGAGTCATAAATTGTCCGGTCAATCTGCTTAGACCGCCCTCGCTTAGTCTAAGAAATTAACCCGAGTTGACAAGACCTTTATGTCTCACACTTATATAAGAGTGAATATTCGCTTTCTTTACCGATGTGGGACTTTATAAAATTTATCACTTTGGCGATGAATAGTAAAACAATTGTTATGTTATTCGATTATATTATGTGATTGAGTGAATAGAGGGGCAAAATTAATAAATTTTAAGATATAAATAAAATACATTTTATATGTACTAGTATATTTTTTCGAACCATAAGGGCCTATTACTCCGTCTCCCATCAATGTAAGTCGCCCGTGGATACATGTGTGAGATTTAGAAAGAAAAAAAAATACAGTATACACAGAGGGTATATGGCTACAACAATGCTACTGCCACATCCGTGTCTATGCATGGCGGTGTCTTGTTATGCCGATCTCTTCACCGTTGATCCATCTTGAGATTTAGATGATCATCTAGATCATGCATGCGGATCAACGCCAAGATCACCGCTATCATGACACTGGATGATAACAGTAAAGAGCACCACTCATATGGCTAAGTATAAATGTATAATGACTAAATTGTACATTTCAAAATAAAATAATAATTTTTTCGAATATACCAAGTAATTTTTACTCGTACTTTTTTTTTTTTGAGGGAATACTCAAAAAATGTACAATTTAGATGTACAATTTTTACTCGAACTTTTTCTTTGAAAGTTTTTCGCCAATTTCAACGACTTTTCATTCATTAATTATCCGGTGGTTATACTTTATACTAAATTTTCAACAGGATTCTTAATTTTATATCTCCGAATATGTATATAAATATCTGAATCCTGTATTAAACTTTTGAATGTTACAGAATATGTCTCAGGTGGTTTTCTATGCATCTAATGCGTATTTGATCAGGTATGTATACTTGCATTCGCAGTCCTTGGCCCTGGATACTCTCTCTTTTTTCTTTTTTTTTTTAAAAGTGTAGGCACCGGATACTTTTAAAGGTGAATTTGCAATTTTTTGAACGTTGGATACTGAATAATCTAAATCCATACATGCAAATTACACAATAAAATAAACACAAAAAAGTATCGCAACAATGGCGGGACTCATTGATTTTTATGGTACTCGTAAAGATCAATTATATAAAAATCTATTGCAGTTTAATGGTGTAAAAATGTATTATATTATTTTTTATTTTTTTTTGTGAAGAAAGATTTTTCAATCCATGATTTGTACACGTGAGATAAAGAAACTCTGGTGAAAAAAAAAAATGAAAAAAAAAACCCGCTGAATAATAAATGAAAACTTTCCGTATTAAAAAAAAAAAAAAGTGAGAGAACGGTCGTCAAAAATTGTCCGAGGAGAAACAGAAACATAAAAAACTGAAAAAATTATAAAAAAAAAAAGAAAAGAAAAGGGAATATAATAATGAAACATGCAGCGTAAATTAAGATATGAACGGTCTTACCAAAGACTTCATGCCTTTGTTCCCCTCACTTTTGCCTTTGCCAAAACTAAAAACTCTCTGCAACAAAAATCAAATGAAACACACAAATTCTCACCAATTATTCCTTGATTACAAACCATAAATTGATCCCTTTGCTCTTGAAATAAAATGGGACATGAAAGAAAATTACAAACAATAATTCATTTATAAAAAATAAAAAATAAAATAAAAACACTACCTTCATTTTGAACTCTTGGATGAATTGATAATGCTTTGTATTTTTTTCTTTTTCTTTTTTTGAGGGAGAAATTATATGGAGAATGCAAAGAAACTCCAAGCTAAATAGTATATGGCCTTCTATCTAAGTGCCACGTGTATTGAAATTTGTTGCAATTTTCAAGACACTACGAGACAAACTACAACTCTCCAACTCCTATCCATCCAATAAAGTTTGTTATTTAAAGTAGCTCTCACTTCAAAGCAACTCTGAAATGTACTACATTCGTCCTATAAAAATTGTCTTTTTTTTATGATGTAAATAAATTAATAAATAATTAATTTGTTGTATTTTAAGTAGTGATAAATATATATACCCCTATCAAATAATATGGAATATGAGATTAGTATATAAACATTAAATGTTAAGATATGTGTATTTAGAAAAAAATACATTAATGATGTATTAGTTTTCTAAATTAATATTTTTAATGAGACAATTTATTTTAAAAAAATTGACACTTCTTATCGGACGGAGGTAGTATGAAAGTAGGATACACCTGTCACAATTTCTAATCTTTTCCATACTATCAATTTCATTTCATGTTTTTATACCTTATTTATATACATGTCAAATTATAGACATCACATGACCTTATGTTATAAGATAAGAATATTTTTAAATGGTTGGCTTAGGAGATGTTATGTCTATTCAACGTGGAGAAGGATAGGGTGTGTATTCATAATTCATCACAATCATTCACATTCACTAATTTTATTTTATTTTAAATTTTTTTTAGTCTTCACAGTCACTAATTGTAGGCCATTCCCAATCCTAATATCCATCATTCGCTATAGTGAATCATAGGAATCGACAACCGAATCCACTATTTGATATAATGAAACATAGGAATAGCTGGCTCTAAATTTACAATTTCACTATTTCGCTACAACACACCTTCCACCAACAATTCCACTACGCAATTTTTTTTTTTTTTTTTTTTTTTTTGGCCTTGAAAAAAAATATATAGTAAAATATTTACAATGTCTTGAAGCTTATATCAAAACAATTATTAATTTTTGAACCGGAGTAGGAGAGAATTATTAATTATAATGGAATACTCCCTCCGTTGCTATTTAACTGTCACAGTTGCTTAAATCAAATATTAAGGATAGTAGTTAATGCTTTGATTTAACAACAAAATGACAATAACGTCCCTTAAATATAATTAATGCAATTTGTTTTCAATCTTCTATCCTTTAATAAATAATAATAGATATAGAAAAATATGATAAATAATGCTTTAAAAATATAACTATGACAGATAAAAATGAGTTTTTTATTTTTGACAAATACGACAGTTAAATAGTCAGGGACGGAGGGAGTAGAAGTTTGTCATTTATGCTATAAAAAAAATTCAGTGCATTAAATACCTATTTCCATTATTAGTTTGCACTTTTTAACATTGCCTATTATTTTAATTTCTATTGATCATATGGAACATTAAATCATACTTTGTTTCATGACCATTTCAAAATTTGCAATTGATGATGGGAAAATAATAGTTTTCTTTCCAAAAAAAAAAAGTGCATAAAGTTTCGAATATCATATTATATTTGCGAATGTTTTTTTATCTAAAAAAAATTCAAATAAAAAATATGTCTTGAAATGTCTTCTCAGAAAATATTACTCCCTCCGTCTTTTTGTATCTGTCGCCGAGAGAAAAGTCATACAGATTAAGAAAATAATTAATATATCTAAAATATAGTATTGGAAATGTATTTTTTTATTGTAGATGTAAATAATTTGATGGTAAATGAGTTTTTAGTATTGTAAATATATTTTTTTTATTGGTGATGTAAATACTTTATTAGTAAAAGAGAAAAATAATAACAAATGATGCATTGAAATGTAAAATGACAAATAAATAAAAACAGATCAAAATTCTAAAATATGACAGATAAAAAACCCGGAGGGGTATCATTTTCCATTCGTAATGATTGAAGATAGTACTCATTGATATCATAGATTATCAAGCACAATTATACAATATGCATGACTGTAATGAACTTTCATAATACTCTGTCTGTCTTAAAATATAGTCAATATGCATCTTTTTATTTCTTCGGAACATAAGTCATTTTATATTATCAATAAAGTATTAATTTTTTTTCTTTATCGTATTCCTAATTTATTATCAATCAAATTATTGCAATGATAGTCAAAATGATATTTTAAGCATTTATCTTTAAAATTTATAGTATTCAACCACTTTATTAATATATGTAAAAAATCTAGAATTGACTTATATTTTAGGATGTTAGGTGCCTTTGTAACACTTGCATATGGTTATTGTAACAAATTGAACACTATATATATATATAACTATAACGTATTTTTTTTTAAATTTACATGATCTCTATATTAAATGAAGTGTGTTTAAATATTTTTAATTAATAAGTACCATTTCAATGGGTTGGGAAGGGTAAAAACAATAGTCAAATTAGCAATTTCTCCCTTATTTTGCAAGGCAGTAATAAAATTGTATTTTACTATAGCTCTGGGTTATTTAATGGGTAATGGTTATAAAAAACAATAGTGGAGGAGAATTTGTCGAAAATGACATAGCTTGTGAAAAATGATGAAAAAGGAAAAAAAAAAAAACAACTGAAAAGACGAAATTATTCTTGCCTTATTTAATGACTTCAATTCCATTATCAATCAAATCCACTAAAACAAATCAACTACTACTTTTTTAATATTAAAGAACTACTACCAAACAAATCCACAAAAATAAAAATAAAACTAAAAAGAAAAATGACATAATTGTCTAGTGGAATGAAATTTATCTTTTCTGCTATTATATTCAACTCACTGGACTAAATGTCAATTAATATATGAATATTATCATTTTTAACATTTGTTTCTTTTTCCAATCCATTTACATCGCCAAGAAAATAAATTTATTAATTGAATAAAGTAATATTGTTATTCTTACTTTTCTCCTCTCAATACATCACATTTATTTTATTCGGTATAAAACTCAACTCAATCCAATCAATATTTTTTTGAGTACAATCCCATTAATATTTCAACCAAAATTAATTCACAAAATAAAAATCCATCCAAATACACCCATCCTTACTAGTAACTACTCCTTCCGTTTTCTTTATCTGTCATATTTCAGAATTTAATCTGTTTTTATTTATCTGTCATTTTACATTTCCAATACATCATTTTTTTTTTCTCCTTTACCAATAAAATATTTACATCTCCAATAAAAAAAAATATTTTCAATACTAAAAACTCATTTACCAACAAAGTATTTACATCTCCAATAAAAAAAAATACGCCGTCCTCGCTTGGTCTAAAAGGGCTAACCGAGTTGATAAGACCTTTATGCATCACACTTATATGGGGGTGAGCAGGACATTACTTTACCGATGTGGGATTTTACATTCTCCCCCCTTATAAGGGACTGGCATCCTCGCCAGGACGACCAAGACTTGTCACAGTTCGTCCCTGCCATAGGATTCTAGATGTGGCCACACCGCCTCTCATGGTGTGGCACTTAGTTCCGTATGATAGTCGGCTCTGATACCATTCTCAGAACGCCCCGCACCCGGACTCAGTAGCGCTTAAATGAGTCATAAATGGTCCAGTCAAATACTTAGACCGCCGTCCTCGCTTGGTCTATAAGGGCTAACCCGAGTTGACAAGAACTTTATGCTTCACACTTATATGGGGTGAGCATGACATTACTTTACCGATGTGGATTTTACATTCTTCCCCCTTATAAGGGACTGGCGTCCTCGCTAGGACGACCAAGACTTGTCCCAGTTCGTCCCTACCATAGGATTCTAGAGGTGACCCCCCACCGCCTCTCACGGTGTGGCAATTAGTTCCGTATGATAGTCGGTTTTGATACCATTCTGTAATGCCCCAGGACCGGGCTGCTGGTTATGCTTAAATAGTCATAAATGGTCCGGTCAACTACTTAGACCGCCGTCCTCGCTTGGTCTAAAAGGGCTAACCCGAGTTGACAAGACCTATAAGTCTCACACATATATGGGGGTGAGCAGGATATTACTTTACCGATGTGGGATTTTACATTTTTAATTAATGAAAAAGAAAAAATAATACCAGGAAATTATAAATAAAAATAGGCCTTCACACTCACATGAGTCACACTACCCCAACCCACCCCGTGAGGAAAAAAATATTTCTCATGGACACCTTAAACACCAAGAAAATTATGTTTCTCATGGAACACCTTAACCCCACGACCCTATGGACATTTTTATTCCTCACAAAAAAACAGTTTCTTGAGGACCTTGCCAAATAAAAAAATTAAACTAAAAAATTATGTTTTTGTTTTAAAGACACACAATTTAGACCTATATCCTTGTGTAACATGATCTATAAACTATACATTAAGATTTTGGCTTTGAGATTAAAACCGTTGATGTCCCTTCTTGTCAATCCTCTTTAATGTAGGTTCATTCCTGATAGACATGCTAGGGATAATGTTCTTACTGCTTAGGGAATCATTCATAAGATAAAGGAATCTAAGAGCAAGAGAGGTTACTTGGTTTTGAAACTTGACATGGAAAAAACTTATGATAAGGTTAAATGGAGCCTTCTTGAGTCTCTGCTGCATCATTTCATTTTTCTTGAGAAATTCATTAAAGTTGTGCTGAATTGTGTTAGGACCCCTACTTTTTCTGTTCAGTGGAATGTTTTTACTTTTCGTTCTTTACAAATCAAGAGAGGGATCAGACAGGGAGGTCTTCTCTCTCCTTATCTTTTTGCTTTATACATTGAATATTTGTCTATTTTATTGGATCACGGCTCCAAGGCTAACCTTTGGAAGGCCTTTCCATTGATAAGGGTGGAAATATGATATCTCAACTTATGTTTGCAGATGACATTATTTTTGTTAAGGCTAACAGAAAAAGGTAAAAAATCTTATGAAAGTTTTGCAGAATTTTCAAGAAATTACTGGTCACACTTTTAATCTGGATAAGTCCAAAATGTTCTATAATGATAAGATGGATAGGGATTTGGCTAGATTGAACTCTAACATTACTGGGCTGTCTAGAACTAACAACTCGAGTATATACTTGGGTATTGCTCTTATCAGTGATAGGATTACTAGTAGGAGCTACAACTTCTTGATTGACAAAGTTCAAAAGAGATTATCTGGTTGGAAAGAGAAATATTTTAACAATGCTGGGAGGCTTACTCTCATTCAATCATCACCTCTTTGACTTCTTACATCATGCAAAGTTGTTGGCTACCTCGAAAAACTTGTGAGGAATTGGATAGATTTAATAGAAACTTTCTTTGGAAAAGCAACCAATGGGAAGGAATTCATCTTCTTAACTTGTACATGGTGGCTAAACTTAAGCCCCTTGTTTGGTTTCGGGTTGGGTTGGGTTGGGTTGGGTTGAATTCAAGAGAGAGAAAATAAAAAAAAATAAAGTAAATAATGATTATAAAGTTGAAATGTTCTATTGAAATTTGTGTAGATGAAAAAATGATTGTTAAGAGAAATATTATTGAAATAATATAAAATGAAATAATGATTATAAAGTTGAAATCTTGTATTGATATTTGTGTAGATGAAGAAATGATAAGAGAGAGAAATTTTGAAGAAGTAATATATTGATAAAGTAATAGCTAAATAGTGTATTGGGTGAATAGAGTGAATTGATTAATATTATTTTATTTGTTGATGGTGAAATGATTGATGAGAGAAATTATAATAAAATAATATAATTAATAGATTGAATAAATTATTGAGTTTGATCCAAATGGATCCAACCCAACCTGGAACCAAACAAGGCCGAGGAGGTCTTAGTCTAAGGAAAGCCAAGGATAATATTGCTCTTCTTGCTATGGTTGGTTGCTGACTTGATTATGGAATCTAACAGTCCTTGGGCCTTTGTTTTGAATAAATTCTATCTCAAAGGTTCTGATATGATGGATGCCTTGACTAGAATTAGTGATTCTGTTTCTTGGAAAGGTATTGTGAAATCCTTTAATCTGATTAAGGGTACCTATGGTTGAAGGATAGGTATAAGGGATTAAGTATCCTTTTGGTTTGACATTTGGCTAGGTAACACTACTCTTGATGATGTGTTTGTGGGCAACATCCGCCTAAATGATATGAATTTAAAGGTTAATGATATTATTATGAATGGTAATTGGGATCTCTCTCACATACCTACCAAAATTCCGGATAAATATGTGAAAGAAATTCAGGGTAAACCTATTTCTAGATTTACTAACCTTTCTGATTGCAGGATATGGGCTGGCCACCTCTGTGGCCGGTATACCGTTAGATCCGGTTATGCCTCCTTGATTAAGGGGCAAAATGAGACGACTTACAACTGGGATAATCTTTGGAGAGCTAAGGCTCTTCATAAAATAAAGTTTTTTGCTTTTCTTGCTTGCCATAATAAAATCTTAACTAATGCTGCAAGAGTTAAAGAGGAATTTAATTGATAATGACATTTGTATTAGATGTAACAGACATGTGGAAGACTTGGACCATCTCATGAGGGGATGTTCTTTGGATCTGGGAGTCCAGAGAGTGTTTAAAGCCTTTTATTAATTATCATTTACCCTGGTCTGATTGGTTGAAACATAACATTGATAATAAAAAGATGATGAGACATGTGCCTTATTCTGGGCCTAGAAATACTCCTTTTTTGCACACCATTTGGCAAATATGGAAATATAGAAATGCTTTTGTTTTATAAAGAAAGAGAATCACCTATCTTGAATTTGTTAATTCTATTTTACACCGTGCCAAGGAATATGTCAGTATCTACCATTCTAATGCCTCTCTTTATATGTCTAAGGAAATTAAATTGGTTAGCTGGAGCTCACCCCATTTTGGCTCAAGGTGTTCACTGATGCAAGTGTGATCAATCTTGATGAGGATGTAAAGGGAGATATTGCTATTGGGGGAGTCTTTAGAGATTCAGATGCTATGTGGGTGAAAGGTTTTGTTGGTGCTATGGGAAAGAATATCATTTACATAGGGGAGCTTATGGTCATAAGGGAAGCAATGATGCTGGTGAAAGATTTTGGGTTCCCAGCTTTGTGGATGGAATCTAATTCCCTTGCTGCTGTTCAAGCTATTAGCTCCAAAAGTAGCAATGCAGAGAGTCCGGCTATCACTGAAGATATTTGGAAGATGAAGGAGGCTAATTGGGAGGCGTAGAGCACTTTCAAGCATAGGGAAGCTAACATGGTTGCTGACTGTTTGGGTAGACAGGGGCACAATATGGCCATGAGTGTGATTACTTTGGAAGATCCTCCTAGTGAGGCTGTTACTATTTTGGAAGAAGACTTTAAGGGAGTTCATCTCCTAAAGGGTTAGTCTTCCCCTCCTGTTTTAGGCCTTTGGCCTCTTCGTGTAGCAAAAAAAAAAGACAAACCCACCTCCCACCTTCAAGATAGCGTCAATCGGGAAAAAAAAGAAGAAAACTATATTCTTAATAGTAAAAAATTGTAGTAATTTTTTTTGTATCAGTATAAAATAATCGTAACATACTAAAATGACAGAAAAATCACGATACAAAACTCATAATAATATAAAACGACAGTACAAATATATATCAGTAAAATGACAAATTGAAAACTGCAACACTACAAAATGGCGATAGGAAATAATAGTCTCAAAAAGACGCATGGCAGAAAGTAGAAACTTAATGAATCTTCTAATAATATGTATTTTTTCTAACAAATTATCACAACGATTGACATAAAACATTATACAACACATCATATTAACCAATGTCTCTTACATTATGCTTAATTATATACAATATATTTTCATCCATACCGGCAACACTGTTGCGGGATTAGTATTTTCCTTTCTTGTATAATGACTAATAGGAAATTGAAAGGGTGGATGCTACGTATATATATTAGGCATTTAGATGAGGGTAAATTTTATAGTGATCCGACCACAAATTATATCGATGAGTTCATTCAAAAATCAGAAAATTGCAAGAGAAGATAAGAAAAGCTAAACAAAAGCAGGAACCAATTCACAATTCCAAAAAAAAAAATAAAAAAATTAGAGATTACTGATCGATTTTAGACAAAATGTTTATTAGTTTAGTGACCAAATTTTAGTCAGAAAGTAATAATTGTGTTTTCTGATTGATATTGACCGTAAAAAATACCAAAATCAAGACTCCAATTCAATCTGAATAATGCAAACGTGTTAAAAGACTCTCCTTCCCTTTCTTAATATGAAAAAACAAAAACTTTTTTCCACCACACCAAAACAACATTTTAACTGCAATTCAAGTTTCTCACAAAGTATCTGTATGTATGAAACAGAGCTTACCTTTTTTATAGTTGCTGCAGGATCAGAGACGGGAGTAAGAATAGCATGAACTTGAAAGGGAGGCTCTTGCTTTCTCTGTTTTTTAATCAAGAATCCATAACTTTGACACCTAATCTTTCTATCCATCCCAGACCACTGATATCTAATATTATTAGAAGGATAATTTCCTCCAAGAAAATCCCCCTTATCTCCATATTTCCCTTTCAAAAATCTTTGGCTATGCACCACCTCTGTTGTTGATCTAATTAACAGAGCTTTTGCAGTTGCAGACATTTCTCCACCAAACCACTTTCCTGAAAATCAACACAATAATCATTGGCATAACAAACAAACAAAAAAAAATCAATAAAAGCAAGATAATAAATGAACTCATGAACTAAAAAATGGAAGTTTATGATCAGATTATATGAAATATCTCACAAGATTGGTTCTTTGTAATAAAAAATGAAAACCCAATATCCGATTCAATAGTATTCTTTTTAATTCATATGAATCATTCACATTTCACAACCAAAGTTCACGTATGGTGGTTTGGTTTAGCTTATCTGCAGCATCAGAAGCGCCCATACGCGCGTGGAGTACCGACAAAAATAATATTTTTATGTTCAAAAGATTGTCAATTCACAATTCTCATAAAGCTTTTGAAGTTTACAGTTTAAAAGGATTAGTAAGTAAAAAAAGAAAGAAAGAAAGAGAATATTTGAAAACCTTACGGTTGATTGAAAGGAGAGTGAAGAGTTGGGAAAGAAAGAAAGAAAGTGATCACAAAAAAGGGTCGGAATGTTTTCTTCTTTGATCATCTTTTGATGATTAAGCAATTTTGTATGAATATAGTTTTGTGTGGTCGAAATTACAAATTTGGCGCTAAGGCAAACATAAGTGAAGTACACTTTGACTTGGCTGAAAGCTGTGTTCTATTGGAGATGTCCGGTTTAACGGTTATGATATGAGCAGTAAAACCTCACATTTCTCCTTTAAGGTATAAAATGAAGGACGTAGGATCTTAGATCTTAACGAATTAGATCTACGCGCAAATGGATTGGATCACGATTTATATATTACAATACATAAATAAAGCCGATTTAAACTACTACAAGTGCTAAGAAGATTATATTACCAATATCGGGAATAGTTCTCGATCTTCCGATATGCTCTCCAAACTAATGGTTGGTGACACCCTTCGATAAACGAACATTCTCGATATGCAACACCAAGAAAAACATAGAGTTTTTCTACTTAAAAACCCTGCATGCAGAAACTAATTTTTTCTCTCTTTTAAGTGTGTAGGTCGAATTGTTGCCTTTGCCAAAACTCCTGGAATAACTCTCCTTTTATAGGAGAAAGAAATCATTTGGCCTCAGATTAATTAATTAAATAAATAATTAATTAAACAAAATAAAAAGATATTTTCCTTAATGACTAATTGTAACATGTCTTCACCAATAGGAAATTAAATAATGCTCATCCAACAATTCATATATAAGAGAATATCTTTTATTTTTCATAACACAAGAAAATTAATTCTTGTGCTAAATAAACTCAAATTGGCGCCACACATTAGGTCTGTGCGCGTAAAATGCCTTTTATGTAGATTATATTATTTAAATTAACTAAATAATATCAATGCATATCAATTAATTAAACAACCAATTAATTATCACCGAGGCCCAAATAAACAAGAATATCACCTGAATTATGTGTCTACATCGGGACCACTTAACCTATAACCAAAGAAATTTCAATAATTAATTATTCATCGAATGTAATAAGTACATTATTAATTCCGGATTACGCCACCATAAACCCGAAACCGAACTCTACCGATTATAGATGTATACTTATACTCAACCCATGAGTGAATAAGCGTCCATTGATATAATCACTACATACGGATTAACCCTCCATAGATCGTCCCATTCTCGGTAGGAAGTCTCCGTGAACCCGACTCGAGAATATCTTATCCTTATTTACCATTAACCCCTCGATGATCAATTAGTTCACATATCCGACTAGTGATCAATTAGTCTAATATGAACTCGGCCGATCGATCACTTTCTTAGGGTTAACAAACAAGGGATCGTCTCTACTTCCCGCAGGAAGGAATGTATTCCATGTCTGTGAAAATCGTAACTACTCACTCATCGTGAGAGATAGTGCCAATGAGAAGTGGCTTGAACACATATTTAAGTGAACCGTAATTAACACATCAAACACTACCCCGAGACAAGCAAAGACTGTGATCACCTCGTGATTAAGGTTGATCCATATATGATTATCTAATGATTTAATAAGATTCCTTGATTACGGAATTATATCGAGAAATTCAGATTAAATCGGTCCAAATTATATGAATGCCATCATATATAAATGCCCCATGTAGTACCATTTACCGATAGTCCGGATAAGACTATCACACCCTAAGTGTTCTCAGGCGCATTATTGGTGTTTTAATCAAGAGACCCTAAACTCGATTAAGTTCACTACGGACTTCTGCTTTAAGTATATCACCACTAACTCAATCCTCACGTGCATGCCATACACTGAGTTAAGCGGTTATATACTGATATACTTAGGGTTTGCAGCAGTGTATTACTTACAAGCACAAAGCAAGTAATAAGGTGAGATAAATTCTGTTATCAAAAAAATTACACAAATTGTCTTTCGGGCACTACACCTAACAATCTCCCACTTGCACAAAATGACAAGTAATAATTGTTTTAGAGCACACCCATTCTCATCTTATTCACAACACTTTTCCACTTGCTCTAAAAGCAGATGAGATATATCCCTCAATGCCGTACCCTCCAAGCACTCGACTTGGTGCACTGATTAGTTTGGTTGTCGGCTCGATACGATCTTTAGGATCGAAACGTCGCCGTCCATCTAATCAGCGTGTACACTCTCTCAATATGCTTTTGACCTCTAAAGGATCGAGAAGATCCTTCTAAGCTATCTCTTCACTATTTTCACAACGGCGATATCGGCTCACTAGACCTGGAATTACTCCCGGATCGTAAAGGAAATTCCTAAGCCATATCGCCACTCTAGCCGCCTCCGAAGTCGCTACGTATCCGATTAACTAAAATCGAATTGGCGGTTCCGGATTTCTCCGCACTATAGCTTTATCACAATGAGTAAACATCGAGCCCGAGATCGCCCCTACGATCATCCTTAATCGACTATAAGTCGAATCGATTAGAGTAAACCATATTCAAGTTTGCACCCGAATATACAAGCACATTATTCCTCGTTCTTCCAAGATACTTGAGGACGTACTAAAACCGCTATTCAATGCTCGAATCCGAGATTCGACTACTATTGACTTGTGATAACCTGACTTGCCATTATCCAAGAGAGACTCTATCCCATTTTCTCTTTATCCAAAGATTTAGAGAATCATTCCTGAGAGGTAGGGTAGGACTACTCTCGTTGAATGTTGCATCCGTATATGCAAGATCATCTTAACCAATAAGACGGATGGGATAGCCAATGACTCATTCTTGTGAATATGACCGAATCAAAATTTTAGAATATAGTCCAATTCTCTCATCCAGAGAATCTTGGCGTGTCGGGCTTCGACTTGGATAGCACACTCATGTTGTTTCCAACCGCTTAAGTGTTATCATTCATGAACACTAATACTACTACTTTACCAATATTGATATACAAATCTACGAAAGACTTATCAATATTCTCGGTCAAGTCCACATATTTTAAAACATGTGACTTTAAATGACCGAGAGGTTCTCTTAAATCCATAAAGGATATAAGCCCTGGCAATATCCCGCCATTTGTTCTAACCAAGACCCTTCATTTCGAATGAATCCAGGACTCCGCTTTTTCGGCAAGAAAGTCTCGAGAATCACCCCTATTTTCCTCGTTTCTAACGAAATCTAGCAAGACCGAGTGGTGAGAGAGTTCAAGGTCTGGTTAACTCTCTACTTGTCAGGGAATCACCCCTATACCACTCGGCTTTACGCTAAAAGTTTAAACTTTCCTATTCATTCGACTCTTTTCCGTGTAGATCCAATTGCTCCCATCGGGCCGAGACACTCAGTGGTTCTACAAGAGGTCAACAGAACCTGAGTACCAAAACTCCATTCACGTGGTTAAGGCTTTCAAACCAACCTCTATGATCAGAATCTTATACAGCCCACCGAGAGCCATAGGTTATCAATCACCCCAGCAGACTGTAAAGTCCACAAAATCACAATGTGTCAACGGTTAAACCATACTCCCACTACGTCTTGGGTGGATTGACATTCGGACCTAATAGTATTTATCAGTGTAATCACCAACAACTGATGTTGGATATGGTCCGATTAAATCGATAGTAACTACCTTTGGGTAACCGTATCTCAAGGTTTAAGGTCACATTTATAGATTCTATCGTAAGCCTTGTGACAGTTCAACCGTCACTTTCTGATCTCAAGAATCTTATAACCAACCTTCACTTGTCATATTAAGATATTTTACAAACATTCACAATCTGAACGTATGCGCAAAATCTCCAGTCCTACCTTCAAGCATTAAGTGCTAAATGCCAAATTCACTCATTATCCATAAATTCACTAGCATCTTCTAGGTAGACCTCTCGGTTTACATAATAATGTTAACCGTTATTTTGCAACAATATCTTAATCGAGTTTAGCAGTGTATTGTAGTACATCAATAACTATATATAAAGCAAGTCTATGGTTTCTTCCTTAGTAAAAACATTCCACTTGGAGGCATGCCGAGCATCAGTCCCAAGACTATGTGATAGCCAATTTCTGAGCATGGAATACTCTATTCTCTGCTAAAATCAGAGACTCCTCCTCGTATTCTTTAGATAAACTAAATCGTGTTTCGAGTAGTTATCAGACAAAATGTCACCACTCAAAACACTCCCATTAGCTTGTATCTCTCACTAGACCCTGAAGGTCAATATGAACAAGCTACGTTATTTCTTTAGATCTATTACCCTTTCCCAATTGAAAGGAAGCTTAGTTATTATTCCTTTAAGACAGTGTTCCGAGACTGGGAGATAGGAATCACCCTTAGCCAGTCGTTAGGTCTTATCTCTAGGATATATGCACTAATTAATAGATTTTGAAGAATCGTTTATCTTAATACGGAAACCGTTTGCCTATAATAGTTTAAGACGTGTTACATATACCTTTTCAACATTTCTTAGTGGTTCTGACTTTATCAAACAAAAGTCCGAGTCTCGGATTCGTACTACAAATGTCATATTCACTTTCTATGAGGCAACAATATATCGAGTTGAAAGTGAATCCATTTGTTTCAACGAATCTGTAAACAGAAAAATATTTTTTTTTTGTGATATTCAAGGATAGAATCCGAAATTCATTTCCTTATATCACTCCCACTATTCTAGCTGAAATTACTGCCCGTTGTTACTCTATTAATTGTTAATGCACAGCTTCCTTGTTCTTCCAAAGAACTAAGCTACCGAGTCAAGTTACTCGGTTAAGAAAGTTGCTAAGGATTCATTGGTTAGAGATCCGAAATCACTTTCCTTATCCTATACTTTCTTTATTTAATGTTTCGGTTTAGCCTCAAAACTTCAGTTAAGATGATTAACACTTATAGACATTCTTTCCCATTCTTAACTTTCCTTAAAAGGAAATAGTCTTGAACTAGCAGTTCGTTTGAGTAGACACTACTCATGAATTGTGGGATGTCTAATGAAATCGTTACCCAGTGGGACTAATTTTCTAATAAATTAGAAAAACATAAGACAAAAGCTCCCACTAGTTTATCGGTTCCAAATACCGCCTAACTAGTGACACTTTAATTTATGATTCTCCAATTTTTATTAGAAAATTTCTCGTGTGACACACTACACAATTAAAATTCACTAAGAAGAATTTTATCGTCCCAATCATCTTTCTAATCGACTACAATGCCTCTCGCTCAACACGATTGACAACAGTGACATCCTTATTTATGTCACATAAGTTCTGAACGCTCAAAATATCTATTTTGAAAAATTAATGAACGATTAATAAGTACAACGTTCTAGTTACTTACCACTTTTTAACGAAGTCATTACTAGTCAATTTTACACTAGCGATCCTAGCACCTTAGAGAGATATGTATAATAAATGTAAATAAAATTGACAGAATAAATCCAAATCATACACTACTAATAAATTTTAGGAACTATAAACTAACTACTTATAGTCTATCCTACCGCTCCAAGGATTTAATCTAATACCTCATGCCTCGCCTTAGTAGGTCAAATAGGTTTCGATTAATATTGAAGATCGATTGAGAATCGAACATCTCATTTGTGATCGCCAATCACCTTTCCTTTTTCACCAAGGTATTACCAAAATACCTTTATGAGTGTGACCTATTGTTTCCAGATTTTTAGGTAGACCCGAGTATGCCGCCTTAGGGTCGGTCGCTGACCCGGCGAGTACCCAAAATCCTATCTTTCGAGACCAAGCCTTGAATTTTGATAGCGGTGAAGGCCTTCCTTAGGTGCCAAAATCAAAGCCGGCACGAGGCGTCACCATTCTCTCACGTTGCTTGTGTCAACAGTAGAGGCCGTGGGATCGGCTGTCGCCTTCCCCTCTCTCACTATGTATTTTGAAAAAGTGGTGGGTTTACTAATCACGTTTTTGGACTTGATGTTACATTAAGGAACAATAAATCACAGGCCCGAATGGTGTCGGTTATGTGGGCTAGCCCACCCGACCTATTCGTTGGAACATATGTGGCCGTCGGACGGGTCAAGACTAGGGGAGCTCCGTTGAGCCGTAGTGGCTCTTCGGATGGCTCAGCCTTGCCGGACCCCCATGCAAACGCCACACGTGGAGGGTGAAGTCGATCGAGCCGTAGCTACTGTTGACCACCCAACCGTGGTTAAACCACTTTCAAACCATGTTTGCCCATGATTATCCAATCCTTAAACATCAAACTTTCACGTAGACACTACGGAACAAAAAACGTAATCTCGTCTAGGTAAGGTGGAATTCACCGAGAATCCAACACCTTAACCACGAGGTTTCGGGATTTTACTCCCTATACTTTCGCAGAGTGGGATTCACCGAGAATCCATCACCCAACCTCGACGATTGAAAAAACCCGTGATCCTCGGTTTTTACCCTAATTAGTTTCTAATTAATATCAAACAATTAATTAAAACTAATTGCGTGTTTTATACATACCTAACTAATTCCTCGAATTAATTTCTACATGTATGCATATGGAGTGAAATTAATGATATGATGCATGTCATGGCAATTTTCCGGTTCTACACATACAATCTAAACATGTATTCTAGTGCGGAAAATAAACACTCGAGAAAGGACCGTTGGCGACTCTGCAGTATCTAACCTATTAGAAAATAAATAACCAAACTCTAACTAGGGTTTACAACTTTCTAACATAATCTGCAGCTGTTCAAATTCTTCGATGATCGGGAAACCAAACGAACTCGGATTGCAACGAAACTTTTCAGAACTGTTCTTCACTCCTTGGGATTCAATATGGACGGTTGGATCGGAGTTTTAACTTGTCAATTTTCTCCAGTGAGCCGTCTAACTTGCTGCTGAATCTGTCTCTTACAGCAGCGCATCAGTGACTTCTTGAGGCTGATCGGGAATCGAGATGAAACCCGATCGATCTGAATTTTTTATGCAACGTCAATGACTCCATGTTTATTAAGCTGACCGGTCGGATTTGAGCTTCAACGGTCCAAACTCTTCCAGAAATTCAAGGAAGTCACAGGTAGGGTTTCTGTGAATCCTGCGTTTTTCTGTTACATCAGCCTCTTTGCAGCAACGAACAGATATGGATACATATTCCGATCGACGCCAAATTTTGTGCACTTGTTCTCCATCTTCCGATCCTGATTCTGACCGGAGGGATCGTCGTTTCAACGGCTCGATCAACGGAAAAAATGGAGAAACTAAAGAGCTACTAAACAGATCTATTTTCTGGAAATTAAAATTGCAATAACAAATAAATTACATAATTTCCTATACTCATATGAACGAATTTTCATCGTTTATATGAGTTTACAATAGATCTAACGGGTAAACAGTGCCAACCCCCAATCCATCTCTTCAACCACAACAACTAATCATTATCAATGCATAAAACAATAAATAAAATTTATCTACATGCAATTCCACTACTTTAAATCGTTTAATTATGATTATGACTATATAAATTGTGGAACCTGGCTCCGATACCACATGAAGGATGTAGGATCTTAGATCTAAACGAATTAGATCTACGCGCAGCGGATGGATCACGATTTATTTATCACAATACATAAATAAATGATTTAAACTATTACAAGGGGGTTAAGATTATGTTACCAATATCGGGAAGAGAAGCCTTGATCTTCCGATGTGTTCTCCAAACGGCGGTTGGTGGACATCCTTCTTGATAAACGAACCTCCTTGATATGCAACACTAAGAAAACATGTAGTTTTTCTACTTCTAAAACCCTGCATGCAAAAAACTAATTTTTTTTTTCTCTTTTTAAGTGTGTAGGTTGAATTGTTGCCTTTGCCAATACCCTTGGAATAACTCTCCTTTTATAGGAGAGTAAATCCTTGGTCTCCAAGTATTAATTAATTAAATAAATAAATAATTAAACAAAATAAAAGATATTTTCCTTAATGACTAATTGTGACATGTATCGACCAATAGGAAATCAAATAATGTCATCCAATCAATCATATAACAAGAATATCTTTTATTTTCCATAACACAAGAAAATTAATTCTTGTGCTAAATAAACTCAAATTGGCGGCACACATTAGGTCTTGAAGCCCACATAAAATGCCTTTTATGTGTATTATATTATTTAAATTTAACTAAATAATATCCATGCATATCAATTAATTAGTTCAACAATTAATTATCAATGGCGCCCAAATAAACAAGAATATCACCAATTATGAAGCCACATCGTGACTAGAACCTATAACCAAGTAGCTCCAATAATTAATTATTCTTCAATGTAATAAGTACATTATTAATTCCGGGATTACGCCACCATAAACCCGAAACTGAATTCTACCGATTATAGATGTATACTTATACTCAACCCATAGAGTGAATAAGCGTCCATTGATATAATCACTACATACGGATTAACCCTCCATTCTGAGTAGGAAGTCTCCGTGAACCCGACTCAGAATATCTTATCCTTATTTACCATTAACCCCTTGATGATCAATTAGTTCACATATCCGACTAGTGATCAATTAGTCTAATATGAACTCGGCCGATCGATCACTTTCTTAGGGTTAACAAACAAGGGGACTTTCTCTCTACTTCCCGCAGGAAGGAATGGATTCCATGTCTGTGAAAATCAGAACTACTCACTCATCAAGAGTTAGTGCCAATGAGAAGTGGCTTGGAACACATATTTAAGTGAACCGTAAGTAACACATCAAACACTACCCCGAGACAAGCAGCACCCTGTGATCACCTCAGGATTAAGGTTGATCCATATATGATCATCTAATGATTTAATGAGATTCCTTGATTACGGAATTATATCGAGAAATTCAGATTAAATCGGTCCAGTCCTATATGAATGCCATCATATATAAATGCCCCACGTAGATACCTCTACCGATAGTCCAGATAAGACTATCACACCCTAAGGTGTTCTGGGCGCATTATTGGTGTTTTAATCAAGAGACCCTAAACTCTGATTAAGTTCACCACGGATTTACAGTTTAAGTATATCACCACTAACTCAATCCTCACGTACATGCCATACACTGAGTTAAGCGGTTACATACTGATATACTTAGGGTTTGCAACAGTGTATTACTTACAAGCACAAAGCAAGTAATAAGGTGAGATAAATTCTGTTATAAAAAACAATTACATAAATTGTCTTTTGGGCACTACACCTAACATAAAAGTCTTTTTTATCGTAAATTTTTGTAAATTTCGATTATCTCATAAGGTAAACTTTAAATTAAATAAATATAGCAATGGGTATTTATGGGATTTTAGACGTGAGATTTTATTTAGCGGCAATCTGGGGAATGTGATAACCTTATACTCCCAAATAACCCCAATCCCTTCATTTTACCAAACACAAAAAAAGAGGCGGCAATGGCTTAAGAGGGGAGAAGCGTAAAGTCCCACGTCGGTAAAGTAATAGGGTGTTTACTTACGTATAAATGTGAGACATAAATGTCTCGTCAACTCGGGCTAGATCTTTTAGACCAAACGAGGACGACAATCTAAGCAGTTGACCGGATAATTTATGACTCATTTAGCGCCTTCAGACCCAAGTTCTAGGACGTTACAGATTGGTATCAAATCCGACTATCATACGGACCTAAGTGCCACATCGTGAGAGATGGTGAGGGCCACCTCTAAAATTCTCTGTTTGGGACGGGACTGAGACAAATTCTGGCGAGGACGACAGTCCTTTATAAGGGAGGAGAACGTAAAGTCCCACATCGGTAAAATATTAGAATCATCACCCCATATCTGTGTGAGACATAAATGTCTTGTCAACTTGGGTAAGCCCTTTTAGAACAAACGAGGACGGCGGTCTAAGCAGTTGAGTGGATCATTTATTACCCATTTAGCGTTGTTAGACCCAAATTCTAGGGCGTTATAAGAAGAGCGATAGTAAGAGGGAGAGAATATTCAACTTTACGATCCATACGGTCGTTAAAATCGCAGACGAATCACACCACGATGCTCAACACGACGAGGGGAACAATCTGTGAAAGTTTCACGACGATCGGTTGAGGTTGCATTTTCAAGAATCAATGGTTGGGATTTTAGGGCTTTTGGCTTGCTTTGTAAAATCTTGGGTAAGGGGGTGTTCTTCATCAATTGAGATTGTATTTGGGTTTTTGTTGCATAAATGATGTTGTTTTGTTGCAGTTGAACGGGTATTTCAATTTGGTGTGATTTGGGTGATTTTGGGGTGATGAACATCAAAAAATCGACCAGCTGTTCTGCAATATTTTGAAAGTGGCGGGCACCACATTCATAGGGGTAGTCGCAAAACTGATGAACATTCAAACTGAATTTCCAGGTGATGTGTGGCTGGTACCACTGTGTGAGTGGCGGACGCCATCAGGTCAGAATTCTTGACTGGTCTTCTGGTGGTCAAATAGCGGGCGCCAGTATGTAGAAGGCGAGTGCCACCTTAGGGTGGCGAACGCCACAATGCAGGTGATGGACGCCAATGAAAACATTAGGATTTTATGAGGAGTAGAATTTGGGTCCGAGGTGACACTATGTGGGTGGCGGATGCCACAGTGCTGAAAGGGTTCAGAATGATCTCCGAAGCATGAGGATTGCTTGTGTTTCTTCCTCGGCTTGAATGTGTACTTATTTGGGAGTAGTAATTGTTAATTGACAACAACTAAGATGGAGTAGAAGAAAAGACAATATCAATTACAAAGAATCCAGTACTTCACTCAAGAACAAAGCATATTGTTGTAAGACATCATCTCATCAGACATCATGTTGAGAAATGAGATGTAATCTTGAGGTACATATCTACAGAAGATCAATTGGCTGATATATTCATAAAGCCACTCAGTCATGAAAGATTTTGCAAGTTAAGAACTGAGTTGGGAATAATTGCAATTGATTAAGTTACAAGGAGCGCGCAGCTAACTGGAGTAATCAGCGAAGTGACTTCACTAGTTGACTGAACCTTTGCCATTTTGGGTGCGCTCACTTGGCAGGTAAGACACTGGTACCATCGAAGTCCACTTCACCGATTATTAAGAACAATTGTTTTGTTATAGCAGCTCAGTAAATAGGCCACTACACCGGCCTAGTGATCAACCAAGTCACTCAACCGCTAAAAGCAATGGAGAAAACATCGAAGTGAAGTGTGAAATGTATTTTTTTTATATATACAAGTGGAAAATCAGAGATTTATGGAGCCTTTGTTTTGTGAAGATTACACACGTGGATTTTTAATCAGACACAAGGATTGATCTATGGAAGTTATTATTTGATAAGGGAGAATGACGGCAACGCCTCGATTCGTGGGCTTTATCATTACTTGCCTCAATCCTCTCTCCCATTATCCTTGTTAACTGGGATTTATATACACCAAATCACGCCATTACTTCTTCAAAATCTCTCCATATTCAACCGCGTTAACACACTCAAATCTCCACTATATAAATAACACTTCGGTTTTTCCATGGTTCTTTACGCTATCTTTGAAACTCTTAAACCCTATTACCTCAAGAAATTTCAAAGCTTTCTCTCTAAAAAAACCTCAGAAATGGCCACATCTTCCTCAACCACAAAGTCCGGAAAACAGTACGATAAATCAATTGCAACAGGGTCATTTTTCCAACCCATACACTATACAAACTTGTACGACGACGATTTACAAGCAAAAAGATTGGTGATGGCTGCACCAATTTAGGGCTGATGACCTTCCTCAACCCTCATATTACTGGCATTTGCTACGAGAGTCTCATTTCCTTCTGGAAAAATGTCAAATATGTCTCTGGACTCTTTGCTAAAGATGGTGAAGAAAGTGAAGATAAGATAGTCGCTACTATCAACGGCACATAAGTGGTAATTACGGCAAAGTTAGTTCACCAACATCTTCATCTCCCAAATCAAGGACACGCAAAAGTGAGGCTTGTTCCACAAGGCATGGATTCGTTTTGGCTGGAAATTGGAAATGTTGCCACCGCACAAAAAAAAAAGTTCAACTGCCTGAGATCTGCTCTCAAGAAACCCTTCATTGAATTTAGCTTATTGACTGGGAAGAACATCAAAGGCAAATTAGGAGCCATGAATGCCATGACCGAAGCAAGGATGAGACTGATGGGTATTATCTACAATGGCCTGGAGTTTGACTGGGACACCTATTTTTTCAGACGGCTCAAGGAACAAATCAAAGAGAGATAACTGTAGCTGAAAAAGGGATAGCTAAAGGAAAGATGAAAAAGGGATTTTATGGGTAAAGAACTGTCTGTTGAAGTGTCTGAATATACTTTTTGTGGCACTTCATCGATTGCATAATACTAAGGTAATGTATACCTATGTCAAACAACCAAAAGCAGCAGGAGGAGAAAAGAGGAAGAAATCAAGTAAAAGCACTTCCGGTCAAAGGAAGAAACAAAAGGTCCAAAGAAATCTGGTCAGAGAATCTTTGGCAAAATTGAGAGATGAGGAAGAAGAACAACAATAGGCACATGAAGAAGAAAGCAGTGATGATGGTGAGTATCAAGAAGGAGATATTAACGAGGACTCAGGAGAAACTCTTGAAAGGGACATTGATGACAGAGTTGCAGAATATCTAAACTGGAAAATGGGAGATTCCAGGATTCAACTATCTGAATCTGCAAGAATGTTTGATGAAGAAGCTTGGTTCTTTGGATTTCTTGGTGTCACAACCCTTGTAGGTGTAATTGATGAAACACTCCTATGGGAAATGATAGAAAAGGCCAAAGCCAGATTGCTTAAGTCCTCTGATGATGAGGATGTCAATGATGATCAAACTGATGATGATCATGATGATCAGAGTGATGGTGACAATGGTGATGACGAAGGAGTAGCAGATGCAATTGATAATGATCATAGTGATGGTGACAATGGTGATGGGAGTAGCAGATGCAATTGATAATGATCAGAGTGTTGGTGACAATGGTGGTGATGGAGTAGCAGCATATGCAATTGATGATGATATCACTCTGCATGCCTTTTTACAAAAAAGGGAGCAACTAAGAAAACTGAGACAGCTAAGGGAACTACTGAACAAACTAAGGTTGGGGAACAACTCTCAGTTGACACATTAGCTGACCCAACAATAGGGTTGGATGTCGGATCGGCGCACGCAACACCCAAGAAAGTCAATTCTCAGCAGAGAGCAATGGGGAATTGTTGAATAGATGTCCTAAACCCAATCACTACTACAAAACATGATATATGTCACACTTAAGAAATGATAACAATCACAATTTTAATAAAACCGAGATAAAGATAATATATATCACACATACAACTGAGATAAGTTATATCAATCAATCTCATTTTTAAAGTGTGACTTAATTGATATAATAAATTTATCACAATTATTGAAAAACCGAGATAATTATATCAATCAATCTCACTTTTGAACTGTGACTGAATTAATATGATATTTCTGTCACGGTTATTAAAAATGCGAGATAAAATATAATAATCAATCTCACTACTAAACAATGACTGAATTGGTATGATATTTTTATCACAGTTATTGAAAAAGAGAGATAAATTATATCAATCAATCTCACTTTTAAACTGTGAATGAATTGGTATGATATTTTGTCACAATTATTAAAAAAACGAGATAAATTATAACAATCAATCTCATTTTTGAACTGTGACTGAATTCATATGATATTTTTATCACAGCTATAAAAAAGCGAGACAAATTATATCCATTATTACAAAAGGAGACACAGATCACACTTATATAATGATAAGGATCACACGTTTAAAATAACTCAGACAAGGAAAATGTATATATCACACTTAAATTTTTTATCACAATTGTTGAATAAACCGATATGGATTATACCAATAAATCTCAGTTTTTAACTGTGATTAAAATGGTTAGATATTTAATATTTAGGTTTCGGTTTTTAGGTGTCATTGATTTTCTTTCACTATTACAAAAGGATAAACATTACACTTCAAAATGACAAAGATCTCAGTTTATAAAACCGAGACAAAGAAAGTAAAATGAACACATTAACTTTTTATTATCATGGTTTTTAGGAAAATTGAGACAAATTAAAAACCAATCAATCATAGTTTTTAACTATGATTAAAATAATTGATATTTTATAACGAGATCTCAGTTTAGTGTGGTCGAAAATGAGAAGAAAGAAGGCATTGGCACAATGGTAATTAGTGTGTCTCCTTAATTCGGAGTATCCGAGTTCGAGCCCCATCGGGAACAAAACATGTTTGTGGAAAAAAAGAAAGATCACACTTTTTTAGGTGTGATTGAAATTAGAATAAATCTCGGTCTTTAAGTGTGATAACAACTAAAATAAATCACATTTTTTAAATATATTCAAATTATAATAGATCTTGGTTTTTGAGTGTGATAACAACTATAATAGATCATGTTTTTAAGTGTGATAACAACTTTAATAGATCACAGTTTTTAAATGTGATTGAATTAAAGTACTTCATGTCACACCTCAGTATGCCACACTTTGGAAACCGTGACTAATATGAATATATCACATTTAAAAACTGTGATCATTATACCTTTTTGTAGTAGTGAATCGGGTTGACCGGATCCGACCGGGTCGGGTCATTTACAGTCTGTTTAAGTTCATGTAATAACTTTATTATGATTAATAAAAGCATTTTTGTAAATATATACTTTGTTTATTTATTAGACCAATTATGATATTGTGTATATGATAACGTCCTTAGTATTAAACTGTGATAGAGAAACCATGATAGGGATTATGGTTGATGAGATCTCTAATCATTTTAATAAGTTTGATACTTAAATGTCTCTAGGCTGGTGTACTGTCGAATAGGGCATTGATAGTACGAACAAACTGTCACGTATTAGTTGTCTTCTGTCTTTAAAGGGGCAGGGATAGATCTCGTCTATCCAAGTGTAGTGACACTTGGACTATACGTGGACGTGTATTAGAGAATGCGTACGTTAGATTGACCCACTTACACTGTTAAGTGTCACATTATGTGACGGTTGTGTAATTATCCTTAGGACCGGAGTCTGAATGGCATCACGGTGTGGATTGTCATGCTTTGACCCTATTGAGGTTTCCCTTAACCATGGGGCGATCATGCGGTAGTGATTGGGTATGATACTGAAGCATGTGGAGTATACATGTCAGGTCGTCTGGGAATCGCATACCCTATGAGTAGGAGTGAATATCCGAAAGGGCCTTCCCATAAGAAATGTCTAGTTCTCGTGAATCTTTGCAAAGTGGGAGTAAATGAGTTAATCCGAGAGAGCTTGATATCCATATTATGGGATACGATCAAGATACGATCGTATGGATATTACTATAGCGATAGGATTCTATTTACACGCTAACCGAGCACATAAAAGGTAGTAGTCATTGTTTATTGACTTTTCCGATGATTGGGGGTCATGGACGTGTTGCTAGATGCTATCCATGATCGTTAGAGGTGAAGGGCATTTTCGTAATTGCGCCTTATGTCTACAGCCAACATATTCGGAAGCCTATCGGGTCACACACATGTGAATATCGAGTCGGATTAAAATGCGGTTATAGTTGATGACCAAATAAGGAAAGTTTCATCTCTAGACTATAAATGTTATAGTGGTAAATTAATATGGTGGTATTTATTTATTATGAATAAATATAATACAAGATATTAATTGTGATGATTAATTAAATATATATGTATTTAGATACATATTTTGAAATTTATATGTATATATGATAAATATGTATTTTGTGAATTAATCATAGCTTTATATTAATTAAGGAAAATCTCAAATCCCAATATTTGAGGATAGGGGCGCAAGTCATTAGTGTACTAGATACACTTGGATTGTGCAATTGAATTAATACGATTACCATAATATTAATATTAGACAATTATCTAAAAGGACACCCAAAACAAACACTTAGTTATAAGAACACAAATTAGATAGATAGACTCAAATACCCTTAATGAAGAAAAAAATAAAAAATAAAAAAAGGGAACATGCGCTGTGTTGTTGTTGTGATTTGTTTTTTTTTTTTAATATTTTTTTTCCGGGATGTTGAGAGAGTAGATTTTTTTTTCTTTTTCTGGACGTTGAAAGAGGTTTTTTTTTTTTTTTTTGGGACCACCGCGATGGATTGACCACTACGATACAGTGACCATCGAGATGCAGTGACCACCGCGATGTAGTGACCACCCCGATGCATTGACCACCGCAATGTAGTGACCACCGCGATGCATTGACCACCCCGATGTAGTGACATTTGATGATGTGACCACCGCGATGCATTGACCACCCGCGCTGCATTGACCACCGCGATGTATTCACCACCGCGATGCATTCACCACATCAAGGCATTCCTCACCCCGATGCATTAACCACCGCGATGCAGTGACCATCCCAATGCATTGACCACCGTGATTCATTGACCACCACAATGCATTGACCACCGCGATGCATTGACATCGGCAATCATATATGCAGTGACATCGGCAATCATATATGCATGACTTCAACAATTTATGCAGTGACATCGGCAATCAGATATGCAACGACATCAACATTTTATGCAGTGACATCGGCAATCAGATATGCAGTGACCACCGTGATGCAGTGACCACCCCCAATGCAGTGACATTTGATGATGCGACACCGAGATGAAGCGACACCACGATGACGTTTGATATTTTTCCGACTTAATTTTAGAAAATCGATTTTTTCTTTATAAATTCGACTTCAAACGGCTATATTTTTTGATAAAAAACTCCGATCAACATAATTATTTCACCCTAATTCATATTTTTTCGTCCTCTTTATTTTGATATCTCATTTGATATTTTTCCGAATTAATTTCAGAAAATCAATTTTTTCTTTATAAATTCGACTTCAAACTGGTATATCTTTTGATATAAAACTCCGATCAACATAATTCTTTCACTATAATTCACATTTTTTCATCCTCTCTATTCTGATATCTCATTTTATGAAATGATACCTTATGTAGTGACACACAATAACACCAACATTTTATGAAGTGACATTAACACCCAAATTGCATAAACAAGAACTTTGTAAATTGTATATGCAGTGACATCGATATCACTGCATCAATTCTCTAACTGTAAATGCAGTGACATCAATATCACCGCATCAATTTCATTCCAAATCATTCACAAACCCACCATCAACGTATAACTTTTCGTTCTTTGTTGCAAGGTGATGCATGTTAAACTAATTGATCATTATTACATCATGAGCAACGGTGTCGATACATGATATGACACTCGTTGTGTCACAACGGTTGTGTCCGGATCATTACTCAAAAAAAAGAAAGGAAAAAATAAAACATCATCCAAAGCCTTTCATAATCTTACCAAAGCATCCAACTTTTATTTCTATTTTTTCACATTTCCAATACATTAGAGTTTAGAAAGCTTTCCGGCATAAAGAATGGAAAACCATTAAGGTTTGGCCCTGATTGAACCATTTTGCCCAAAACCAAAATCTGGATATTATAGTTGTCATTTGCAAGGGCAACAAGGCGTATCAACATCCTTTCTCCAAGATAAATTGCTTTGTCATCGCATTGTCATTATAGTTGTCATTAGCAATAATATATGAATGACATCAACAATTTGTGTAGTGACATCGGCAATCAAACAGTGGCATCAACATTTTATGAAGTGACACCTTATGCAGTGAAACTCTTAGACTGAAATCCTTGAAGATTAACTCCACTCAAAAGATAGGTAGAAGATTAGCAACTTCCATGAGGAATGATAATCTGTATTGCCAAATGTAATACTTAAGTTTTTATTGCCAAATGTAACACTTAGTATAAAATGTTTTCTTTTTTTGTTTTTTTTTTTAAAATTACAAGGAATATGCATCGTCGAACCAAAACCGAACAAAAAATTTCAGTTTCTCTACAATATTAACCAAACCGGAAACAACTATTAACCGAACCGATTGAACGACTACGGATCGGTTCGCTTTCGGATAAACTGTATCCATGTACACCCTACATCCAATACACCAACATTTTATGAAGTGACACATTATGCTTGTATTCAAATACTTCATTTTCACATTTATGAAGTGACACATTATGCTTGTATACGGACACAACGAGTGTCACAAGGTGTATCTACACCGTGTATCAACTGAGAACAAATGATCAGCTAGTCACCGATGAACAGTAAAAGACATGTCTTAATGTATTCAGCAGGCAACACTACAGCAGATAGTAATTCAGCAAGGCCTCAGCAGTAGGTTACCATGTGGTGGCTCCTGATTTAAGAGGCTATGGAGATTCATATTTCCCTGTTTCATCTTCTTCTTATACTCTTTCATATTGTTGCTGATCTTATCTCCCTTCTTGACCATTTTGGTGAACAACTATAGGTACCTACTACTTAAACTACTTCTACAGAGTATAGTATGTTTCATAGTTTAAAACTCTACTCAATTTGATTCGAATTGAATTATATTTTGTTGTTACTTTTATCAAAAGCATATGTAGTAGGAAATTGCTGATATGATCCCATTACAAGTGCTGGGCACAGAATTGGATTCTCCCATTGCAGCCGCTTTGCCAGACGGATCTACATCAAATTGGAAATCTCAAATCATGGTCTAATACTTGATGAAGAATGGAATTATAACTAAAAAATGGTAAAATGCTTCCATTTTACATCAAATTTGAAATCTTTTCCTGAATATGTTGAGAATTGGCACAAAACTACATTTATGTGGGAGCCAAAGAAAACCGGCGACCAAAAAATGGCAATCTTTTATGGCCAAGCACAAAACTAAATTGATTAGATCAACATAATAGCCAAAAACAAAAGAACCTAAAAGCAGTCCACATTCTTCAACAGCAATTAACAAATCGCTTTCTTACGTTCACAAAAAAGAAAGAAAATTAAAAAGAAAAAAGAAAAAAAGAAAAGAAAAAGGAACACCAACCAGTTGAGATAAATTGTTGAATCTTTTTCACCGCTCGATAGATAATTTGATCTGAAGAAGGATGTGCGTGAAATTCGAACCGGGGATGGAACTTAATGCTATCAAGGAGAGGCAAGGTCGTAGTGTTCCGGCAACAAATTTCCCGGTGCTGGATGGAGTCTGTGGAACTGGCAAGATGAGAGGGAACTGTACTGATGGAAGTTGATGGGTGAATTTGTGGAGGGTGAGTCTTATGAATGTTAGAAGAAGGGTAATTTAGGAAATTTGAATAAATGTGTCATTATAACTAATTATCTTTTTTGGGTGTCATATATATACTAATTAAGTTTCAAAACACGCTTTTATAAACTAATAACACTATTAATATTGGATATCAATTGATTTTTAAAATAAAGATATTTAAGAATATCAGATTTATTTAAAATAAAAGAGATAAATCAATCAAATAAATTTTCCTTATTTTATTGTGAAAATATTTTTCTTTCTCATTAATCTACTGTAAGCTTCTCCAAATCGATAAGAAGGCAATAGGGACGCAGTTACTCCTATAAAAGGGAGGCTTGACTAAATTTTTTATGACATCATTATTCCAAGAAAGAAATTGTTTTGAAAAATAAGAGAGCTTTTTAAAGAGAGTATTATGAGGAAGAAAATGTCGACTGTGAATCGAGTTTTTTCTAAGAAAGAATCCAGGAGGATTCGGCGAGGTGTTCGTGTGGATAACTGATAGAGTACGGACGTTTGGATGGCTTGCGTGCATCTACATCCATTGGACGGTCAAAGCTTCAATCTTTAAGATCAAGAAAGACATAATCTTTTTCCTCCTTTTATATATGTTTATTGTTTAAACGGAGTCGATCCTTGGATCGGAAATCAAATTTTAATTTTCCGCTGCACTACTCGTTTGATTTCCTAAAAGGAAGGAGAGACATTATCACAACTGAAATCACCACCACTCAAGTACTCTAAGAAGGAAAAGGTGATGCTGATGTTACTCAACCAGCAGTATAAAACTAGGAGCCTGAACTGGTCTTTCCCACACCCACTCCTTCACCACAACATGAACCACAACAAAGAACCGAACTCCGAACCAAGATGAGACACCATCATCGGTCGACCTAAGGCAAGCTATCTCTCAAATTCCTTCCGGTATATCAAATGAATCCTTTCAATCAGCCAGATGATGCCTTGGTGGATAAGTTAGTACAACAAGTACTCTATCTCAAAACTATGTCAAGAACCTTCAAGGATGAGAGTCAATCAATAGAGCGAAGATTCCAAGCAGCTTCTTTGAATACATAGATGCACAAAATGTGGTAGTGTAGAGGCAAAATGATTTCATGCGGAAGATTAATGCCAACCTTTCCAACATACTTGTAGCCTAAATGAGCATGTCTCACTTGAAAATCAAAGCTATGGCATCCGCAATTGGCTCTAGAATGGCGTCGATGATTCAAAACTATCAACTCACGACAAAAGGTTTACATCTATTGAATCCAAATTGGATAGTCTGATCAGCACAAATGAGACTACCAATAGCATTCTGTTACAACAACATGATGATGTTGCCAAAAAGGGGGAAAGAAGTGATAAGCCTGAAGGTTCAACAGTCAGACCCCCACACTTTACAGATGAACAAATCAGAGCAAGAGATAGAGAATTGAGAATAAGAGCTGAGGCTGAAGAACAACAAAAGAGAGCCTTGAAAGAAAGGGAAAGAACTAAAATGAGCCCCGCTTTGTCTACCATTCCCGATTCGAAGGAGAGATGATGACAGAGACATATCGTGCAATCAAAGAAAGGCTTGATCTAGCAAACAAAGAAGCTCTGTAAGTCAACATCGATCAAGCACTAGCGTAAGCGTTGGAAGTGGACCAAAACACTCTGCTTAAAGGTACTCAGTCGTAAAAGGAACTTTACATCATTCGAAATAAGCAAGAAAAAAGCGGCAGATGATGAAAAATGTTAAAGAATTCTTCAGAGTTCAAGACACATTGTATCCAAACTTGTCACAAGATGAAGCATGGGCAGACTGGCATAGCTTTGAAGATGATGATCTGGTAGTAGACATGGCAAAGATGTACAATGAAACAAAGAGACAATATGCATCCCTAAAGCAAGGAACAAGGGAAGGAACATCTGGCTCAAGCAGCAAAGCAAATCAATCAGTGCCCCTCTCTGCAAAAGGCCCTGAGGAATTATCAGTGAAGACAAGAGGAGTTCAATAACATGACAAGATTTTTCAAACCCATGGGCATGTTAAATTCTCAACAATTGTGGGTAATGTACAAAGATATGAAGTTTGCAGATCCACACATTGCTTAGGCAAAGACCAGATTAACATAACACTTTGGAGAGCCTTAGACATATGAAACTATGCCTGATTTCAACAGGCTTTTTGACAAGAAAGCCTTCCTAGGTCTTACCTACAACACTGCATTGGAATACTGAAAATGGAAGTTTTCAGAAATTGACTGGAAGGACTTGGAAGGGATTCAAACTATAAAGTTCAAGAGGTACAAGGAAAATCTAAGAAACTTTAGTTGTAATAATGCTACTCTGTTTTAACATCTTTATGCCCTTTATGGATGGATATAATTGTTGTGTTTTATTCTACTTTATATACACAAGTGTTTGAATTTATATTCAGGCTTATGAGGGTTTTGGCATCATTAAAAATGGGGAAATTGTCAGGAACATTTTATTGTTTTGATGATGGCTGTACTAGCTGTTATAGCAAGCCTGAAATAAGTCTAAATGAGTAGTAATGTTTGTATAGGCTTTACTTAAAAGTAAGACATGTTGTATAAGTTCATTCAGACAACCACTGTAATAGACTAGTAGGCCGGCTCAAGAAAGACTTTGAAGCGACTTAGTGAAGACGACCAAGGAACCAAAGATAACGTGTTGAAGACTCTATGGTCTAACTTACAACCAAGGAAGTCCTGTGATGACCTTGGGTAAGTCTAAGTGATGAAATCTATTCTTTTAATATGGTGTACACCGATCTCACCCAAATCAAGGATCATTGAAGTACAAATATACATTGGATATCGTGAATCAATGTAGAAGGAAAAACAATAAACCGCAAAGAGAAAGTTCTCGCGGTGACTAAAAGAATAACAAAAGAAGAGTATCTCAATGGTCGAACAACCAAGTAAGTCAAATCTGATACTCATGAGATCTGCAATATAATTAAATCGAAGATCAAGCAATTAATGCAGAATCAATGAAGGACGGATTTTATGATGAACGTTTGAAGAAAATCCGGATCATCAAAATCCCTTAAGGAGGATTAAATCAAACCAGAATCAAGGATGATTCTGAGAATTAAATAGCCAACGGACGAATTTTCAAATTAAGGAAATCAATGTTATAAATAGAAGGCATTGACAGAAACACAATGTGACATCCCGACTTTTTAACGCTTTTCTATCGTTTAGTATTTTATAAACGATGTCTTTTTACGTTGATTTCAAACGTCTACCTTATCATATTTTAAATGTTTCTTTTTATGACAATTGGCGACTTAAAAAGGATTTACGTTACTTGTAGTAACATATATATGTATTATAAGTGTATATATCTGTTTATGTAGGTATGTGCATGTTCTATATATGTTTGGATAATTATGGAAACCAAAAATATAATCATAAAATTTGTGGATAGGCCATGTTAGTGTGCTAATGAAGACTATTTGGTGTTTGGTAATTAAGGTGATGACTCACGTTTTGGAGAAATGGTTATAAAAGCCATGCAAAGATATCTTATGCTTGTATAATACACATTTTTATATATATTATATATGTTAATAAATACTGTGTGATTTGGATGTAAATTAGATGTAATATATATTACCTCGGTGTTAAATACTAGTCCGCGGCTGATTTACTTACTAGCTAAGTCTCGATGCAAGCACAACAAAGTGGATAGCTATCGACGTAAGGCTAGTTTACTTAATGACTAAGGTTCGACGCAAACCACGACAAAGTGGATAAATTCGATGTGAATACATGAGGTGATGGACGGATATTTTTACATCATAAAACGACATGTAATATGTCGTGTTATTATTAAACGGTGCCACGATTAGATAATTACAAAAGGGAATAAGGTTGGCCGACTCTCGTAGCCGACTTCCTTAAAGTCGGCCTATCCATTTGTAGTATATATATATGGATGCAGCAAGAAACAAGAAAGAATATATACTTGAACTATTCCCCACTCGCTGAACACCTTTGTATTTGAATACATATGTACACACTATATAATACTCCCTCCGTTTTTATATATACGTCGCAGAGAGAAGAATCATACAGATTAAAAAAATAATTAATATGTGTATTGGAAATGTATTTTTGTATTGGAGATGTAAATGTTTTGTTGGTAAAGGAGTTTTTAATATTGGAATTGTGTTTTTTTTTTATTGGAGATGTAAATATTTTGCTGGTAAAGAAAGAAAAAATAATAAATCTTTGCGTTGGAAATGTAAAATGATGAGATAAATAAAAAAATGCAAAACTGAAATGTGATGTATAAAAAAACGGAGGGAGTAGAAATTAGATTATATTTATGGAGCAATTGTGATACACCTAAGGTGCTATAAAGAGTCGAATACTTAGTGTTCGATTAATAGCAGGAGAGGCGAACTAATGTCCGACTGAATTCAACTGAGATACAACTTGTGTTCGACTATATCACTGTGAGATTCCTTATTTGTTACATTTTGTAATACTTGTTCTTTTAACTGGTTACATCGCTTTATCACCGTAACGTTTTCTTGAATGTTTATATCGCTTTTGACACGATGAAAACTCTATTTAACGAATACACTGTTTTGTCTTTCAACCAGTTATATTGATCTGGCATCCTGAGGTTATTTCAATTGTTTAAAACTGTTTTATCTCCGTTAAATTCTATTTAACTGAGATGTATATTTGTATCCTAGGTTCTTTTGTTGAAGTCACTAGTTCAATGTGTTGTCGGATTGCGATAAAGCTTCTTTTGAACACCGCTACTTCATTGTGTGGGTTTTCTTAGCCACTACCTTTATTTCCAAAGTACCACACAAAGTAACCACCGAAGATATTCTTCAATATCTTCTTTGATGTCACAAACGAAACACAATCAGACCATACACCCCTTACTTCGACCTAGTCGATTCCTTTATCACTAAATCTATTCATCGTATAGACTCCGACCACCAAACCTTTATCATCAATTGTTTTCTTACATCTTGTGTGATATTGGTTGTTTTCCACAATTTAACTTACATCCTCACGATGATACATTTACTTATCCCGCCAAATTGGCCTCAGATACTTTGTTTGACTAAGCCACATATGCCTTTATTATCCTTTTCTACTTCAAGGCTAAGCCATGATTATCGAGATAAACTTGAGATATTCTTACCTCTTAAGTAATCGACATCATTTGTGAGAGCTCTACTGGCTTCATCACCACTTTGTGATTGAAGTCTTCCACTGATTGTTCACTTATCAGAAGTTTTCATCTGCAACACCCATATATCCTCTTTTACTGAATTCACAAAGCACCTAGCATCTATGTTGTTGATTTCTTTCTGAGTCACCGTAAGACTCGTTACCTTTATACATTGTTGTGATTTGTGTCATGTGAGTGTGGATCTCTTAGATCTACATACGTATGTTAACTTTTCATTGATAATACATGTAACCTATACATAGGTATTTGTGTCACATGTGAAATGTGTGATATGTGTAATATCGCTTCAGCTACTTGAATTATCGTCTCGTGATACGCTTTTGCTACTTGACTTTGCCTATTGATCGTTCTTGTGATGCCTTATGGCTACTGAGTTAATCTATGATACGGTATGTCGTTATTGGCACATAACCGTTACTGGGGTCCGTAAGCAGGGACTTGATCGGTTAGAAAAGCTTTGGGCTGACAACTTGGTCATTTCCTAATCCTGTTTCACCTTGGTCAAACATGGTTAGGAGGTTAGCCACGTAAGACCGAAGGCTCTGGCGGATGATCCCGACATCTCGCAAAACTCGACCGCCGCTTATTTCGGCATTGGAGTGTGAGGTAGCTTCATCTGGTTCTGAGGGGTTACAAGGTTGATATCTTGTTATATCTACTGTCTGGTATGATCTTTGACCCTTATGTGGCCATTACTGCTTATATACATATTATTGTATATATGAATGTGTTTATCTGCTATGTGTAGTTTCAACTGTAGTATCTACACATTATACACGCACTGAACCTCTCTGAGTTTAAAAGACTCACATCTCTTGCGAAAACTTTTTCAGTGTTACAGGTACGGTCGTTTACTTTGGGTAGATTCCAGGTGGTTGAGTAGAAGATAGAAATGATGATGAGAGTGATGTCATTATTTGGGATCCTGATGGTGTTGCGCCAACGTATTAGATAGAATGTTATAATTAATCATTGTAGTTATATGATGGAACTAGTTGTTGTATGGTTGTAAATCATTAATGGATTATATGAATTATCTTTATGGATTATTTTATTGGGATTTTAGTTTTATTTCTTCAAGTCACGGCGAGAGCTTGTTGGCCGCCTCCCACACCGACCCTTAGTGGTAGGGGAGCCGGGCCGTCACAACAAACACATGAATACACACAAATAGATCAAAGAACACTAAGTCTTTGAAACTCACAAATTCACAAGCCTTATTTCGAATCGAAAAGATATATCCAGAGGATCGAACTCAAAAAACAAAGTATCAAATCTACATCAAGTACTGAGTCTGATCAACCCTCTGTGAATCCAATTCACACCAAACTGAAGCAATTGAATCAGATTGTCTGAGAAGGAATTGCAACCTTGAAGTGATAGTCATCAAGGATTTGTTCCCAGGAGGCGTGTGGAAGACGAGTCACAAAGCTTTTGTAGCCAGGAGTGATAGTGCAGTAGATTGTGAAGCTTGTGTAGCCAAGGACAATCATAAGTATTCTAATGGTGAAAGACAATAGTGATTTCCTCCAATCATCACATGAGAAGAGTGGATTAAGGGATTACACCACCATGAACCACTATAATCTTTGTGTTCATTTACTTACTGCACTTTACTTTACAACATTTCTTTACCGTACTTAATTTATAGTCAGGGTGTGCTTGAACCACTTTGAAACAAATTTTAAGAAGGGACTTATCTGCTGCCCAAAAGCTTTTTAAATAGGAAAAGTTTTTGCAACTCCAATATAGTCATTCACCCCCTTTGACTATATTTACACCCTTGTCTGGGACCAACACAAATTCCGACGACTTCCTGGAATGCTCACGCGATCGCGGGATTGCCTCAGCCCAATTCTCGAGGTTTGAACAGATTCTAGGAACACACGCAAGGGCGTGAGCACCATGCCCTGCTGCGAAATTCTGACGGGGGCAATGAGCCGTCCCATCCATCTACTCCACTATCCTACCTTTCCCTCTTCCCCGTTACTCCACCATTACTCCGTTCTTTCTCAATCCCCTCAATCACCTCAATCTCATCCCCTCTCATTACTCTTTCCACTATCCCACTTCCAACCTTCCACCTTCACCACTCCACTCTTCCTATTTAAACCACACTTCACCCTCACCATTTCCATCACCAAAATCACCATTACCATTTCTCCTTCTTCGCCTTCTTCTTCATTATCCAATTCGGCCACCACCACTACCATTTCCCTTCACCATATCACATAACCACACACCCTTTTCATCTCATAAATCCTAAATCCATCAACTAATGCTGCTGCTGTTTCAGTCAAAGCTCCGATTCTGCAACACTAAATCTCCATTAGTGTTCTGACAGGCTGCAGAATTCCTAGAAAATTCAATCCTAAAAGCGAGCAAGGTTGTGAGAGCAGCTACCCTACCATAGCTGAAATTAATTTCAATAGATTCAGAGTCATATCATCCAGTTCCATGGCAGGAAGAGCAAACCCACCTTCGAGACGTCGAGGAGGTCAACATAGAGTTCAGGGTGATGTCGTCCCTCTTATTAACGGTGTTGCCCAGTTCACCTCTGTATGCGATTACTGAGTCTTTAAGACTCATTGGAATGCTCGGTCGGTTTCACAGAACACACGGCATTGACCTCAATGATCGGTGGTGACATCATACCACGAGTTCTTTAGAACCATGGTATAAATGGACACGGCTCTAATCCCGGATGCATTCAACGCCACCATTGATTGTGAATTTTATGCTTATGTAGCGCGAACCCCGAGTCTCATGTTTCTATTGTTCGGGATTCACATTGATTTCTATCGAGAGTATCAATGCCTACTATGGCATTGAAATGCACCATTTCACGAGGAGGAATACACCACTGCTACTAGGGAGCGCGATTTGGATCGTTTGATGACTATCGCTGTGCATTTTGGTATTCAGTAGGACTACAATGCTGATGGCTTCCCCACTACCTTCTAGTCAAATGAGTTGGATTGGAGTGCAAAAAACTGCCGCATAGGTTTGTCGTTACACACCTTGTGCCCAATTCTCATAGCGATTCTGTCACTTATCGGCATGTCGAGCTCATGTACTTTCTCGATGTCGAGAATGACGTGAAATTTGTTTGTTTGATGTCTACGAATAGATTAGGCAAGTTGCCCGGATGAAGAGAGATTTTTGCCATATGGCAACTTTGATTTATGCACCGATGATGGCGGAGAGCCCCGTTCTAGCAAATGACGAGAGAGTTGAGCCATTGCCTATCTTGACAGTGAGTCGGTCACTATTACAGGAAGGCTAAGACGACGGCCGAGACTACAAGCATAGGGACATGCTAGGACTCAGCAGGAGTTCCAGAATGTGGTGACTACGGAGTTGGTGACTATGCACGCCAAAATTAATCATATGTTGTCACACCTCAACATTCCTCCCTATGCCCACCACCGAGAGCCCCTAGACATGGACATCTTCTTCAGGGGCCGGCACGTTTATACGCACACCGCCGCCTGGTGACATTGACTCCGATGACGATGACTTTAGGAGTAGACTAGTTTTTATTTTTAGTACTTTATCTCCATTGTTGTTTTTTTCTTTATATTTTTACTTTATTCCCGACTTTGCACAATACATAATTTTCCATTTTCAGCCCTTATGAAGTATTTTGAATGGCTTAAATTGTTTGCATTTTATTTAACTGCATACTGCTATTTTCATATTATATATTTTCTTGTGTTCTCCCTGACGCCTTGCCATGTTTTGTATATTAGCCCTATTGCATGATTTTCCACGCTTCTAATTGATGGTTGCCCGATACTCGACGATATAAAATTCATTTGATTCGCTTCCACGCTTAACCGTAGCTAAGTTCCTTTCTATTTTTAATCTTTCCATCATTGGGGACAATTCTTCGATTAAGTGGGGGGTAGGAACTTCACTTAGCTTTTGACAAGGAATTTCATCGATTTTTCGACTTGTCACGATTCATTTTGATGCATTTTTCACCACTTAGTCTTTTCGAGCCGTTTCCGAGTACGATTTCAAAGATATGAAGTCTTTGATCTTTTGGAGCTAATTATTTACATCTTTGTTTCGCATTAACGGATTAAAATTACGCCAAATTTTGAAGTAGTTGCGTATTAACCGTATATTCTGTTTATGAACTGACTTTTTAAGCACCTTTAACTCACTTTCTTCAAAATGTAGTCAGATGAAGCATAATTTTGACTTGTGTTGACTCTAGTTTTTCTCGAGTTCTGTTTTACCTATGGTCATTTAGGTCAAGTTGTGGATCTTGTAAGGGCTAAGGACAAACAGATTCGGTAGTTGATTAGAGAGTGGACCGTGAGGATTGATAAATTTTTGAGTTTCACCCGCCAATAAAAGAGAAAAAGAAAGATTAAAAATTATTTTCGATATCTACTATTTCTTTCTCTTTGGAAAGAGGAAGCAAACTCGAGCGTGAGACGACGACCCTCGCATAATAATTGACTGATAAACGTGAGCCTTGGAGTAGTACTCGGTTTCCGGTCCGCATTGTCCAGTTGACTTGACCTATATGATGAAAATAAATAAGTATACTAATAAAAATGGCATAGAGGGGCACACATTCTCGTGATGACTAGGTAGACTATGAGTCAGAGTAATGTGAATCTGTCTATATTACTATAGTTTGAGAGTTATTGCACACACACACACACACACACACACACACACACACAGGTTCATGAATGGAATGTTGTTTAATGTGTAACTTATGGATAGTAGTTGACATAGTTCTTATCTTGACTTGGTGACGCTTAGCTGTTTATGACTAAGTTGTATGTTGGTCCGAGAGTTCATTTTATATCGCCTTTTTGCTCGGGACGACCAAAAGCTAAGTGGGGGGTAGTTGATCGCAGTGAAAGTAGTGCTATAAACTATACCTTTATTTACCCTGAATTATGCTTGATTGATAAGTGACAGTTGGAATATTGTATGAAATACGTGTCAATTTCCTAGTGTCGGTTCCTTGGTCATTGATTCTGCATTTATGTGTTTTACCCTATGAATACGGAGTTGGAAAGGTGTCCTAAACCCAATCGGGTTGGACCGGATCCGACCGGGTCGGGTCGCCGCGTTCTGATCTATTTAGTTCATGTAATAACTTTATTATGATTAATAAAAGCACTTATGTTATTATATATTGTTTATCTTCACATTATTTGTTGTGTATATATAGTAACGTCCCTAATATCAATCTGTGATAGAGAAACTATGATAGTGATTACGGTTGATGAGATCTCTAATCACTATAACAAGGTTGGTACTTAAATGTCACTAGTCTTATATATTATCAAATGGGACATTGATAGTATAATCGACTAAGACGTATTGGATGTCTTCTATCTTTTAGAAGATAGGGATGGATCTCGTCTATCGAAGTGTAGGGACACTTGGACCGTGTATGTGGGCGTGTATTAGAGAATGCGTGACGTTAGGATCGACCCACTTACATTAAGTGTCACACTATGTGGCGGTTGTGTAATTATCCTTTGACCGGAGTCTTCATGGCATCACGGTGTGGATTGTCATGCTTTGACACTATTGAGATTTCTCCTAACCACGGGCGATCATGCGGTAGTGATTGGGTATGATATTGAAGCATCGCGGAGTATACATGATTGGTCGTCCGGGATTCGCGTATCCCATGATTGGGATCGAATATCCGAAATGGCCTTCTTATAAGGAATGTCTAGCTCTCGAGAATCTTTGCAAAGTGGAGTAAATGTGTTATTCCGAGAGAGCATGATATCCAGATTATAAGATACGATCGTCAATGTATTGACACTCGAGATACGATCGTATGTATATTGTTACAAATGATAGGATTTTAAGTTACACGGTAATCGCTTCACATGAAAGGTAGTAGTCATTGCTTTTGACTCTTCCGATGATTGAGGTCACGGTGTGTTGCTGAGACGCTATCCCGTGATCGTTAGGTATGAAGGAATTTTAGTAAATTGCACTTTGTGTCTACGGCCAACATATTCGGAAGCCTATCGGGTCGCATTACATATGAACATCGAGTCGGATTAAAATGTGGTTATAGTTGATAACCAAATAAGGAAAGTTTATCTCTAGACTATAAAGGTTATAGTGGTAAATTAATATGGTGGTATTTGTTTATTATGAATAAATAAAATACAAGATATTAATTATATATAAATTATATTAATTAAAGAATATTCCGAAGTCAATTTGTTGACTAATGGGCGCCACTTTTGAGTGTATAAGATACACTTGGATTGTGCACTTTAATTAATGAGATTGCCATGATATTAATATAAGATATTAATTGATTTTGAAAAATAGATTTATGGTAATAAGATAATTATAATCAATATAGGATATTGGCAAAATAAATTATAATTAAAGAGATAAATCAATCTAGTTGATTTTCCTTATTTTATTGGAAAAATGTTTTCTTCTCCTACACACTTTTGGGCGCCACCTTCTACTATATATGGAGGTGGGTGTCAAGCTCTTTTTGTACATCACAATTGTAAGAGTTCATAATTCTTGTGTAAAATAGAGAGCCTTCCATAGTGAGTTTGTGAGGGAAGAAAATGTCCGGTCTAGCAGCCGGAGTTTTTCCGATAGCAATCCAAGAAGGATTCCGGCGAGGGGTTCGTGTGGATTAGCGATAGAGGCCGGACGCATGGACGGCTTGCGCATTGAACTACTCTCCGTTGGCGGTCAAAGCGACGATCTTATAGATCATCTGAGGTATAACCGTCAAACTACTTAACGTGTTTATTGCATTAAACGAAGAACGATCTAGAAAAGGAAATCAAAATTTTAAATTCCGCTGCGTTAAACTAGTGATTTCCTAACAGTGGTATCAGAGACAGACTTCGGGCTTAAGCAATAAGCATAATTTAAATGCGTAGTATTTAATCAATAGATGCAAGATTTAAATCACGAAACGTTAAAAAAAAAAAAGGGTTCATGGGGGTCGGCCGATTGGCGGCGCCCCTCTCCTCTCTGGCGGCGGCAACAAGGCGGCGGTGGCCCTAAATGGTCGCCGTCTGTCCGATCGTCATCTTCCAATGGGGAGATCGACCTTTTTCGTTTTGTGATATTTATTGTGCATTGATATCTCGTTTGTTTAGTTGTGTCATATGGCCAACCAATGGTTCAAATAGTTTGGACCATTGGGAAACCATATGGCATATTGGCCTTTCCATATTTTGATTTGGAATAGGCTTAGCTTGCGCCACTTTCAAAATTTTGATTTTGGAAAGTGGCTGTGCCTATACTAAAACTATTTGGCCTTTCCAAATATTTGATTTGGAATAGGCTTAGAGCTGGCCACTTCCAAAATTTTGATTTGGAAAGTGGCGGACTCTGACTAAAATAATTTGGCCTTTCCAAATATTTGATTTGGAATAAGCCTAGGCCTAGGCCACTTCCAAAATTTTGATTTTGGAAAGTGGCCAGGCCTAAGCTAAATTTATTTTTGGAAAGGAAACAAATATGAGACTTAGTAATTTTAATTTTGTTTTGAATGGTTCAAATTTAATTAAAATTGAAATCGATTTAAAATTAAATGTTAATTTTAATTTTCGATTAAGTCATATAATTAATTAAAAGTTATTTAATTATTTGATGTGATAAAATAAAGACGCATGAGTAGTTAAAATTAGAATTTGATCTTTTCATAAGATAAAATTGTATGGATTAGATGTGTAGATATAATGTGATTATATGGACCCCGATTGATCATGGACTCGACCAATGTAGGATAGATGAGAATGTTTTCTTTATGTTGGTTTTGAAAAATTGTCCTAGGCCATTATGAAGAACGTGACCTAGTTTACTTTTGCAATTATCCCATTCCTCATTAGCTCCCCTGTGTGCGGCGGGTGTAATTATTTATTATGTAACAAGAATGGAGCAAGAAGTTGAAGACCAAGGAGAGATAAAGAACCCATTGGCGACATCAATAAAGATCCTATTGGCGGTTGCGATATACCCTTAGTTTGTGACCCATGGTTTCAGCTGGGTTTGTATTCGAAACCGCACTTTGAGAAAAAGTCCATGATCATACCGGTTATTTTATGCGCGAATGTTGTGTATGTTTTACTTTATATGATATAGTAGTAATATGCACATAGTAGATGAGAACATAATTAAACCAAATTAATTAAGTGAATTAATTTAAAATTATTCCCACGCCAAAAATCAAGTCGGAATTGCCTCCCCATATTATAACGACGGTGAAGAGCCCTTTGTTCGACCCAACTCACCACCAAAGCGGGGTTGACCTACCTCGGTATATCGTCATTATCGAGATATGATTGAAAGAGATCTCATGAATATTGGGGTTAAGACTCGACTAAGAATTCTCTCGGCCACCAGCCAAAGCGGGGTCGTTGGGATTTTAGAGGCAAGGGTTTGGCTATTTTTCATAAGATGAAATATTGTCAAAGAGTTGATCGTCAAACAACAAGAATCGTATAAGATACGATCGATAAATCGTTGTCCACTTGCTTAATTATCTTCGCCCATCACCAAAGTTGGGGTCGGGATAGTTCGATGGGATCTTGCCCACTAAAGGAATTATTTTCTTGAAAGCCAATAGGGAATAGTTGGCTAGTGGGAGTAAAAACCTTAAGATTTATTAAGTGCAAATTTAGGGTTTTCATACATGAGCTTTTACTTATTCTATCTTTATTTATTGTTGTAGAAAATGTCAAACAAATTGAACCTTCGTTTTATCATCGAAAACAAGTTTGACGAGACAAATTTTCTCGATTGGGAAAGAAACCTCAAAATCGTTTTGAGGCACGAGAAGATTGGCTATGACTTGGACGAGGCCCTACCGGAAAAGCCCGCTGAGGGTTCGGCTGCAGATGTTGTCGAGAAGTACAACAAGCACTGTTCTGACAGTACTGATGCTGCATGTATCATGCTTGCTTCTATGACACCTGAACTGCAGAAACAACATGAGTCTATGGACGCCTACTCTATCATGGTCCACCTAAAGGAACTTTATGCTTCTCAGTCTTGCACTGAGAGGTACGAGGTCTCGAAGGCCCTGTTTAGTTGTAAGATGGCATCTGGGACTGCTGTGGGGTCACACGTGCTTAAAATGATCGGGTACATAGAGAGGCTTGGAAAGCTGGGCCACAAGTTGGAACGAGTTGAGTATTGACTTGATTCTCGCAATCTCTACCGATTCATTCTCGCAGCTCGTGATGAACTATCACATGAACAAGATAGATTGCTCCTCATGCGGAGTTATTGAACATGTTGAAGACTCGCCGAGGCACTCGTAGGGAAGGGAAAGCAAGTGTTGCTGGGTCACTTCGAGCAAGGGCAAGGCAAAAGCCCAAAAAGAAGTCCAAGAAGGCGAAGGCTCGCACCTTAAGCCAACGCCTAAGATAGCGAAAGACAAATCCAATGATGCTTGCTTCCATTGCGGTGAGACCGGACATTGGAGGAGAAACTGCAAAGGCTTCTTGAGTACCAAGAAGAAGCATTCTGATGCTTCAACTTCAGGTATATTTATGATTGAGATCAATATTGCTTCTTCTAAGTCTAACCACTGGGTATTAGATACTGGTTGTGGTTCTCATATTTGTACGAATATGCAGGCACTAAGAAGAACTAGAGATCTGAGGAAAGGAGAGGTGGACCTACGCGTTGGAAATGGAGCAAGTGTGTTCTTTACCGGCCGTAGGAGTTTATTTTCTTTCATTGCCCAGTGGGCTAGTACTAGAACTCAATAATCATTATTTTATTCCCGCTCTTACGAAGAGCATTATTTCTATTTCCGCATTAGATGTTGATGGTTTTTCATTTACGCTTGAGAATAAATGTTGTTCTTTTCACGTGATGGAATCTTTTATGGTAATCGCATACTTAGCAATGGTCTCTATATATTAGATATGAATGTTGACGTACTTAATATAAATAACAAGAAAGCCAAAACAAATGACTTGAATGAATCCTACTTATGGCATTGTAGACTTGACCATATAAATAAGAATCTCATTTCCAAACTCCATAAAGATGGAATGTTGGATCAATTCGATTACGAATCGCTTGACGATCTGAAGCTTGTTTACTTGGCAAGATGACAAAGTCACCTTTCAAAGGGCAAAGGGATAAGATCCAATGAATTGCTTGAGCTCATACATACTGATGTGTGTGGCCCAATGTCAATTCAAGCCAAAGTAGGATACTCTTATTTTATCACCTTCACCGATGACCATTCTCGCTATGGTTATATATACTTAATGAAGTATAAGTCCAAGCCTTTGAAAAGTTCAAGGAATTCGTAAGTGAGGTGGAGAAACAACTAGGTAAAGAAATCAAAACACTTCGATCCGATCGAGGTGGAGAATACCTAGATGGAGAGTTTCAAGATTATTTGAAGGAGAATGGGATTCGCAGAGACTAGCCAGTCTAAGGTCGTGCAAGGGCAAGTCAATTTCACTAAAGAAAACGCCAAAGCACGGCATCCGCCGTACACTTGATCGGCAAAGGAAAGCGAGACCTTACCTTTCCAGGCTGCTCGGGCGCCCCGTGGCGCGAAGGAAGAAGGACTCATACTTTGTTGCATCCGCACGAGATGATAAAGAGAGAGCGGAGTCTATCGATGAACAAATGGATTGACGGAGCTCTTGGCATTGCTTTGTTTTTCTCGCCGGTAATAGCTATGGATGGAACGACTCTACGCTATGGAACGACTCGGGTGAACCGGGAATGTTAGAGACCACTTCCTGCAAGTGCAAGACTTCCTGCAACTCGTGCGCTGTCTCATGCTCTACCCGAATGGACTCCTCCCGGAACGCCACAAATGAATGGCGTGTCTGAGAGGAGGAACCGCACCTTGTTAGACATGGTGCGATCCATGATGAGCTACGCAGTTCTTCCAAAATCATTTTGGGGGTATGCTCTAGAAACCGCATCCTATACACTGAACCGAGTTCCATCAAAGACGGTTGACTCTGCGCCATACGAGGTATGGACTAAGAGAAAACTGATCCTAGGTCATCTAAAACCTTGGGGATGTCCGACTTACGTGAAGCGGATGATGCCTGACAAATTAGAGCCCAGGTCTGACAAATGTCTATTTGTGGGATATCCTAGGGAAACCAAAGGGTACCAATTTTACCATCCCGAGGAACAAAAGGTGTTTGTTGCCGGGATCGCCACTTTCTCGAGAAAGAGTTTATTCTCGGATAGGGTCGGTGGGAGTAAAATTGATCTTGAAGAAATTCGAGAACCACTTACGGATAATAGTCATTGATGGAAGTAGAGGACTTGCCACACACACGGATGTGACACCACCTCTACCGTGGACACACTAGCACCTCGAAGATCCACTGTGGAATGCCGTGAACCTGAAAGGTACACATGCGTATATCTCATGGAAGATGAGGACCCTAGAACTTATGAGGAAGTGCTATTAAGGCATGACAAAGAGAAATGGCTGGAAGCCATGAATTCTGAAATGGAATCCATGAAAGACAACCAAGTTTGGAACTTAGTTGATCCACCTGAGGAATAGTTCCCATAGGTGTAAATGGGTCTTTAAGAGAAAGACCGACATGGACGGTAACGTGACTACCTACAAGGTTAGGTTAGTGGCAAAGGGTTATAAGCAAAGACAAGGAGTTGACTATGACGAAACCTTTTCGCCTGTTGCCATGTTAAAATCCATTAGAATTTTGCTCGCTATTGCAGCATATCATGATTACGAAATCTGGCAGATGGATGTGAAAACAGCTTTCCTTAACGGTAACCTGTCTGAGGAAGTGTATATGACACGACCTGAGTGTTTCACAACCAATGACGCTGGGATGGTATGTAAACTGCAAAGATCCATTTATGGATTAAAGCAAGCTTCTCGGAGTTGGAATCTTCGCTTTGATGAGATAATCAAACAGTTTGATTTCATCAAGAATGAAGATGAGCCCTGTGTTTACAAGAAGGTTAGTGGGAGTGCCATTGTGTTCTTAGTGCTTTATGTAGATGACATATTGCTCATAGGAATGATGTGCCTATGTTACAATCAATCAAAGCTTGGTTATCCAAGAACTTCTCTATGAAGGACTTGGGTGATGCAAATTTATATTCTAGGAACAAAGATCTATAGAGATAGATCTAAAAGGTTGTTTGGTCCATCACGCAATCCACCTACATAGACAAGATGTCAAGAGATTCATGGAACAGATCAAGAAAGGATTGCTGCCCATGTCACATGGGGTCTACTCACAAAGGGAATGAGTCCTAAGACAGAGGAGGAAAGTGCACTAATGAGTAGAGTCCCTTATGCTTCGCAATCGGGTCTATCATGTATGCCATGTTATGCACAAGACCGCACGCCTCGCACTCTCTTAGTATGACTAGTAGGTACCACCAATCCAGTGATGGTCACCGGATTGTCGCCAAGAATATCCTTAAGTACTTGAGACGTACTAGGATATGTTCCTGGTTTTCGAACGATGATTTAGTATTACGAGGTTACACAGATGCCGCTTCAAATCGACAAGGACGACTTCAAGTCGCAACTGATTTGTTTTCATGCTTAATGGCGGAGCAGCTGAGTCGGAAGAGTTCCAAGCAGGAGACTACTGCGGACTCTACAACAAGCCGAATACATAGCAGCCTCGGAGGCGGCAAAAGAAGCGGCTTTGGATGAAGAAGTTCATTATCGAACTTGGTGTGGTTCCTCCATCAAGGTCCGGTGCCTCTGCATCTTGTGATAATAATGGAGCGATATCTCGCCTAAGGAACCAAGGTCTCATCGAAGTCCAAACATGTGCTACGGCGCTATCACTTGATTAGAGAGATAGTAGATAGAGGAGATGTAAAGATAGAGAAAGTCCACACGGATGATAACATAGCTGATCCGTTAACCAAGGCATTTTCTCAAGCTAAGCATGAGAAACATGTTCACTTGCACGGGCTTAGGCACATGGGGTGATTGGCTTTAGGCCAAGTGGGAGATTGTTGAAAGGTGTCCTAAACCCAATCGGGTTGGACCGATCCGACCGGTCGGGTCGTTTATGCCTATTTAGTTTATGTAATAATTTTATTATGATTAATAAAAGCACTTATGTTATTATATATTGTTTATCTTCACATTATTTGTTGTGTATATATAGTAACGCCCCTAGTATCAATCATGATAGAGAAACCATGATAGTGATTATGGTTGATGAGATCTCTAATCACTATAACAAGGTTGGTACTTAAATGTCTCTAATCTTATATATTATCAAATGGGACATTGATAGTATAATCAGACTAGCACGTATTGGATGTCTTCTATCTTTTAGAAGATAGGGATGGATCTCGTCTATCAAAGTGTAGGGACACTTGGACTGTACGTGGACGTGTATTAGAGAATGCGTACGTTAGACTGACCCACTTACATTAAGTGTCACACTATGTGGCGGTTGTGTAATTATCCTTTTGATCGGAGTCTTCATGGCATCACGGTGTAGATTGTCATGCTTTGACACTATTGAGATTTCTCCTAACCACGGGGCGATCATGCGGTAGTGATTGGGTATGATATTGAAGCATGCGGAGTATACATGATTGGTCGTCCGGGAATCGCGTATCCCATGATTGGGATCGAATATCCGAAATGGCCTTCTTATAAGGAATGTCTAGCTCTCGAGAATCTTTGCAAAGTGGGAGTAAATGTGTTATTCCGAGAGAGCATGATATCCAGATTATAAGATACGATCGTCAATGTATTGACACTCGAGATACGATCGTATGTATATTGTTACAGCGATAGGATTTTAAGTTACACGGTAACTGCTTCACATGAAAGGTAGTAGTCATTGCTTTTGACTCTTCCGATGATTGAGGGTCACGGTGAGTTGCTAGACGCTATCTCGTGATCGTTAGGTATGAAGGGAATTTTAGTAAATTGCACTTTGTGTCTACGGCCAACATATTCGGAAGCCTATCGGGTCGCCTTAAGTCACCTTAAATATGAAGATTCAACGTCAACATTTGGAAATAGTAGGTTAGATCTGGATAATCTGCTTATTGTATATCGTAAATTAACATGAAGGACGATAAAGTGAAGTGTTAATTAGGACATAGTCCGATCAATCCTTTGAACGAACGTGCTAGTCAATCCACGGCAGCCTTCTCTGGAGGTTCTTAGTCTTGAGCCGACACTTTCTGTGAGCTTATAGCGTGTGAGTTAATACAACCAACGAAGGAGGTTAAATGAACATAGACATCTACTGTCCTTTCAATGGAAGTAGATAATTTTAGGAGATTGCACCCGTAGCAAAAATTGAAGTAGAAACATGTGTTCTGGTTGAATCGGGCTAATTACCGAGAAATGTAGACATAACGATTAGTTACACCAAGTTAGAAGATTGGCGAGGAGGGATATATCAATTACTTTTCTATCTTTATGTTGGTCTAGGGACCGCTATTTGTATTCCTAATTAGATTTATGAATCTATTATCTATGTTGCATTGTCTCTACGTGATCAACCTTGACTTGCCCTTACTATACTTCGATTGACCTAGTACTCTTGCTAGTATTTCGTGAGTAGTGTGACTTACACCGTGGATCATCGATCTGAAGCCGTTAGGTACAAAATAGTTCATCCCTGGAGAGCTTTGAAGGCCTGGGAGCACTCTTCGTTCCAGGTGAATGTTTTATCGCCCTTTAAGATCCTGAACAAGGGAAGGAACTTTTCTGCAGATTTAAAGATTATCTTGCCTAGAGAGATGATTCTGCCGTTGAGTCTCTCGGACCTCCTTGACGCAGTTGTCTCTCTGCATGTTAAGCAAAGGCTCAGATCTTTCCTCGATTACCTTCGGTCCCACGTTGGCTAACCATAAACCCAAGGAACTTGCCTTCCGGACACAAAATTTACATTTGGACGGATTAAGCTTCATGAAATGTCTTCAAGTCTCAAAGATTTCTTGAGATCGGCGCCATGGCCGTGGCGGGATGTCTTGATGACCATGTCATCGATATAAGCCTCCATGTTTTTCCCGATCCGTGAGTCAAGACTCATTGACCATTCTCTCGATATGTCGAGCCCGCATTCTTCACCCGAATGTCATCATTTTGTAGTATTATAGGCCCCAACAAATTAGAGGGCCGTTTTCTCCTTGTCATATTCTGCTATTCCAACTTGATGATACCCCGAATATGCATCAAGAAAACTCAAAGTCTTGAACCTGGCAATAAAGTCGAACAATCGATCAATTCTGGGAGAGCATAAGGATCCTTCGGGCATGCTTTGTTGATATCCGTGAAATCAACACACATTCTCCACTTACCGTTATGCTTCTTTACCATTACCACATTGGCTAATCACGTCGCATAGGCTAGCTCCTTAATGTTCCCTGCTTGGAGAAGCTTGTCGACTTCCACCTTGATAGCAGTCTGCTTCTCTGGGCTTTTGCTGGTTTAAAGGTGGGAACGACATTTAAGTGATACAAACCGATCTCAGGCTCAACTCCTCTCATATCTGTCACCACCCATGCGAATGCGTCTAGCTGAGAGATGAGCGCTTCCTATCTCGGTTGGACAAATGTGCCATAATTTTTAATTTCTCGATCTCGGTAGGCCTCGCTTAACACTAATTCAACTAAATCTCCTTCTACGGTTATATCGGGATCATCCTTGACTTGTAGAGTTTTGCACTCAATTTCGAGATGGAGCTAGCTCTCGACCATATTAACATGGCTCGGACCCGCAAATGATTAAGATGCTCAATGCGGGCATTTTTATCATTCCCGGATATACCGGAGGAGTTTCTCGTTCGCCGACCGTAAATCCTGGTCTTTTGTCAATAGAAACTTGGCCCTTTGGTGTGGAACCGAGACGACCATTTGGAACTATCTCGAGAGCCGTGACCCATAGAATCATGTTATAATTGGATTTAAGGTCGACTACAAGGAAGCTTATCTTCTCTGCTCGGAGAGGCTCGTAGTCGATTATATACACATATACGCCGATGGTTCTTGCACTCCGCCATTAGTAAATCCTTCAAGGGTTCCGCTGTGTGGCCTCGCCATGAATCGCCTAAGCCGAGCTTCTTGCAAGCGATCGTTGTACAACATATCTCGGCGCTCCGTGTCTATCAATACTTGGCTTATGCATGAGCCTTTAGTAACGATCGATGTATTGATGGTCATGTCCTGGCAGTCGGGTAGGCCTTCCAGTTCTCTACGGGTGAACGCAAGCGGTTCCTCATCACTTGCAGGACAACTGGTCTCTCCACATGCTGATTTAGAGAATTGATCTGAATCTTGAGTTGGTTGTTACCGCGCGCCTCAGGCCGATGTGAATATCCTTCCATATCGGGCGAGTCAAGGTTGCCTCGATTTGCATTTCCCATGTCTCTTTTGTACTGACTCAAAGCCCTTTGTGCTATCATCTTCTCAACTTCCTTTTTCAGGAGCCTGCATTCCTTTACGCTATGACCTTTATCCTAATGATATTCACAATATCTTCTCGTGTCACGGCGTGTGTCCGGCTTTTTCGAATGAGGTTCAGCAGCTTCGCTCCTTACCTCTCATGATTGAGTTGGATGTAAGAAACATTAAGAGGTGTATATTCCTCCTCCTTAAACTTTTCGGCTTTTGAAGTCCCGATTTTCGCCTCGCGATCTCTAAGCGGGCTAGGCTCACCATTTTCTTGCCCTTATGGGAGGAGGATGCCGGTGTGGGCTCAGATGCCCCATATTTACTTGCTTTGCAGTACATTTCTTGCAAGTTTTCCATGGGGTGAAGGGCGAAATGGGACTTGAGATAGCCCTTTGCCAACCCGCTCTTGAAGTTGGTCATAACCACGCGTTGTCGGTTACACCTCTCGCCAACTCATATACCTTGTTGAAGATTTCATAGAGTTGACTCGCCGCTTTGTCGCCAAACAGATTAGTCTGCGCTTTGGTTGTCCAAAAAACTTGAACTCAACGGTGAACTTAGCTATCGATCTTCCTATGAGCGAATTGAGCTCGTGGTGAGACTACAAATCCACTATGCCGCTTATCCTGCATGGTGCCTACAAAGGCAATGCACCATGCGGCCTTATCTCTCGTAGCTGTGGCGACCGCTCGCTTTGGAAGACCAAGAGCAAGTCATAATGGTAAGTCGTCGCGAGTAACTCGAAATTAGTGAAGTGGATCCTTCCAACGCTTCCTTAAAAATATGCTCGGCAAGGACATCGTTCCCAAGGATCGCTTGTCCTCTTTCTTAGCTTTGCCTCTCTGCGCTTCTATTCTCGCCTACTTTTGTCCTCTTGATTAGTGCATCGGGGTGTCTCGAGAGGCTCAATGTTTCGCCCTCTCGGATCTGTGATTTGATTCTCCTCGACCTTCTCTCAACCGAGCTTAGATGTGACGGGAGTTGGCTGTGAGGTTCAAGATTATCCTTCTCGTGGATCGCACCGCGCCTGGCACATACGGGCTCGAGGCGCGCCAAATATGGATCTTATTTCGACGCCACGCCCGATGTGGCATGACTACTCGACTTTCTGTAGAGAGATAAGAATGAGCATCATGGCTCGGAGTAAAGGCTTGAGCCGAAACCTTTATGGGTGCTTGCGTATGAGGACAAATTCCTTGATCGACCGAGGTGGAAGTATTTCGCAATGAGTCACCGATTCAATTCATGCATTCTTTCCTCATAGTCTGCATGTGTCTCAGAAGTGCCATTGCACGCGGACTCGGCGTGGGTCCGCCCGCTGGGACATACTGCGATGTCGACTATGGTGAGAACCTCTCGCGACATTCTTTCCCGATTTTTCCGTGGCGCCTCGAGGATTACTTGGACTTGGACTTCTCGTGAGATAAGTTCTCATGTCATGTCTTGAGTTATGCCCCACCGAATGTGCTCTCTTGCTCGTTTCTCCGATCGCATGCAGAGTCCGCCACTCAAGAATCCGTAGTTGGTTCCGGACGTGTCTTCGTGATGCGGGTGGCAGCACAAAGATACTTGTTTCCGGTCTTGTTGACGTGTCGAAACTTTCGTAACACTCAAAAGTAATCAAGTGGGTATGTTGATGTGACAGAAACTTGCAAAAATACTCACGCCGATAATTCCAGTGCAGAGCATGCAAGTCTTTCCAAGTACCAACCTAGAGATTCCGATGAAGTGACTCATCGCAATTAGTTTTTCACAATCAAACCATTCATATTTAGAGTCAAACAATGTCAAACTTCAAAATCACCCTGGTCCGTTTAGCCTTGTTTTCACTTATTATTGTATCCTTCTTCACTGCACACTTTTATAAGTCAAATATAGTAGTTCTTTCTTGTATAGTTTTAATTTCTTTATAAGTTAAAACACATGATATATGATCGATGAAAAATTCCAAAGGTTTCCACATTTTTTATTGCTTAAAGCCCTGTATATCCTGTACTAACCGGTCCAACTAGTGGTTCTACATTGAGTCTATATAGTTTTACTTTAATCTTAATGTGATAAATATTATTTGAACGATAAACAAATTAATGATATATATTTCAGATTGTGGTCAATTTTTTTAGGAAAAAGTAGTAGCAGACTCCAACGTGATTTTTTATTCTACATAAAATGTTCTTTACAAGTATATATGTGAACCATATGATTAAACTCAAATTATATATTATCTCATTATAGGCGATTCAAGCCGCAATGACTCGTCTGTGGATACTAATTCAAAGAAGGGAATTTTCATCAAAACAAAACATGGAAATCGCAAAGTATGGTGTTGTTGTATGCAAAACGTTATTCGACCTGGCTACGTGTGTCCAAAAATGTCGCCGTAAAAATGTGGTCCATCGCAACCGGATCGATCTCGCCACACCGCTATCGCCTTTGCCGCTTTCCCAAATTCTAATGACATTCACTAGTTTTATGGTTTGAAAATAATGATTAAATTGATAAAATATTTTGGAATACATAGAAGTTATTGTCAATGTGTTTTACTTCGCATAGTAAAAAAAAATGACGTGCTTCCAAAATGATAATCAATATGAAAGTGCTTTGATTTATGAAATTAATATCCTATTCATCGTCTTTAAGATACTTTATTTTGGATTCTGATAGTTTTGTGTTCATTTTCTGTGTGTCTTCATTTGACGTAAACATAGTCTTTAAGAAGAATCAATTTGATTGATACAATTAATTAACACACTATTTGCCTTTTATGATTCACTATGTATTCTTCAAATTATTATCATTAACCTTTGAACTTCACACGTTTGTTCCATTTACTTTGTAAATTTAATTATATTTTGCCTGTTTCGCAACGTGTCAGTTGGATGTTTTTTGAAATCGTTGTAAATATAATATAATCTTGTATTTTATTATTAGTTATAACTGCATCTTATGTTTGATTGATTGCAAAATGTATGTATGAAAAAATTCCATGTTCAAACCATTCGAATATGTTTTTTCTATATAAGATACCAAATATTATCATCATATATATCTACTATGGTACTGTTTATAATATTGATTAGTATGATACAATTCAAATTAATATATATCATACTAGAAGCACTAAATCTGTAACACCCCGAGTTTTGGATTGGCTATGCCCGAGAATTTGTTTAAGAATTGTACTGTACTGGTTTAATTCTACAGTCATTAATTTAATCGTGACATTTAACACGTGTAAATTAAAGTTCTAACAATAAGTAATTTAATTTATGCTAAAAAACATAAAATATTCAATTCATTTCTTGACTTGTTAAGCTTGAGAACTCTGCTATAGGCCCGTAAATGCTTATGTTGAAATTATACAATTAGTTTCTTAAGTGTTTTGAAATTGGTTAGATCATGGAACGAATGTTTATGAAACTAACGGGCAGTTTAAATTATGCTTATAGTATATACTTCAGGTATATAATATTGAGTTGATAATGGTCTAAACTACAAATAATTTTTTAAGCATTCTTGTGAATAGTGACTTGCTAAGTTTCTGTTTTGTAAATTTCTTTGATTTTGATTTTCGCCTCAGAACGTTATAACCAAAACAATAATTGGATTGGAGTAATTATAACTAATTACCCACTTTTTAGGTTCGATTTTTACGAAATAGTCAATCTATAATAAACTGCTAGATACATTCTCGATGACATTCACTAAACCCCAAACTCAAAACTCTTAAACCCTAAATCACATACTCTAAACCTAAACTATAAAACTCACAACTAATGAATATAAATCTATCCCTTAACCATAAATCATGGACCCTAAACCCTAAATCAAAACCCTAAATCCTTATAAAATCATGGGTCGTGGACCTGATATTTCATTGACTATTGAATCTCACACATAAACCAATCATCTCTACATCTTGAAATTTTAGTGAATTTTTCCAATGGAATTTCATATATCCTTCCGGACATTAAAGAACACCTTGTGTACTATTGATAAGCATCTAAGTGATCCATTCTATTTGAATAAGTGATTCGTACATCTCTTGTAAAACACTAATTATAATAAACACGTTATAAGGTTTTATTGGACATCACAGATACACAATCAATTATAAATCGTTGGCTCGTTTTTGGTTGATTTAATGAGACATTGTTAAACCTAACCCTAACCTCTAAGCCTTATATCAGGAACCATAAAAACCTAAACGCTAAACCTTAAATCATGAACCATAAACTGTAAAACTATTAACCCATAACCTTCAATCATGCACTATGAACCCTAAACCTCAAAAGTTAAACGATAACCCTCAAAATGAACCGTGATATATAAATTATGAACCCTAAACCAGTGGCGGAACCAGGATTTTTTCTTCGTGGTCTTGGTTTTCACTAATATACATATCCGAAAAAATCCCAATGCTAAAGAATCACGCTCATCGTACATCATGTTACTTAACACGATTAGATTTTGAAGCTACTCCTCCGCTTTTTTAATCATCACATTTCAAAATTTGCTCATATTATTTATCGGTCATTTTATATTTCCAATGATCATTTATTATTTTTATTTCCTCATTTACCAATAAAATATTTACATCTACAATAAAAATGCATTTCCAATACTAAAATTTCTTTACCAACAAAGTATTTACATCTCAAATAAGAAAAATACATTTCCAATACTATATTTTAGACATATTAATTACTTTCTTAATCACATTGATTCTTCTCTCTACGACAAATAAAAGAACAGAGGGAGTATAAGATAGAAAAAAAATGTTGATTTAAAATCTCTAAGGTAAAGGGAATAAATTATTAGATTTAGATCGCATAAGTTAGGAAAAAATGCTATAAGCATTTCGGTGCTATAATGTAGGGGTGAACATGGTCCGATTCGACCGGTTTTTCCGTTTTTTAAACTCAAACCATTTTATACGGTTTTCAATTTTCGAAACCAAACTAGAACGGTTTTCATACGTAAACCATTTGTTCGGTCCGGTTTGGTTCAGCTTGGTTCCGGTTTCTTACGGTTTTTCTTTCACAATTAAAATTATTGATAGGAAATCACAAATTGCCTCGTAACAACAAATGATAATATATGTAATACATTAATACTATTATGCTAGTAAATCCAATGAGATGATTTAACAAATGTTTTATATTTAACTAACATCTACCCATGCGAATCTTAAAGATCCAAAAACCAATCATATTTCAACACCATCCAACACAACGAAATCAACACTTACAATTGAATTCCAAAGTTTGAGACGAACAAGATAATGAAAGAGTCATCTCTTACTCATTTCAATTCATCAATGAATCATCGATTTCAAAAAATACTAATAATGAACTAATCGTTACATTATTGAATATCATTTATAAATCTCAAAATCCATTTGACAAAATAATATTTTGAGTATGGTCAAAGAAGAAAGAGGAATGCGTTTGTTCCATAAGTAAGCGAGAGATAAATTAAAGAGAGAGCTAACTTTCACACCTTTCAAACGAAAAAAATGTGATATAGTTTTGACTTTATTTAATTAGAACATATTCGCTATTTTATTTTCTCCAAAACACCAACTCAGATTTTGATTATCTCAACAATGTTATTGTCCAACATAATCTAATTATAAGCAAATAAAAGACTAATGTATATAAATGCATTTATTTATATAAGATGTCAAACCTAATAAATGAACAAATCGGAAAATGTCTATGATTAAGTTCATCAACATCATTAGAAGAAGCAAGTCATATAAATAAGCATTCACATAATTCAAATATTGGTGCTGAGGAAGTAGAAAGAGAAGAAAGAGTTAGCGGTGGTGAGTTGTGAACTGACATGTATTCGAGAATCTCTTAAATGATTGGAAATTAAAGACAAGACAGTGAAATGATCATTAATGCATTACAATTACAAAGTTTAAACAAGTTGAGTTGGATCGAAAAAAGCACATTGATGTTTTAAAGTATTAATAGATGTAGGTATGTGTGTGTGTGTGTATATATATATTAAAGTATTAATAGATGTAGGTATGTGTGTGTGTGTGTGTGTATATATATATATATATATATATGTATGTATACATATAAAATCCGGTTTGGTCCGGTTTTAAACGGTTTTCATTTTTTAAATTGGAACCAAATTGTTTTTTATGGTTTGGTTTTTTATAATACAAAAACACCAAAAACCACTGGCTTTATACCTTTCCGTTTGGTTCAATTTGGTTTGGCCGGTTGGTTTGGTTTCTCGGTTTTTTGTTCTCCCCGCTATAATGTACCAACAAAGGTCTAATGTAACGGGAATAAATTTTTAAAAAAATTTAGATCGTGATAATCGTAAGGAAAAATGCTATAAGCATTTCAAACTATAATGTACCAAATTGATTAGGTTTAGATGGTATAATGTAGAAAAAATAATGTGATTTAAAAAGTCTAAGATAATGGGAAAAATATTAGATTTAGATCGTAAACGCTATAAGATTACAAATGTATATGGTAAGAAAAATGCTTATGCCATCATTTGAACCCATAAAAATAGGATAAGAAAGACATAATAAATAGATCTTATTCCACTAGGTCACTATAGCTTTTCTTTCAAAATTTAGAATACGTAAGTACATATACTAATAACAAAACTAATTCAATAATTCAAAAAAATAAATTTTTATTTGTTTTTTTTTTTTTTCAATTTTGGGGTGGTTTTGAGACTATCCCACCTATAAAATGGTCCGCCCCTGCCTCAACCTCATATTTCTATTACAAGTGATTTTCATAGAGAAACTAATCATTTTTGTATCATTCCATGTGTGTTGAATCTGACAAATGAAATTCACTACATCTTTAATGAATCCAAAAAAATCATCACTTATATACTAATGATAATGAACTTTGTTTAATGGTTTAATGGAAATGACAGAGAAACCAATCATTATAATTATTCTTATATCTCTCAATGTGTGGTGAATATGACAAATGAAATTCACTACATCTTTATTGACTCCAAAAAATATCAATTATGTAATAATGATAATGAACAATGTTTAAAGGTTTAGTGTAGACATGGGAAATGAATTAATCAATATACAAAGTTCTCTATGGTATTCGACTTATTAAAAAATGGAAAATTAGTGATAATGACACAATCAAATATTTTTAAGAATACGACAAATTACATATTTTTTATATAGAAGAAGGACAACCAAGATAATTTTTATAGCGAGAAGGACAAACAAAGAATCCCAAAATCGCTGAATCTCCTCATGAATCCCAAATCGCTGAATTTCGATAAAGAATTTTGATGATGAATCCTTAAAATCATGAATCTCGACAATGAATTTTAAAATTAGTGAATTTCGAGAGTGAATTTCGGCAAATTTAAAATAAAGTGAATTTCAACACAAGTGAATTTCGGATAAAGGAATAAATAGTTTTGTCTTTTATGCAACAGCTTCAAAAAACTGTCCTTCTATTTAATTGATGAAATATTTTTGTCCTTCTCCTCATTCCCTTAAAAATTTATTTTCTTACGCTATTAGTCATTCCATTCAAACACAATATGGAATTTTGTGAAAAGAGTTTTAGTTACTTTAACCAAGAAAGCATTTTAACGTAGATATTCACACAAAACATGCATTATTACAATTTTACAAAACTAGTTGCTTATGTACACATCAGAACAAGAAACATACTTCGAACATGCTAAAATCATTGAAACACATCACCACTTATGATAGGCCGGCACCACCTTCCGTGTTTACTGATCGCCGTGATATAGGCGCCGGGGACGAAGAGAGAAGGAGCGGCTGATAACGCTCTAAATGGTACCAATAATTATATCTATATTCACCCCGAATTCTGCTCAAGAGAGGATAAATAGGCTTGTTATTATATGGAACATATGTTAAATGCTATGTGAGTGTTTCCAGGATCAAAAATCTGCATCTATGCTATTTTCCCGTGGTTTTGGTATTGTTTTGTCTCGTTTTGCATGTTTTATAGGATGTACCAGAAATGGAGCATTGGACAATGGATCTGAACCGAAATAATTACATTGGGCCAAGTGATTTAAGTCCAAGAAGAAGCTCACAAGAAAGAGAGGAAAAGTAGGCCCGGTAACTAGAAGGCTAGGCCCGGTAAACCGGCGACTTGTTCGACACAAATTGATTCTGCCACCTCAACTAGGTCGGTTAGGGTTTTAGAGAGTCTTAAGTCGGCTATTGTATCTATATAAGGCCACTACATGTGATTATTATATACAATCTCACATCTTATCAATTACATTATACACTTTTGATGAAATAAAGTTTTCTTGAGCTTTGAGAGTTAATTCTGCTTTCCTCCTTCTTCCATCATCTCTAGCTTGAGTAGATCGAGCTAGATCTTCATTGTTGAAGGTATGAAGCTTTGAACGCTCCTTTATTGTCTTCAATTTGGTAGATCTATTCGTATTTATGTGTTTTAGTTAATCTGTATGTTTAAAGATCCTATAATTTATTTATTTTAATCGTATTGAGCAATGTAGATCCGTAAATTAGAAAAGTCGACCTCGGTACCGGCGGTCTATACCGATTAGTTTTTCAAATCATTCATACTTAGAGTCAAACAATGTCAAATTTCAAAATCACCCCGGTCCGCTTAGCATTGTTTTCACTTATTGTTGTATCCTTCTTCACCGACACTTTTGTAAGTCAAGTATTGCGCTTCTTTCTTGTATACTTTTAATTTATTTTATAAGTGAAAAAAACTTGATACATTGTCGATTATAAAATTCCAAAGGTTTCTATATTTTTATTGCTTAAAGCCCTGTGTATCCGGAACCAATTGGTCCGACTAAAGGGTTCTACATTTAGTCTATATAGTTTTACTTTAATCTCAATGTGTTAGATATTATTTGAACGATAATCAAATTAATGATATAAATTTCAGATTGTGGTCAATTTTTTCGAAAACTTAGTAATGCACTTCCCAACGCGATTTCTTAGTCTAAATAAAATGTTCTTTACAAGTATATATGTAAACCATATGATTAAACTCGACTATATATTATCTCATTATAGGTGATTCAAGCCGCAATGACTCATCCGTGGATACCGATTCAAGGAAGGGAATGTGCATCAAAACAAAACATGGAAATCACAAAGTATGGTGTTGTTGTACACAAAAATGTTATTCGACCCGGGTACGTGTGTCCGAAAATGCCGCCATAAAAATGTGTTCCAGCTCCACCGGGATCGTGATCTCACAACCGCCATCGCCTCTACCGCCTTCCCCATTCTCTAATGACATTCACTAGTTTCATGGTTTGAGAATAATGATTAAATTCATAAAATCTTTTGGAATACATAGAAGTTATTGTCTATGTGTGTTACTTCACAAAGTAAAGAAAGATGATGTGCTTCCAACATGATAATCAATATGAAACCGCTTTGATTTATGAAATTAATATCCTACTCACCGCTTTAAGATTCTTTATTTTGGATTATAGAAGTTTTGTGTTCATTTTCAGTGTGTCTTGATTTGACGTAAACATAGTCTTTAAGAAGAATGTGTATCAACAATGTTTAAAGGTTTCATGTAGACATGGGGAATGAATTACCAATACACAAAGTTCTCTATGGTATTCACTTATTAAAAAATTCATTTTCTTACTTCATTAGTCATATGATCGCACTGCACATGCCGTACATCCCTCCTCAACTCAAGACAATGATCCATCTTCCCCACAGAGACACTCTACAACTCGATACTCTCACACCATCCACAGATTAGGACATGCACTGAGATCCCACACCTGACACACCCTTAGATTTAGTACCTATCTTTTGAAATATGGTTTTATTGCAGATTGGGTGATTTTTCACTATTTGTATGCCACACACCTACAGGGTAACTATATCTGCTTTTATATGTTGATAATATGTTGTTAACAGGGACCGATGATTCACTTATTTTTTCCTTTATCACTCTTCTTAACAAGGAATTTTCCATGAAAGACCTTTGTCCTATTCACCATTTCTTGGAGTTGAAATTGTGTATGCAGGTCCCTCTATGCATTTATCTCAAACTTACTATGCCCTTACAATTCTGGAAAAGGCACAAATGGTGGACTGCAAACCAGTGGCTACTCCTTTAAAGCTCAAACCTCAGCCTGATCCAGGAGCTCCTGTGTTACGAAATCCCACCTACTACAGACAACTGATTGGGGTACTCTAATACTTGACATTCACTAAACCAGATATTGCCTATGCTGTCAACTATGCATCTCGGGCTTACAGTGCTCCTACAATTGCTCATCTCAAATTTGCTCATAGAATTCTAAGCTTATGTGAAGGGACTCGTCCCTTGACTAGAGTTCACAAAGAACTCAACCCTCAATCACGCCTTTTTCGATGCAGATTGGGATTGATGCCCTATTACTAAGATCAACAACCGTTATCGCACTTTCCTAGGCACAAATATCATCTCACGGTGTGCCAAGAAGCGTACCAACCATCTTCGAGATCAAGCATCAAGCAAAGAACAGAGCATTAGCTCACACCGCAATGAGATATACGTGGCTTCAACATCTCAAAGAAAGTCCTACTGATCTCAACCAGATGTACCTATTGCCTATCAGACAACTTAAGTGCTCTACACCTCACAATTAATCCAGCTTTTCCATGCTCGGTCTAAACACATTGAGTTGGATTATCACTTTGTAATGGAGAGAGTAGCCCAGGGAAACTCATTACCAAGCATGTTCCACCTCGCATAAGTGGTCGATCTGCTTTACCAAACCACCATCTCGCTTTTACACCTTGCATTCCTACCCAAACTCTTCCTTCACCCTGCATAGTTTATGGGAGGGGGAATTAATGTAAACAACTTCAACAGCTCAAATGAAAACTCACCTTGTCAATTGATGACTTGAACAATGCCAATGAGGATCAATAAAAATTCTAACAAAGCAGATCGACTCCATGAGAGATAAGGGTTGTGGAGAGATAAGGTTGGTTCAAATTCAAACATAAAGTCGGTGTGCAAAGTAGTGATTATCTCCTAGGGTTATAATTTCCTAAATAAAATGGTATTTATCTCAATGTATTTTCAAACAAATTAATAAAGCCGTAAACTTTATCCATGGTTTAAAGTTCATACGTGATTCAAGATAAGTAGAGAAAGGTTTGAATTACAATCGATAAATAAGAACTACGATGTATAAATAAAAGGGCCTAGAACCCTTGAATGAATAAGAAAGCTTTACATGTTTCCTGCTTCATTCTGTTTGTTTCCACTCCGCTTACGCACCATTGATTTCTTTCAAGCACGCTTTAGAAGTGATTTGTTCGGCATGAGTAAGTGTCTCTCTTATGTCTTGTAAAATCGTATAGTAAATGGACGTTGATTAAAGGTTGAGTTGCAAACATTAGGCTTGGTAAAAATTTAATTCAAGAAACGATAAGAAATTGTGCTAGTATTTGAAGATTCAAAGTAATAGTTCACTATTAAATTTTGATAGCGGTTTTGGATTGAATTTCATATTTTTGTCGGAATTTTATCTTCCGGTCTTGAATGAAACAGACAAAAATTATAAATTTTGTGAAAGAATCATAATTTTTAAATAACCAGTTCATGAGATATGATCATTTAAAATCAATGGACGGAGAGAAAATTTATGTGTTTATCTCTCCTCAAATTTCAAAATATTTGAATCTTCCTTTTCTTTTGATTATTTAAATCAAGGATAATATTGAGCTTAGACAAATTTTAAAAGGGAAGATATAGAGATTGAAATAATCACTTTGTCCAGTAAAATTATTTTTTGGTTAAAATATCACAACCTTTACTCCACACGCTTTACATTTTCTTCTACTCGCTTACAAAAGGAATACGCCTTTAGTCCGAGCTTTAAAATATTGTAATTCTTTCACCATATTTTTTTTCATCCTCTACATTCTGAAATCTCATTTGATATTTTTCAGATATCTTTTTTGAGGTCATTTTTCGTAAAAAAACAGCGTAGCATTGGAATAGTGGCACAATGGATTTGATGTGTATTCCATTGTTAACCATTTTAGAAAACAATGGATTTTGGGGCAGCGAATAATACATTTTTTGTTATCGCGTATTTTTTTTCACTGTCCCGCTTCTTATTTTTCTTTCTGTTCTTGTCATTTAAATATAGTTTTAGTTATTAGTTTTATCCTTTATCCCAATTTTTTTAAACATGTCATTTTTCCAGATTGTAATACTTATTTCGTTCTTATCCCAAAATCCCCTTAAATTTTAATTTACATTCTAACGCGGTCCTTTTTGATATATAGCAAACAAAAGAAAAAAAATTAAACAACAATATAACATAATATCTTTAATTAAATAGACTTTAAATTTTGTGTTTCCGTTTTTAAAATGTTGGACTACCAAAATAATATAATAGAATGAAGATGGACAAATTACAAGAAAATTCTACTAACTAGACTCCTTAATAAGGAGTTTCAATTGTTTCCAATAAAAACACATCAAGTTAAATTATTTTAACGCGCTTTGAGGGACATACTTTGTTTAGGAGCTTGATTGTAGTGTGTTTCATGTTGCATGTCACATTCAAATAGATGCAAGTTGGATTCTCCATTTGTAATGTCCTCAATAAAATTTTCCGGGATTTAATATCTTGAAAAAAAGTAACATATTTTTTGTAATTACCTACCAAACATGGAAAGAAAAATTGTGTTGAGACTTGTTATTGGTCAATATGAACTTCACTCGTTTTTTTTGAGATGAAACAACAATTCATTCATTTTCTTCTAACAGGATTTGTTACTTTCAGGTTGAGAAACCCGTGGGACCTATGTCGGTCGTTTGGAATATAGTTGCAAGGGTATGGGACCCACGTCACTCCTCACCACCCGTTTTTTTGTGAGATTGTTGTCCCTTTTGACTAATGTAACATATATTGGTGCATATATTTTACACATAAATATTGAATCAAGTCAAATTAACAAATCTAAGGTACTATAAATATGCGACTACTCCGATTCGCTTTTCGCAATTAAATCATTCATACTTAGAGTCAAACAATGTCAAACTTCAAAATCACCCTGGTCCGCTTTAGCCTTGTTTTCACTTATTGTTGTATCCTTCTTCACCGGACACTTTTGTAAGTCAAGTATTACAGCTTCTTTCTTGTATAGTTTTAATTACTTTTATAAGTGAAAAAAAACTTGATATATTGTCGATGAAAAAATTCTAGTGCTTCTACATTTTATTGCTTAAAGCTCTAGGTATCCGGAACAAATTGGTACGACTAGTGGTTCTACATTGAGTCTATATAGTTTTACATTAAGCTCAATGTGATAATTATTTGAATGTTAAACAAATTAGTGATATATATTTCGTATTGTGGTCAATTTTTTCAGAAAAATTTAGTAGCAGACCCCAATGTGATTTTTTAGTCTAAATAAAATGTTCTATATAAGTATATATGTAAACCATATGATTAAACTCGACTATATATTATCTCATTATAGGTGATTCAAGCCGCAATGACTCGTCCGTGGATACTGATTCATGGAAGGGAATGTGCATCAAAACAAAACATGGAAATCACAAAGTATGGTGTTGTTGTACACAAAAATGTTATTCGACCCGGGGTACGTGTGTCCAAAAATGCCGCCATAAAAATGTGTTCCACTCCACCGGATCGCATCTACCACCGCTATCGCCTCCGCCGCCTTCCCAGATTCTAATGACATTCACTAGTTTCATGGTTTGAGAATATTGATTAAATTCATAAAATCTTTTGGAATACATATAAGTTATTGTCTATGTGTGTTACTTCGCAAAGTAAAGAAAGATGATGTGCTTCCAACATGATAATCAATATGAAATCGCTTTGATTTATGAAATTAATATCCTACTCACCGCTTTTAAGATTCTTTATTTTTTGATTATAGAAGTTTTGTGTTCATTTTCTGCTTGTCTTGATTTGACGTAAACATAGTCTTTAAGAAGAATGTGTATCAACAATGTTTAAAGGTTTAGTGTAGACATGGGGAATGAATTAACCGATACACAAAGTTCTCTATTGTATTCACTTATTAAAAATTCATTTTCTTACTTCATTAGTCATTCTAATCAAACTAGTGCGGACGCAGATCCCCGTTTGAGAAGAGACGATAATTCTAAAAAAATGTATTAGTAGTGTTTTTTGTCCCCTTAGATCCAAAAATAAGCACTACTCTGCATCTCTGAAAAAATACGACTAAACAATTTACGTTATATAATAGAAAAGAAAACACTACTATATCGCATAAAATCCGGACTCATTTTACCTTCTATTCCTATAAATAATGATTGATAACACTACAAACACTGTTTTGACGGAAATAAACATGTCAATAGTTATTAATATTTGTTTTTATGTATCACTTTGGTAATAATTATGTATTTTTATTTACATAATAAAATTTTTATGTTAAATTATCCGATTATTATAGGTGATAGGGGCGAATATAAATTTTACGGGGTGCGAAAACAATGCATAACGTATATATAGTATTGTTTTCTCCGGATCCGCCCCTCCCCGTAAGGTGCGTCCGCCCCTGAATCAAACACAATATGGAATTCTGTGAAAAGAATTTTAGTTACTTTAGAGAAAACATTTTAATGTAGTTATTCACACAAAACATGCATTATTACAATTTTACAAAACTTGTTGCTTATGTAAACATCACAACAATAAACCTACTTCATAACATGTTGAATTCATTACAACACATCACCACTTACAGAATTGATTATACAGGAAGAAATTATTTTAATCAATTACTAGAGAACGTCATTGAGAAAACAATCATCTATACATCTTACAATATTTTGTGAATTTCTCAAATGTAATTCATTACATTTTTAATGAATCCAAAACAACTCCACTTATATACTATTAGTACGTTTAGAAGTGAATCGTTCGGTTTGATTAAGTGTCTCTCTTATGTCTTGTAAAATCGTATTGTAAATGAACGTTGTTTAGGGGTTGAATTGCAAACATTAGGCTTGTTAAAAAAATTAATTCAAGAAACAATAAGAAATTGTGCTAGTATTTGAAGATTCAAGTCACAATTCTCTATTAAATTTTGATAGCGGTTTTTGGAGTGAATTTCAGATTTTTGTCGAATGTTATCATGTGGGTCTTGAATGAGAGTGGACAAAAAAATTATAAATTTTGTGAAAAAATCTTTATTTTTAAAAACAAGTTCATGAGATATGATCATTTGAAATAAATGGACGAGAGAGAAAATTTATGTGTTTCTCTCTCCTCAAATCTCCAAATACGTGAATCTTAATGTTTTCTTTTTTTTATTTAAATCAAGGATAATATTGAGTTTAGACAAATGATACAAGGGACGATGTAGAGATTGAAATAATCACTTTGTCCAAGAAAATTATTTTTGGTTAAAAATTACAACCTTTACTCCATCACGCTTTTATATTTTCTTCAACTCGCCATAAAAGTAATATGTCTTTAGTCTGAGCTTCAAAATATTGTAATTCTTTCACCATATTTATTTTCGTCCTCTATATTCTAACATCTCATTTGATATTTTTCACATATATTTTTTGAGGTCATTTTCGTAAAAACAACGAAGCACTGGAATAGTGGCACAATGGATTTGGCGTCTTTTCCATTGTTAACTATTTTAGAAAACAATGGATTTGGGGCAACGAACAATACATTTTTTGTTATCACGTATTTTTTTCCACTGTCCTGTTTCTTATTTTTCCTTCTTTTCTTGTCATTTATTTCCACCCTACCAATATAGTTTTAGTTTTTAGTTTTATCCTTTATCCCAATTTATTTAAACATGTCATTTTTTCCGATTGTTCGTTCGTATCCTAATCCCCTTAACTTTTAACTTACATCCTAACACGGTCGTTTTAGATATATAGCAAACGAAAGAATCAAAATCAAACAACAATATAACATAATATCTTTAATTAAATAGACTTTACATTTTGTGTTTCCGTTTTCAAAATGTTGGACATACCAAAATAATGTAATAGAATGTAGATGGACAAATTACAAGGAAATTCTACTACCTAGACTCCTTACTAAGGAGTTTCAACAGATCCAATGAAAACACATCAAGTCAAATTATTTTTATGCGCTTATGGACATACTTTGTTTAGAGCTTGATTGTAGTGTGTTTGATGTTACATGTCGACCGAATAGATGCTAGTTGGATTCCCATAAGAATGGGGAAAGTGCCGACGGACAAATAATATTAGATCAAGCGCTTACCATGTACTAATACCAATTGGTGGTAGTAAATGTGATACTATATTTCCTTATATCACGCCTTTCAAGCAAGCCGCGGCTATGTAAGAAGGAGAGAGGCCAACAAATGACTTGTTTTTTTTTAGGGAAGTGTGGGCCTGTAAGGAGTGAGGGGCCCAACACTTGGTTTTTTTTAATATAAAAATTATGCTGAAAGTGGTGCTTAAACTCGGGATCTCCTGCTCTGATACCATATTAGGATCAAGTGCTTACCGTTGTACTAAAACAATTGGTGGTAGTAAATGTGCTACTATATTTCCTTATATTAATTGGTGGTAGTAAAGCTGCTACTTTATTTCCTTATATCAAAGAAGTTAACGAATTAGGATCAAAGGACAATTTCATTTTCTAGCGATAAAAAATGACAAGTTCATTATTAATGGACCAAAATACCCTTAAAAGATAAAATAGAAATGAGTTTTTTATGTTATATAACACTTATAAAAATGATGTAGTCACAACCAAAAAAAATATAGTAACATAAAAAAGTATTAACAACCAATATAATATAGGGGCATTTAGTTATTTAAGTTTGTCAACCAAATTGTTGCAACAATAACCTTATGACATAAATCATGTCATGAACAAGCTTGACTCTCCAAGTTGGGTGAAAAGCCATTAATGCCATCCCCTTCTTGATTTGGGGTGATTTACTTAACACTAAAAATGTAATTAACCCTTAATTAAACATCCCATTAAACTTTGCTTAATCCGACCCTCTAAATTAGGGGCGGTAAATTAACCAACCCTAATTTACGCGCCAAAATCGCACCAAGAGCCAATTACTCGCTCGCCTCTCTTTGCAAAGCGAATAACTCTTTGTGTCTCTCCATCGATGTCCAGTCCATTGTCCTCCCGAAACAAATTTCTCTCTTTTTTTCTTCTCCGTCAATCATTGTCCGAGCCGAGCCGGGTGGTAATCGAAAGGGTTTCTTGGCTTTCCATACCGGTATGTGAATTTAGGGAAATTGAGTTTGTTAGTTTACTTACCTCAAGGGATTAGCTTAAACCGTGTGTTTAACTCTGAATTGAATTGAAAATGGGGCGACCACCGCTGAGAATTGATATTTGATTTGAATTGAAATGGTTAAATGTTGAATTTGTGAATTGTGCAAGTTATTACCCGGTATGACTACCTATATATATATATATATATATATATATATATATATATATATATATATATATATATATATATATATATATATATATATCTATCTAGCTATATATTTGGTTATATCTAGTTGCATTTCCAGTGAATGGTAATCGTATTAATCTTAAAATATTGATTATAGTGTGACACAAGTTTAAACTTGTTAATGGCTATGTGAACTTCTATCTGCATTTCAAGGTGGATTGATTATAGTGTGACACAAGTTTAAACTTGTTAATGGCTATTTGAACGGAATTATGGTTTTTGTCTATGTGTATATTGGTTTGTAATTATTGTATTGAATAAAACAGATCTCGGTGAAGCGTGATGGAAGATAAAGTTTGTATTTTTATATTTTACCTTGTGAAGATTGAAAAAAGACGCCAATGGTCTATGGTCTTGGAAGTATGTAGGGTGTGAATCAAGAAGTTTCGACGATTCTCGAGTGTCAAAAGAACATTATATTTGAAGAATTGTATGACATGGTGAAAATGACTTGGAAATCGATACAACTAAGTATGAGTTTGAGATGAAATATATGGTCCCCATTAGTAAAGCTAGACCGATGGTGCTTGATTGCGATAAGCTTGTGAATCGGTTTATATATGTTTGTAAATTAAAACAAGATGCTTTATTAATATGTTTGAAGGAAAAGGAAAAGTGTACCGAGGTTTATGAAAGTCAAGAAACATGTGAAGTAGTAAATGTGTCGGAAAGTCAAGAAACATGTGTTGAAAGAGATGAAGAGACAGATGTTGATGTTTTGGCAAATGGGATGAAAGAGATGTTGGATGTAAGAAGAGAAAGCATGGAGACATGTGTTGAAAAGAATGTTAATGAAGAGATAGATGTGGATGTTGTTGGGAATGCCATTGAAGAGATGTTGGATGTAAGAATAGAAAGCATAGAGACATGTGTTGAAAAGATCATTAATGAAGAGATAGATGTGGATGTTGTTGGGAATGCCATGGAAGAGATGTTGGATGTAAGAATAGAAAGCATAGAAACATGTGTCGAAGATTCTCATTTGAACACGGGGGGTGACAACATGGACTTTAATGAGCAACTTGAAGACTCCTTATTGGTGAATTTGGTGAAGATGTTTATTTAGAAGAATCATATCAGAGAATTAGCATGAGCGGGACTGATGAATCGTCAAATGAGAATCTTGATGGCTTTGTTGAGAGAAATGAGATTGTTGATCCCTTGAATGCACCCCCAACTATGGTTAATGTGCAAAGAATTGAACATGAAGACTTTCGTTGTAGCCGTCTCAGTAGGTGATACTTTAGTGTGCATTCCCGAACATGAAGACTTTCGTGTGAATGATCCGCTTAAATGCAAAATTTTTTGGTATTCAAACTTGCGAAGTTGGCTACGAAGTACAAGTTTGAATTCAAAACGCAAACTTCCAATAAAAGCGTTTATTCAGCTTTTATGTGAAGTCGCCGGATGCAAATGGCGCTTATGAGCCACCAAACTTCAAGCACCTTCGAGCGATTTGTAGTGGTAACGTATGCAAATAAGCATAGTCGCCACCTATTGCTCCTCGAAAAGACCATAGACATGCTACGACAAGCTAATTGGCACATACTTTGCCGTAAGGTTTAAAGATGCCAATCGTATTAACGCACCAAAGGACTTGATGCATGATTTCCGGAAGAATTTGGATATGATGTAACTTATTGCAAGGCGTACATGGCTAAGGGTTATGCAGAAGGATTGATAAGGGGTAATCCAAACAAAATTTGGGGAGAATTACCCAAATATTGTTATAGGCTGAAGGCTAGAAACCCGGACAATCGTATATCATATTGAAAAAGTGATGGGAATGTTTTCAAATACTTTTTCATGGAACTTGGTCAAAGTATTGAGGGATTTTATTTGGCGATGCGGAAAGTCATTTCTGTGGACGGCACGCATTTAAAAACGCGTTATAAAGGGACCTTACTTGTGGCAACATGTCAAGATGCAAATCATCAAAAATTTCCACTTGCTTGGGGTGTGTTGTTGCTTCAAAGTATAGAGTCTTGGACATGGTTTTTGATAAGCTAAAACCCATCATTAGGGACACGAATGATGTTGCGATACTTTTTGATCATGCCGATAGTATTAAAACATCTTTCAAGACGGTGTTTAAGAATGCGCACCATGGGCATTGCAAGTATCACATGCAAAAGAATTTGAGGATGAAATATCCCAGGCGTGTGGTGGGAAAGCTTTTCGAAAAGTCAGTAGAGGCCTATATACTGTATGTAATTCAAGTTGCATTTCAAAACTTTATGTAGTAAATGTCCGAAAGCTGACGAATATTTGAAAGAAGCATAATTCCCTATGTGGGCTAGATCTAAATTTGAGGGATTTCGTTACAACATAATGACCACAAACCATGCCGAGTCTGTGAATGCTAGGCTAAAGCGTGCACGAGAATTTTCAATTGTTGGGTTGATTGAACATATCCGGGAGATGTTACAGGATTGGTTTGCTAAAAGAAATGAATCATCTACAAATTGCCAAGATGCTCTTACTCCCAAAATTGAAATCGAAGTGAACAAAAGCTTCAAATCAGCGAAACGATTTTCAGTTAATACACTTTCCTCAGATAAGTATGATGTTCGTGACAAGGATGTTGTTATTTCTTACATCATTGAGTTGGATTTGAAGACGTGTACATGTAAAATATTCCGTATGGATATGTATCCATGTGAGCATGCAAATTCTGTGTTGAAGTATACAGGGAAGCAAGCCTCCAAGTATTGCACTTGGTATTATAGCGTCAATTGTTGGAGGCTAGGTTATTCCAAATGTGTGTATCCACTTCAAAATGAAGATGAATGTGTGTATCCCGATGATGTGCTTAACGATGTGGTTTTGCCACCGAAGGTGCCAAAGAGACAAAGTGGATGGCCATCAAAAAAGAGGAAACGCTCAGCCGGGGACAGAAAGACTATAATCTTTGTGTTCATTTACTTACTGCACTTTACTTTACAACATTTCTTTACCGCACTTAATTTATAGTCAGGGTGTGCTTGAACCACTTTGAAACAAATTTTAAGAAGGGACTTATCTGCTGCCCAAAAGCTCTTTAAATAGGAAAAGTTTTTGCAACTCCAATATAGTCATTCACCCCCTTTGACTATATTTACACCCTTCTCTGGGACCAACACAAATTCCGATGACTTCCTGGCATGCTCACGCGATTGCGGGACTGCCTTAGCCCAATTCTCGAGGTTTGAACAGATTCTAGGAACACACACAAGCGCATGAGCACCATGCCCTGCTGCGAAATTCTGACGGGGGCAATGAGCCGTCCCATCCATCTTCTGCACTATCCCACCTTTCCCTCTTCCCCGTTACTCCACCATTACTCCGTTCTTTCTCGATCCCCTCAATCACCTCAATCTCATCCCCTCTCATTACTCTTTCAACTATCCCACTTCCAACCTTCCACCTTCACCACTCCACTCTTCCTATTTAAACCACGCTTCACCCTCACCATTTCCATCACCAAAATCACCATTACCATTTCTCCTTCTTCGTCTTCTTCTTCATTATCCAATTCGGCCACCACCACTACCATTTCACTTCACCATATCACATAACCACACACCCTTTTCATCTCCTAAATCCTAAGTCCATCAACCACTGCTGCTGTTTCAGTCAAAGCTCCGATTTTGCAACACTAAATCTCCATTAGTGTTCTGACTGGCTGTAGAATTCCTAGAAAATTCAATCCTAAAAATCGAGTCATGGCGATCAAGTAGAGCAAATACCGAATCTACGAGAATTAATTTCAATAGATTCAGAGTCATATCAACCAGCCTCCATGGCGGAAGAGCAAACCCACCTTCGTGAAGCCGAGGAGGTCAACATAGAGTTCGAGGTGATGTCGTCCCTCTTATTAACGGTGTTGCCCGGTTACCCTGCTGTTGCAATTCACGAGTCTTTTAGGACTCAATGGAATGCTCAGTCGGTTTCACAGGAACACAACATTGACCTCAATGACTGTGGTGACATCATACCACGAGTTCTTTAGAACCATGGTATAGTGGACATGGCTCTAATCCCGGATGCATTCAACGCCACCATTGATTGTGAATTTTATGCTTATGTAGCGGTGAACCCCGAGTCTCATGTTTCTATTGTTCAGGGGATTCACATTGATTTCTCTATTGAGAGTATCAATGCCCACTATGGCATTGGAAATGCACCATTTCACGAGGAGGAATACACCACTGCTACTAGGGAGTGCGATTTGGATCGTTTGATGACTATCGCTGTGCATTTTGGTATTCAGTAGGACTACAACGCTGATGGCTTCCCTACTACCTTCTAGTCAAATGAGTTGGATTGGAGCGCAAAACTGCCGCATAGGTTTGTCGTTACACACCTTGTGCCCAATTCTCATAGCGATTCTGTCACTTATCGGCATGTCGAGCTCATGTACTTTCTCGATGTCGAGAACAACGTGAAAATTTGTTTGCTGATGTACAAATAGATTAGGCATTTTTCCCGGATGAAGAGTGAGATTTTGCCGTATGGCAACCTGATTTATGCACTGACGATGGCAGTAGAGTTGCCCGTTCTAGCGGTGACCGACGAGAGAGTTGAGCTATTGCCTATCTTGATAGTGAGTCGGTCACTATTACAGAAGGCTAAGACGACGGCCGAGACTACAAGAATAGGGACGTGCTAGGACTCGGCAGAGTTCCGAATGTGGTGACTACGGTTGGTAACTATGCACGCCAAAATTAATCATATGTTGTCACACCTCAACATTCCTCCCTATGCCCACCACCGAGAGCCCCTAGACATGGCCATCTTCTTCAAGGGCTGGCCCGTTTACTTCTGCACCGCCGCCTGGTGACATTGACTCCGATGACGATGACTTCGAGGAGTAGAGTAGTTTTTATTTTTTAGTACTTTATCTCCATTGTTGTTTTTTTCTTTATATTTTTACTTTATTCCCGACTTTGCACAATACGTCATTTTCCATTTTCAGCCCTTATGAAGTATTTTGAATGGCTTAAATTGTTTGCATTTTATTTAATTGCATACTGCTATTTTCATATTTTATATTTTCTTGTGTTCTCCCGACTGCTTTGCCATGTTTTGTATATTAGCCCTATTGCAGATTTTCCACGCTTATAATTGATGGTTGCCCAATACTCGGACGATAAGAATTCATTTGATTCGCTCCACGCTTAACCGTAGCTAAGTTCCTTTCTATTTTTAATCTTTCCATCATTGGGGACAATTCTTCGATTAAGTGGGGGGTAGGAACTTCACTTAGCTTTTGACAAGGAATTTCATCGATTTTTCGACTTGTCACGATTCATTTTGATGCATTTTTCACCACTTAGTCTTTTCGAGCCGTTTCCGAGTACGATTTCAAAGATATGAAGTCTTTGATCTTTTGGAGCTAATTATTTACATCTTTGTTTCGCATTAACGGATTAAAATTACGCCAAATTTTGAAGTAGTTGCGTATTAACCGTATATTCTGTTTATGAACCGACTTTTTAAGCACCTTTAACTCACTTTCTTCAAAATGTAGTCAGATGAAGCATAATTTTGACTTGTGTTGACTCTAGTTTTTCTCGATTTCTGTTTTACCTATGGTCATTTAGGTCAAGTTGTGGATCTTGTAAGGGCTAAGGACAAACAGATTCGGTAGTTGATTAGAGAGTGGACCGTGAGGATTGATAAATTTTTGAGTTTCACCCGCCAATAAAAGAGAAAAAGAAAGATTAAAAATTATTTTCGATATCTACTATTTCTTTCTCTTTGGAAAGAGGGAAGCAAACTCGGAGCGTGAGACGCACGACCCTCGCATAATAATTGACTGATAAACGTGAGCCTTGGAGTAGTACTCGGTTTCCGGTCCGCATTGTCCAGTTGACTTGACCTATATGATGAAAATAAATAAGTATACTAATAAAAATGGCATAGAGGGGCACACATTCTCGTGATGACTAGGTAGACTATGAGTCAGAGTAATGTGAATCTATCTATATTACTATAGTTTGAGAGTTATTGCACACACACACACACACACACACACACACACACACACACACCGGTTCATGAATGGAATGTTGTTTAATGCGTAACTTATGGATAGTAGTTGACATAGTTCTTATCCTGACTTGGTGACGCTTAGCTGTTTATGACTAAGTTGTATGTTGGTCCGAGAGTTCATTTTATATCGCCTTTTTGCTCGGGACGACCAAAAGCTAAGTGGGGGGTAGTTGATCGCAGTGAAAGTAGTGCTATAAACTATACCTTTATTTACCCTGAATTATGCTTGATTGATAAGTGACAGTTGGAATATTGTATGAAATACGTGTCAATTTCCTAGTGTCGGTTCCTTGGTCATTGATTCTGCATTTATGTGTTTTACCCTATGAATACGGTGTTGGAAAGGTGTCCTAAACCCAATCGGGTTGGACCGGATCCGACCGGGTCGGGTCGTTTACAGTCTATTTAGTTCATGTAATAACTTTATTATGATTAATAAAAGCACTTATGTTATTATATATTGTTTATCTTCACATTATTTTTTGTGTATATATAGTAACGTCCCTAATATCAATCTGTGATAGAGAAACTATGATAGTGATTACGGTTGATGAGATCTCTAATCACTATAACAAGGTTGGTACTTAAATGTCTCTAGTCTTATATATTATCAAATGGGACATTGATAGTATAATCAGACTAGCACGTATTGGATGTCTTCTATCTTTTAGAAGATAGGGATGGATCTCGTCTATCGAAGTGTAGGGACACTTGGACTGTATGTGGACGTGTATTAGAGAATGCGTACGTTAGACTGACCCACTTACATTAAGTGTCACACTATGGCGGTTGTGTAATTATCCTTTTGACCGGAGTCTTCATGGCATCACGGTGTGGATTGTCATGCTTTGACAATATTGAGATTTCTCCTAACCACGGGGCGATCATGCGGTAGTGATTGGGTATGATATTGAAGCATGCGGAGTATACATGATTGGTCGTCCGGGAATCGCGTATCCCATGATTGGGATCGAATATCCGAAATGGCCTTCTTATAAGGAATGTCTAGCTCTCGAGAATCTTTGCAAAGTGGAGTAAATGTGTTATTCCGAGAGGGCATGATATCCAGATTATAAGATACGATCGTCAATGTATTGACACTCGAGATACGATCGTATGTATATTGTTACAGCGATAGGATTTTAAGTTACACGGTAACTGCTTCACATGAAAGGTAGTAGTCATTGCTTTTGACTCTTCCGATGATTGAGGGTCACGGTGTGTTGCTAGACGCTATCCCGTGATCGTTAGGTATGAAGGGAATTTTAGTAAATTGCACTTTGTGTCTACGGCCAACATATTCGGAAGTCTATCGGGTCGCACACATATGAACATCGAGTCGGATTAAAATGTGGTTATAGTTGATAACCAAATAAGGAAAGTTTATCTCTAGACTATAAAGGTTATAGTGGTAAATTAATATGGTGGTATTTGTTTATTATGAATAAATAAAATACAAGATATTAATTATATATAAATTATATTAATTAAAGAATATTCCGGAAGTCAATTTGTTGACTAATGGGGCGCCACTTTTGAGTGTATAAGATACACTTGGATTGTGCACTTTAATTAATGAGATTGCCATTATATTAATATAAGATATTAATTGATTTTGAAAAAATAGATTTATGGTAATAAGATAATTATAATCAATATAGGATATTGGCAAAATAAATTATAATTAAAGAGATAAATCAATCTAGTTGATTTTCCTTATTTTATTGGAAAATTGTTTTCTTCTCCTACACACCTTTGGGGCGCCACCTTCTACTATATATAGGAGGTGGGTGTCAAGCTCTTTTGTACATCACAATTGTAAGAGTTCATAATTCTTGTGTAAAATAGAGAGCCTTCCATAGTGAGTTTGTGAGGGAAGAAAATGTCCGGTCTAGCAGCCGGAGTTTTTCCGATAGCAATCCAAGAAGGATTCCGGCGAGGGGTTCGTGTGGATTAGCGATAGAGGCCGGACGCATGGACGGCTTGCGCATTGAACTACTCTCCGTTGGCGGTCAAAGCGACGAATCTATTAGATCATCGAGGTATAACCGTCAAACTACTTAACGTGTTTATTGCATTAAACGAAGAACGATCTAGAAAAGGAAATCAAAATTTTAAATTCCGCTGCGTTAAACTAGTGATTTCCTAACAGTGGTATCAGAGACAGACTTCGGGCTTAAGCAATAAGCATAATTTAAATGCGTAGTATTTAATCAATAGATGCAAGATTTAAATCACGAAACGTTAAAAAAAAAAGGGTTCATGGGGGTCGGCCGATTGGCGGCGCCCCCTCCCTCTGCGGCGGCGGCAGCGGCGGCGGTGGCCCTAGGGCTGCCGTCTGTCGACTGTCATCTTCCAATGGGGGAGATCGACCCTTTTTCGTTTTGTGATATTTATTGTGCATTGATATCTCGTTTGTTTAGTTGTGTCATATGGCCAACCAATGGTTCAAATAGTTTGGACCATTGGGAAACCATATGGCATATTGTCCTTTCCAAATTTTGATTTGGAATAGGCCTAGGCCTTGGCCACTTCCAAAATTTTGATTTTGGAAAGTGGCCAGGCCTATACCAAAACTATTTGGCCTTTCCAAATATTTGATTTGGAATAGGCCTAGGCCTAGGCCACTTCCAAAATTTTGATTTGGAAAGTGGCCAGACCTAGACTAAAATAATTTGGCCTTTCCAAATATTTGATTTGGAATAGGCTAGTTTGTTTGACTTCCAAAATTTTGATTTTGGAAAGTGGCCAACCTAAGCTAAATTTATTTTTGGAAAGGAAACAAATATGAGACTTAGTAATTTTAATTTTGTTTTGAATGGTTCAAATTTAATTAAAATTGAAATCGATTTAAAATTAAATGTTAATTTTAATTTTCGATTAAGTCATATAATTAATTAAAAGTTATTTAATTATTTGATGTGATAAAATAAAGACGCATGAGTAGTTAAAATTAGAATTTGATCTTTTTCATAAGATAAAATTGTATGGATTAGATGTGTAGATATAATGTGATTATATGGACCCCGATTGATCATGGACTCGACCAATAGGATAGATGAGAATGTTTTCTTTATGTTGGTTTTTGAAAAATTGTCCTAGGCCGTTATGAAGAACGTGACCTAGTTTACTTTTGCAATTATCCCATTCCCGTTAGCTCCCCCCCGTGTGCGGCGGGTGTAATTATTTATTATGTAACAAGAATGGAGCAAGAAGTTGAAGACCAAGGAGAGATAAAGAACCCATTGGCGTACATCAATAAAGATCCTATTGGCGGTTGCAGATACCCTTAGTTTGTGACCCGCGGTTTCGTCAGTTTGTATTCGAAACCGCACTTTAGAAAAAAAGTCCATGATCATACCGGTTATTTTATGCGCGAATGTTGTGTATGTTTTACTTTATATGATATAGTAGTAATATGCACATAGTAGATGAGACCATAATTAAACCAAATTAATTAAGTGAATTAATTTAAAATTATTCCCACGTCAAAAATCAAGTCGGAATTGCCTCCCCATATTATAACGACGGTGAAGAGCCCTTGTTCGGACCCAACTCACCAGCCAAAGCGGGGGTTGACCTACCTCGGGTATATCGTCGTTATCGAGATATGATCGAAAGAGATCTCATGAATATTGGGGTTAAGACTCGACTAAGAATTCTCTCGGCCACCAGCCAAAGCGGGGTCGTTTGGATTTTAGAGGCAAGGGTTTGGATATTTTTCATAAGATGAAATATTGTCAAAGAGTTGACTGGTCAAACAACAAGAATCGTATAAGATACGATCGATAAATCGTTGTCCACCTGTTTAATTATCTTCGGCCCATCAGCCAAAGTTGGGGGTCGGGATAGTTCGATGGGATCTTGCCCACTAAAGGAATTATTTTCTTGAAAGCCAATAGGGAATAGTTGGCTAGTGGGAGTAAAAACCTTAAGATTTATTAAGTGCAAATTTAGGGTTTTCATACATGAGCTTTTACTTATTCTATCTTTATTTATTGTTGTAGAAAATGTCAAACAAATTGAACCTTCGTTTATCATCGAAAACAAGTTTGTGAGACAAATTTTCTCGATTGGGAAAGAAACCTCAAAATCGTTTTGAGGCACGAGAAGATTGGCTATGTCTTGGGCGAGGCCCTACCGGAAAAGCCCACCGAGGTTCGGCCGCAGATGTTGTCGAGAAGTACAACAAGCAATCGCTTCGACAAGATCGATGCGATCTTTGCATGTATCATGCTTGCTTCTATGACACCTGAATCTGCAAAAACAACATGAGTCTATGGGCGCCTACTCTATCATGGTCCACCTAAAGGAACTTTATGCTTCTCGGTCTTGCCTTTGAGGTAGTGCGAGGTCTCGAAGGCCTGTTTAGTTGTAAGATGGCATCTGGGATTGCTTTGTGGGGTCACACGTGCTTAAAATGATCGGGTACATAGAGAGGCTTGGAAAGGCGGGCCACAAGTTGGAGCGAGTTGAGTATTGACTTGATTCTCGCAATCTCTACACGATTCATTCTCGCATTCGTGATGAACTATCACATGAACAAGATAGATTGCTCCTCGCGGAGTTATTGAACATGTTGAAGATCTGCGAGGCACCTTTGTAGGGAAGGGAAAGCAAGTGTTCTTTGGTCACTTCGAGCAAGGGCAAGGCAAAAGCCCAAAAGAAGTCCAAGAAGGCGAAGGCTGCACCTAAGCCAACGCCTAAGATAGCGAAAGACAAATCCAATGATGCTTGCTTCCATTGCGGTGAGACCGGACATTGGAGGAGAAACTGCAAAGGCTTCTTGAGTACCAAGAAGAAGCATTCTGATGCTTCGACTTCAGGTATATTTATGATTGAGATCAATATTGCTTCTTCTAAGTCTAACCACCGGGTATTAGATCTTCGGTTGTGGTTCTCATATTTGTCTGAATATGCAGGCACTAAGAAGAACTAGAGATCTGAGGAAAGGAGAGGTGGACCTACGCGTTGGAAATGGAGCAAGTGTTGCTGCGCTGGCCGTAGGAGTTTATTTTCTTTCATTGCCCAGTGGGCTAGTACTAGAACTCAATAATCATTATTTTATTCCCGCTCTTTACGAAGAGCATTATTTCTATTTCCGCATTAGATGTTGATGGTTTTTCATTTACGTTTGAGAATAAATGTTGTTCTTTTCACGTGATGGAATCTTTTATGGTAATTGGCATACTTAGCAATGGTCTCTATATATTAGATATGAATGTTGACGTACTTAATATAAATAACAAGAAAGCCAAAACAAATGACTTGAATGAATCCTACTTATGGCATTGTAGACTTGACCATATAAATAAGAATCTCATTTCCAAACTCCATAAAGATGGAATGTTGGATCAATTCGATTACGAATCGTTTGACGTATGCGAAGCTTGTTTACTTGGCAAGATGACAAAGTCACCTTTCAGTGGCAAAGGGATAAGATCCAATGAATTGCTTGAGCTCATACATACTGATGTGTGTGGCCCAATGTCAATTCAAGCCAAAGTAGGATACTCTTATTTTATCACCTTCACTGATGACCATTCTCGCTATGGTTATATATACTTAATGAAGTATAAGTCTGAAGCCTTTGAAAAGTTCAAGGAATTCAGAAGTGAGGTGGAGAAACAACTAGGTAAAGAAATCAAAACACTTCGATCCGATCGAGGTGGAGAATACCTAGATGGAGAGTTTCAAGATTATTTGAAGGAGAATGGGATTCGCAGGAGACTAGCCAGGTCTAAGGTCAGGCAAGGGCAAGTCAATTTCACTAAAGAAAAACGCCAAAGCATGGCATCTGCCGTACACTTGACTGGCAAAGGAAAGCGAGACCTTACCTTTCCAGGCCTGTTCGGCGCTCCCGTGGTGCGCGAGAAGGAAGAAGGACTCATACTTTGTTGCATCTGGCACGAGATGATAAAGAGAGAGCGGAGTCTATCGATGAACAGCGGATTGACGGAGCTCTTGGCATTGCTTTGTTTTTCTGTCGGTAACAGCGCTATGGAACGACTCTACGCTATGGAACGACTCGGGTGAACCGGGAATGTTAGAGACCACTTCCTACAAGTGCAAGACTTCCCAACTCGTCGTCATGTGCCTCATGCTCTACCGAATGGACTCCTCCCGGAACGCCACAAATGAATGGCGTGTGCGAGAGGAGGAACCGCACCTTGTTAGACATGGTGCGATCCATGATGAGCTCACGCAGATTCTTCCAAAATCATTTTGGGGTATGCTCTAGAAACCGCATCCTATACACTTGAACCGAGTTCCATCAAAGGCGGTTGACTCTGCGCCATACGAGGTATGGACTAAGAGAAAACGATCCTAGGTCATCTAAAACCTTGGGGATGTCCGACTTACGTGAAGCGGATGATGCACGACAAATTAGAGCCAGTGTCGACAAATGTCTATTTGTGGGATATCCTAGAAACCAAGGGGTACCAATTTTACCATCCCGAGGAACAAAAGTGTTTGTTGCCGGGGTCGCCACTTTCGGAGAAAGAGTTTATTCGGATAGGGTCGGTGGGAGTAAAATTGATCTTGAAGAAATTCGAGAACCACTTACGGATAATAGTCAGTTGATGGAAGTAGAGGACTTGCCACACACAGATGTGACACCAGCCTCTACCGTGGACACACTAGCACCTCGAAGATCCACCAGGGAATGCCGTGAACCTGAAAGGTACACATGCGTATATCTCATGGAAGATGAGGACCCTAGAACTTATGAGGAAGTGCTATTAAGGCATGACAAAGAGAAATGGCTGGAAGCCATGAATTCTGAAATGGAATCCATGAAAGACAACCAAGTTTGGAACTTAGTTGATCCACATGAGGGAATAGTTCCCATAGGGTGTAAATGGGTCTTTAAGAGAAAGACCGACATGGACGGTAACGTGACTACCTACAAGGTTAGGTTAGTGGCAAAGGGTTATAAGCAAAGACAAGGAGTTGACTATGACGAAACCTTTTCGCCTGTTGCCATGTTAAAATCCATTAGAATTTTGCTCGCTATTGCGGCATATCATGATTACGTAAATCGGCGGATGGATGTGAAAGCGACTTTCCTTAACGGTAACCTGTACGAGGAAGTGTATATGACACGACCTGAGTGTTTCACAACCAATGACGCTGGGATGGTATGTAAACTGCAAAGATCCATTTATGGATTAAAGCAAGCTTCTCGGAGTTGGAATCTTCGCTTTGATGAGATAATCAAACAGTTTGATTTCATCAAGAATGAAGATGAGCCCTGTGTTTACAAGAAGGTTAGTGGGAGTGCCATTGTGTTCTTAGTGCTTTATGTAGATGACATATTGCTCATAGGGAATGATGTGCCTATGTTACAATCAGTCAAAGCTTGGTTATCCAAGAACTTCTCTATGAAGGACTTGGGTGATGCAGCCTATATTCTAGGAACAAAGATCTATAGAGATAGATCTAAAAGGTTGCTTGGTCCATCGCAATCCACCTACATAGACAAGATCTTTGAAGAGATTCGACATGGAGCAGATCAAGAAAGGATTGCGCCCATGTCACATGGGGTCTACACATCAAAGGGAATGAGTCCTAAGACAGAGGAGGAAAGTGCACTAATGAGTAGAGTCCCTTATGCTTCGGCAATCGGGTCTATCATGTATGCCATGTTATGCACAAGACCAGACGTCTCGTACCCTCTTAGTATGACTAGTAGGTACCAGTCCAATCCAGGTGATGGTCACTTGGATTCTTTGTCAAGAATATCCTTAAGTACTTGAGACGTACTAGGGATATGTTCCTGGTTTTCGGGAACGATGATTTAGTATTACGAGGTTACACAGATGCCAGTTTCCAAACTGACAAGGACGACTTCAAGTCGCAATCTGGATTTGTTTTCACGCTTAATGGCGGCAGCGGAGGTGGAAGAGTTCCAAGCGAGGAGACTCTGCGGACTCTACAAATGAAGCGAATACATAGCAGCCTCGGAGGCGGCAAAAGAAGCGATTTGGATGAAGAAGTTCATTCTTCGAACTTGGTGTGGTTCCTCTATTGAAGGTCCGGTGCCTCATCTTTGTGATAATAATGGAGCGATATCTCAGTCTAAGGAACCAAGGTCTCATCAGAAGTCCAAACATGTGCTACGGCGCTATCACTTGATTAGAGAGATAGTAGATAGAGGAGATGTAAAGATAGAGAAAGTCCACACGGATGATAACATAGCTGATCCGTTAACCAAGGCATTTTCTCAAGCTAAGCATGAGAAACATGTTCACTTGCACGGGCTTAGGCACATGGGTGATTGGCTTTAGGCCAAGTGGGAGATTGTTGGAAAGGTGTCCTAAACCCAATCGGGTTGGACCGGATCCGACCGGGTCGGGTCGTTTACAGTCTATTTAGTTCATGTAATAACTTTATTATGATTAATAAAAGCACTTATGTTATTATATATTGTTTATCTTCACATTATTTGTTGTGTATATATAGTAACGTCCCTAGTATCAATCTGTGATAGAGAAACCATGATAGTGATTATGGTTGATGAGATCTCTAATCACTATAACAAGGTTGGTACTTAAATGTCTCTAATCTTATATATTATCAAATGGGACATTGATAGTATAATCAGACTAGCACGTATTGGATGTCTTCTATCTTTTAGAAGATAGGGATGGATCTCGTCTATCGAAGTGTAGGGACACTTGGACTGTACGTGGACGTGTATTAGAGAATGCGTACGTTAGACTGACCCACTTACATTAAGTGTCACACTATGTGGCGGTTGTGTAATTATCCTTTTGATCGGAGTCTTCATGGCATCACGGTGTAGATTGTCATGCTTTGACACTATTGAGATTTCTCCTAACCACGGGCGATCATGCGGTAGTGATTGGGTATGATATTGAAGCATCACGGAGTATACATGATTGGTCGTCCGGGAATCGCGTATCCCATGATTGGGATCGAATATCGAAATGGCCTTCTTATAAGGAATGTCTAGCTCTAGAAATCTTTGCAAAGTGGGAGTAAATGTGTTATTCGAGAGAGCATGATATCCAGATTATAAGATACGATCGTCAATGTATTGACACTCGAGATACGATCGTATGTATATTGTTACAGCGATAGGATTTTAAGTTACACGGTAACTGCTTCACATTAAAAGGTAGTAGTCATTGCTTTTGACTCTTCCGATGATTGAGGGTCACGGTGAGTTGCTAGACGCTATCTCGTGATCGTTAGGTATGAAGGGAATTTTAGTAAATTGCACTTTGTGTCTACGGCCAACATATTCGGAAGCCTATCGGGTCGCCTTAAGTCACCTTAAATATGAAGATTCAACGTCAGCTATGTTGATCGACAGGTTTAATTCACAGTAGGTTAGATCTGGATAATCTGCTTATTGTATATCGTAAATTAACATGAAGGACGATAAAGTGAAGTGTTAATTAGGACATAGTCTGGATCAATCCCTTGGAACGTGCTAGTCAATCCACGACAGCTTCTTAGGGAGGTTCTTAGTCTTGAGCCGACACTTTCTAGAGCTTATAGCGTGTGAGTTAATACAACCAACGAAGGAGGTTAAATGAACATAGACATCTACTGTCCTTTCAATGGAAGTAGATAATTTTAGGAGATTGCACCCGTAGCAAAAATTGAAGTAGAAACATGCGTTCTGGTTGAATCGGGCTAATTACCGAGAAATGTAGACATAACGATTAGTTACACCAAGTTAGAAGATTGGCGAGGAGGGATATATCAATTACTTTTCTATCTTTATGTTGGTCTAGGGACCGCTATTTGTATTCCTAATTAGATTTATGAATCTATTATCTATGTTGCATTGTCTCTACGTGATCAACCTTGACTTGCCCTTACTATACTTCGATTGACCTAGTACTCTTGCTAGTATTTCGTGAGTAGTGTGACTTACACCGTGGATCATCGATCTGAAGCCGTTAGGTACAAAATAGTTCATCCCTAGAGAGCTTTGAAGGCCTGGGAGCACTCTTCGTTCCAGGTGAATGTTTTATCGCCCTTTAAGATCCTGAACAAGGGAAGGAACTTTTCTGCAGATTTAAAGATTATCTTGCCTAGAGAGATGATTCTGCCGTTGAGTCTCTGGACCTCCTTGACGCAGGTTGTCTCTTGCATGTTAAGCAGTGCCTGTATCTTTTCTGGATTACCTTCGGTCCCACGTTGGCTAACCATAAACCCAAGGAACTTGCCTTCCTGGACACAAAATTTACATTTGGACGGATTAAGCTTCATGAAATGTCTTCGAAGGTCTCAAAGATTTCTTGGAGATCGGCGTCATGGCCGTGGCGGGATGTCTTGATGACCATGTCATCGATATAAGCCTCCATGTTTTTCCCGATCTGTGAGCTGAAGACTCTGTTGACCATTCTCTGATATGTCGAGCCCGCGTTCTTGACCCGAATGTCATCATTTTGTAGTATTATAGGCCCCAATGGCTTCGAGGGCCGTTTTCTCCTTGTCATATTCTGCTATTCCAACTTGATGATACCCGAATATGCATCAAGAAAACTCAAAGTCTTGAACACGGCAATAAAGTCGAACAATCGATCAGTGCAGGAGAGCATAAGGATCCTTCGGGCATGCTTTGTTGATATCCGTGAAATCAACACACATTCTCCACTTACCGTTATGCTTCTTTACCATTACCACATTGGCTAATCACGTCGCATAGGCTAGCTCCTTAATGTTCCCTGCTTGGAGAAGCTTGTCGACTTCCACCTTGATAGCAGTATGCTTCTCTGGGCTTTTGCTGGTTTAAAGGTGGGAACGACATTTAAGTGATACAAACCGATCTCAGGCTCAACTCCTCTGTCACCACCCATGCGAATCGTCTAGGCGAGAGATGGCGTTTCCTATCTCGGTTGGACAAATGTGCCATAATTTTTAATTTACGATCTAGGTAGGCCTCGTTTAACACTAATTCAACTAAATCTCCTTCTACGGTTATATCGGGATCATCCTTGACTTGCAGAGTTTTGCACTCAATTTCGGATGGAGCTAGCTCTCGGACCATATTAACATGGCTCGGACCCGGCAAATGATTAAGATGCTCAATGCGGGCATTTTTACTGTCCCGGATATACTGGAGGAGTTTCTCGGTTCGCTGACCGTAATCCTGGTCTTTTTGTCAATAGGAAACTTGGCCCTTTAGTGTGGAACCGAGACGACCATTTGGAACTATCTGAGAGCCAGGACCCATAGAATCATGTTATAATTGGATTTAAGGTCGACTACAAGGAAGCTTATCTTCTCTGTTCGGAGAGGCTCGTAGTCGATTATATACACATATACGTCGATGGTTCTTGCACTCCGTCATTAGTAAATCCTTCAAGGGTTCCGTTGTGTGGCCTCAGTCATGAATCAGCAAAGCCGAGCTTCTTGAAGCAGTCGTTGTACAACATATCTCGGCAGTCTCCGGTGTCTATCAATACTTGGCTTATGCATGAGCCTTTAGTAACGACTGATGTATTGATGGTCATGTCTGGCGATCGGGTAGGCCCTCCAGGTTCTTCTGGGTGAAGCATGGCGGTTCCTCATCACTTGCGGGACAAGCGGTCTCTCACATCTTGATTTAGAGAATTGATCTGAATCTTGAGTTGGTTATTCTTGGGCGATCTACTGTCTTTGATGTGAATATCCACTTCCATATCGGCGTAGGTGAGGGTTGCCTCGATTTGCATTTCCCATGTCTCTTTTTATCTTGACTCAAAGCCCTTGTGCTATCATCTTCTCAACTTCCTTTTTCAGAGCTGCATTCCTTTGCGCTATGACCTTTATCTAATGATATTCACAATATCTTCTCGTGTCACGGCGTGTGTCCGGCTTTTTCGAATGAGGTTCAGGCAGTTCGTTCCTTACCTCACTCATGAGTTGGATGTAAGAAACATTAAGAGGTGTATATTCCTCCTCCTTAAACTTTTCGGGCTTTTTGAAGTCCCGATTTTAGTTCTTCGCGATCTCTGGCGGGCTAGGCTCAACCATTTTCTTGCCACTTATGGGAGGAGGATGCGGTGTGGGCTCGGATGCCCCATATTTACTTGCTTTGCTGTACATTTCTTGCAAGTTTTCCATGGGGTGAAGGGCGAAATGGGACTTGAGATAGCCCTTTGCCAACCCGCTCTTGAAGTTGGTCATAACCACGTTGTCGGTTACACCTCTCGTCAACTCATATACCTTGTTGAAGATTTCATAGAGTTGACTCGTTTTCGCCTTGTCGTCAAACAGGATTAGTCTGCGTTTTCTTTGGTTGTCCGAAAAACTTGAACTCAACGGTGAACTTAGCTATCAGATCTTCCTATGAGCGAATTGAGCCTGTGGTGAGACTACAAATCCACTATGCCGCCCTATCCTGCATGGTGCCTACAAAGGCAATGCACCATGCGGCCTTATCTCTGGTAGCCAGGGCGACCCTGCTTTGGAAGACCAAGAGCAAGTCATAATGGTAAGTCGTCGCCGAGTAACTCTGGAAATTAGTGAAGTGGATCCCTTCCAACGCTTCCTTAAAAATATGCTCGGCAAGGACACTGGTTCCCAAGGACTGCTTGTCCTCTTTCTTAGCTTTGCCTCTCTGCGTTTCTATTCTGCCCAGCTTGTCCTCTTGATTAGGTGCATCGGGGTGTCTGGAGAGGCTCAATGTTTCGTCCCTCTCGGATCTGTGATTTGATTCTCCTCGACCTTCTCTCAACCGAGCTTAGATGTGACGGGAGTTGGCTAGAGGTTCAGTATTATCCTTCTCAGGGACTGCACCGTGCCTGTCACATACGGGCTCGAGGCAGTCAAATATGGATCTTATTTCGACGTCACGCCCAGATGTGGCATGACTACTCGACTCCCTTCTAGAGAGATAAGAATGAGCATCATGGCTCGGAGTAAAGGCTTGAGCCAGAACCTTTATGGGTGCTTGCGGATGAGGACAAATTCCTTGATCGATCGAGGTGGAAGTATACGCAATGAGTCAGCGATTCAATTCATGCATTCTTTCCTCATGATGCGCATGTATGCAGTGTGCCCATTGCATGCGGACTCGGGCGTGGAGTCCGCCCCGCTCGGGGACATCTGCGATGTCGACCATGGTGAGAACCTCTGCGACATTCTTTCCGATTTTTCGGTGGCGGCCTCGAGGATTACTTGGACTTGGACTTCTCGGTGAGATAAGTTCTCGTGTCATGTCTTGAGTTATGCCCCACCCAGAATGTGCTCTCTTGCTCTGTTCTCCCGATCGCATGCGAGTGCGCCCTTTCATTAATCCGTAGTTGGTTCGGCGTGTCTTGGGACGAGGTGGCGAGCACAACATACTTGTTTCGGTCTTGTTGGCGTGTCGAAACTTTGAACACTCAAAAGTAATCAAGTGGGTATGTTGATGTGACGAAACTTGCAAAAATACTCACGATAATTCAGGTAGAGCATGCAAGTCTTTCCAAGTACCAACCTAGAGATTCCGATGAAGTGACTCACGCAATTAGTTTTCACAATCAAACCATTCATATTTAGAGTCAAACAATGTCAAACTTCAAAATCACCCAGGTCCGTTTAGCCTTGTTTTCACTTATTGTTGTATCCTTCTTCACCAGACACTTTTATAAGTCAAATATAGTAGTTCTTTCTTGTATAGTTTTAATTTCTTTTATAAGTTAAAAAAACATGATATATGATCGATGAAAAAATTCCAGTGCTTCCACATTTTTTATTGCTTAAAGCCCCAGATATCCGGTACCAACTGGTCCAACTAGTGGTTCTACATTGAGTCTATATAGTTTTACTTTAATCTTAATGTGATAAATATTATTTGAACGATAAACAAATTAATGATATATATTTAAGTATTGTGGTCAATTTTTTAGGAAAAAGTAGTAGCAGACCAACGTGATTTTTATTCTACATAAAATGTTCTTTACAAGTATATATGTGAACCATATGATTAAACTCAGCTATATATTATCTCATTATAGGCGATTCAAGCCGCAATGACTCGTCTGTGGATACTAATTCAAAGAAGGAATTTTCATCAAAACAAAACATGGAAATCGCAAAGTATGGTGTTGTTGTATGCAAAAGCGTTATTCGACACAGGCTACGTGTGTCCAAAAATCTTTGCCGTAAAAATGTGGTCCACTTTGCAACCCGCAGGATCGCATCTGCCACCGTCATCGCCTTTGCCGCCTTCCCCAAATTCTAATGACATTCACTAGTTTTATGGTTTGAAAATAATGATTAAATTGATAAAATATTTTGGAATACATAGAAGTTATTGTCAATGTGTTTTACTTCGCATAGTAAAAAAAAATGACGTGCTTCCAAAATGATAATCAATATGAAAGTGCTTTGATTTATGAAATTAATATCCTATTCATCGTCTTTAAGATACTTTATTTTGGATTCTGATAGTTTTGTGTTCATTTTCTGTGTGTCTTCATTTGACGTAAACATAGTCTTTAAGAAGAATCAATTTGATTGATACAATTAATTAACACACTATTTGCCTTTTATGATTCACTATGTATTCTTCAAATTATTATCATTAACCTTTGAACTTCACACGTTTGTTCCATTTACTTTGTAAATTTAATTATATTTTGCCTGTTTACTAGCGTGTCAGTTGGATGTTTTTGAAATCGTTGTAAATATAATATAATCTTGTATTTTATTATTAGTTATAACTGCATCTTATGTTTGATTGATTGCAAAATGTATGTATGAAAAAATTCCATGTTCAAACCATTCGAATATGTTTTTTCTATATAAGATACCAAATATTATCATCATATATATCTACTATGGTACTGTTTATAATATTGATTAGTATGATACAATTCAAATTAATATATATCATACTAGAAGCACTAAATCTGTAACACCCCGAGTTTTGGATTGGCTATGCCCGAGAATTTGTTTAAGAATTGTACTGTACTGGTTTAATTCTACAGTCATTAATTTAATCGTGACATTTAACACGTGTAAATTAAAGTTCTAACAATAAGTAATTTAATTTATGCTAAAAAACATAAAATATTCAATTCATTTCTTGACTTGTTAAGCTTGAGAACTCTGCTATAGGCCCGTAAATGCTTATGTTGAAATTATACAATTAGTTTCTTAAGTGTTTTGAAATTGGTTAGATCATGGAACGAATGTTTATGAAACTAACGGGCAGTTTAAATTATGCTTATAGTATATACTTCAGGTATATAATATTGAGTTGATAATGGTCTAAACTACAAATAATTTTTTAAGCATTCTTGTGAATAGTGACTTGCTAAGTTTCTGTTTTGTAAATTTCTTTGATTTTGATTTTCGTCTAGAACGTTATAACCAAAACAATAATTGGATTGGAGTAATTATAACTAATTACCCACTTTTTAGGTTCGATTTTTACGAAATAGTCAATCTATAATAAACTGCTAGATACATTCTCGATGACATTCACTAAACCCCAAACTCAAAACTCTTAAACCCTAAATCACATACTCTAAACCTAAACTATAAAACTCACAACTAATGAATATAAATCTATCCCTTAACCATAAATCATGGACCCTAAACCTAAATCAAAACCCTAAATCCTTATAAAATCATGGGTCGTGGACCTGATATTTCATTGACTATTGAATCTCACACATAAACCAATCATCTCTACATCTTGAAATTTTAGTGAATTTTTCCAATGGAATTTCATATATCCTTCCGGACATTAAAGAACACCTTGTGTACTATTGATAAGCATCTAAGTGATCCATTCTATTTGAATAAGTGATTCGTACATCTCTTGTAAAACACTAATTATAATAAACACGTTATAAGGTTTTATTGGACATCACAGATACACAATCAATTATAAATCGTTGGCTCGTTTTTGGTTGATTTAATGAGACATTGTTAAACCTAACCCTAACCTCTAAGCCTTATATCAGGAACCATAAAAACCTAAACGCTAAACCTTAAATCATGAACCATAAACTGTAAAACTATTAACCCATAACCTTCAATCATGCACTATGAACCCTAAACCTCAAAAGTTAAACGATAACCCTCAAAATGAACCGTGATATATAAATTATGAACCCTAAACCAGTGGCGGAACCAGGATTTTTTCTTCAGGTGGTCTTGGTTTTCACTAATATACATATCCGAAAAAAAAATCCCAATGCTAAAGAATCACGTTCATCGTACATCATGTTACGAACACGATTAGATTTTGAAGCTACTCCCTCCGTTTTTTTAACTGTCACATTTCAAAATTTGCTCTGTTATTATTTATCGGTCATTTTATATTTCCAATGCATCATTTATTATTTTTATTTCCTCATTTACCAATAAAATATTTACATCTACAATAAAAAAATGCATTTCCAATACTAAAAATTTCTTTACCAACAAAGTATTTACATCTCAAATAAGAAAAATACATTTCCAATACTATATTTTAGACATATTAATTACTTTCTTGTCATGTGATTCTTCTATACGACAAATAAAAGAACAGAGGGAGTATAAGATAGAAAAAAATGTTGATTTAAAATCTCTAAGGTAAAGGAATAAATTATTAGATTTAGATCGCATAAGTTAGGAAAAAATGCTATAAGCATTTAGGTGCTATAATGTAGGGGTGAACATGGTCGATTCGACCGGTTTTCCGTTTTTAAACTCAAACCATTTTATACGGTTTTCAATTTTGAAACCAAACTAGAGCGGTTTTCATCGTAAACCATTTGTTCGGTCCGGTTTGGTTCGGCAGTTCGGTTTCTTACGGTTTTCTTTCACAATTAAAATTATTGATAGGAAATCACAAATTGCCTCGTAACAACAAATGATAATATATGTAATACATTAATACTATTATGCTAGTAAATCCAATGAGATGATTTAACAAATGTTTTATATTTAACTAACATCTACCCATGCGAATCTTAAAGATCCAAAAACCAATCATATTTCAACACCATCCAACACAACGAAATCAACACTTACAATTGAATTCCAAAGTTTGAGACGAACAAGATAATGAAAGAGTCATCTCTTACTCATTTCAATTCATCAATGAATCATCGATTTCAAAAAATACTAATAATGAACTAATCGTTACATTATTGAATATCATTTATAAATCTCAAAATCCATTTGACAAAATAATATTTTGAGTATGGTCAAAGAAGAAAGAGGAATGCGTTTGTTCCATAAGTAGCGAGAGATAAATTAAAGAGAAATAACTTTCACACCTTTCAAAGCGAAAAAAACATGTGATATAGTTTTGGACTTTATTTAATTAGAACATATTCGTCATTTTATTTTCTCCAAAACACCAACTCGTATTTTGATTATCTCAACAATGTTATTGTCCAACATAATCTAATTATAAGCAAATAAAAGACTAATGTATATAAATGCATTTATTTATATAAGATGTCAAACCTAATAAATGAACAAATCGGAAAATGTCTATGATTAAGTTCATCAACATCATTAGAAGAAGCAAGTCATATAAATAAGCATTCACATAATTCAAATATTGGTCTTGAGGAAGTAGAAAGAGAAGAAAGAGTTAAGCGGTGGTGAGTTGTGGTAGCGTGTATTCGAGAATCTCTTAAATGATTGGAAATTAAAGACAAGACAGTGAAATGATCATTAATGCATTACAATTACAAAGTTTAAACAAGTTGAGTTGGATCGAAAAAAGCACATTGATGTTTTAAAGTATTAATAGATGTAGGTATGTGTGTGTGTGTGTGTGTGTGTGTGTATATATATATATATATATATATATATATATATATATATATATATATATGTATGTATACATATAAAATCCAGTTTAGTCCGGTTTTAAGCAGTTTTCATTTTTAAATTGGAACCAAATTGTTTTTATGGTTTGGTTTTTTACAATACAAAAACCGACCAAAAACCACGGTTTATACCTTTCCGGTTTGGTTCAATTTGGTTTGGCCGGTTGGTTTGGTTTACGTTTTTGTTCTCCCCTGCTATAATGTACCAACAAAGGTCTAATGTAAATGGGAATAAATTTTTTTTTAAAAAATTTAGATCGTATAATGTAAGGAAAAATGCTATAAGCATTTCAAACTATAATGTACCAAATTGATTAGGTTTAGATGGTATAATGTAGAAAAAAATAATGTGATTTAAAAAGTCTAAGATAATGGGGAAAAATATTAGATTTAGATCGTAAAATGCTATAAGTATTACAGCGGTATATGGTAAGAAAAAATGCTTATGCCATCATTTGAACCCATAAAAATAGGATAAGAAAGACATAATAAATAGATCTTATTCCACTAGGTCACTATAGCTTTCTTTCAAAATTTAGAATACGTAAGTACATATACTAATAACAAAACTAATTCAATAATACAAAAAAATAAATTTTTATTTGTTTTTTTTTTTCAAATTTTGGGGTGGTCTTGAGACCATCCCACCTATAAGTGTGAGTCATTTGCCCTCAACCTCATATTTCTATTACAAGTGATTTTCATAGAGAAACCAATCATTTTGTATCATTCCATGTGTGTTGAATCTGACAAATGAAATTCACTACATCTTTAATGAATCCAAAAAAAATCATCACTTATATACTAATGATAATGAACTTTGTTTAATGGTTTAATGGAAATGACAGAGAAACCAATCATTATAATTATTCTTATATCTCTCAATGTGTGGTGAATATGACAAATGAAATTCACTACATCTTTATTGACTCCAAAAAATATCAATTATGTAATAATGATAATGAACAATGTTTAAAGGTTTAGTGTAGACATGGGAAATGAATTAATCAATATACAAAGTTCTCTATGGTATTCGACTTATTAAAAAAATGGAAAATTAGGGATAAGGACACAATCTGAAATATTTTTAAGTAACATGACAGCTACATATTTTTTATAGGAAGAAGGACAAGCTGCATAATTTTATAGCGAGAAGGACAAGCAGTGAATCCGAAAATCGGTGAATCTCCCGGTGAATCCCGAAATCGGTGAATTTAATGGTGAATTTGACGATGAATCCGAAAATCGGTGAATCTCGACAATGAATTTTAAAAATTAGTGAATTTAGAGTGAATTTAGCGATGAATTTAAGCGATGAATTTGAACACAAGTGAATTTCGACAGTGAATAAATAGTTTTGTCCTTTATGCAACAGTTTCAAAAAACTGTCCTTCTATTTAATTGATGAAATATTTTTGTCTTTCTCCCTCATTCCCCCTTAAAAAAATTTATTTTCTTACGTCATTAGTCATTCCATTCAAACACAATATGGAATTTTGTGAAAAGAGTTTTAGTTACTTTAACCAAGAAAGCATTTTAACGTAGATATTCACACAAAACATGCATTATTACAATTTTACAAAACTAGTTGCTTATGTACACATCGAACAAGAAACATACTTGAGAACATGCTAAAATCATTGAAACACATCACCACTTATGATAGGCGGCACCACCTTCCGTGCGGCCCGCCGTATATAAGCGCTTGGGGACGAGAAGAGAGAAGGCGGTGATAACGCTAAAATGGTACCAATAATTATATACATATTCACCCGAATTGCTCTCAAGAGAGGATAAATAGGCTTGTTATTATATGGAACATATGTTAAATGCTATGTGAGTGTTTCCAGGATCAAAAATCTGCATCTATGCTATTTTCCCGTGGTTTTGGTACTGTTTTGTCTCGTTTTGCATGTTTTATAGGATGTACCAGAAATGGAGCATTGGACAATGGATCTGAACCGAAATAATTACATTGGGCCAAGTGATTTAAGTCCAAGAAGAAGCCTGCTGAAGAAAGAGAGGAAAAGTAGGCCCGGTAACTAGAAGGCTAGGCCGATAAACCGGCGACTTGTTCGACACAAATTGATTCTGCCACCTCAACTAGGTCGGTTAGGGTTTTAGAGAGTCTTAAGTCGGCTATTGTATCTATATAAGGCCGCGTTTACAGATTATTATATACAATCTCACATCTTATCAATTACATTATACACTTTTGATGAAATAAAGTTTTCTTGAGCTTTGGAGAGTTAATTCTGGTTTCCTCCCTTCTTCCATCATCTCTAGCTTGAGTAGATCGAGCTAGATCTTCATTGTTGAAGGTATGAAGCTTTGAACGTTCCTTTATTGTCTTCAATTTGGTAGATCTATTCGTATTTATGTGTTTTAGTTAATCTGTATGTTTAAAGATCCTATAATTTATTTATTTTAATCGTATTGAGCAATGTAGATCCAGAAATTAGGAAAAGCTGACCTCGGTACCTGGCGGTCTATACCGATTAGTTTTTCAAATCATTCATACTTAGAGTCAAACAATGTCAAATTTCAAAATCACCCTGGTCCGTTTAGCATTGTTTTCACTTATTGTTGTATCCTTCTTCACCGGACACTTTTGTAAGTCAAGTATTGCAGTTCTTTCTTGTATACTTTTAATTTATTTTATAAGTGAAAAAAAAACTTGATACATTGTCGATTATAAAATTCGATTATATATATTTTTATTGCTTAAAGCCCAGGTATCCGGAACCAATTGGTCCGACTAGTGGTTCTACATTTAGTCTATATAGTTTTACTTTAATCTCAATGTGTTAGATATTATTTGAGCGATAATCAAATTAATGATATAAATTTCGTATTGTGGTCAATTTTTCCGGAAAAACTTAGTAACAGACCCCAACGCGATTTCTTAGACTAAATAAAATGTTCTTTACAAGTATATATGTAAACCATATGATTAAACTCGACTATATATTATCTCATTATAGGTGATTCAAGCCGCAATGACTCGTCCGTGAATCTTGATTCAAGGAAGGGAATGTGCATCAAAACAAAACATGGAAATCACAAAGTATGGTGTTGTTGTACACAAAAATGTTATTCGACCGAGTGCGTGTGTCGAAAATGCCGTCATAAAAAATGTGTTCCAGCTCCACCGGGATCGCATACATACACCGTCATCACCTCTGCCGCCTTCCCAGATTCTAATGACATTCACTAGTTTCATGGTTTGAGAATAATGATTAAATTCATAAAATCTTTTGGAATACATAGAAGTTATTGTCTATGTGTGTTACTTCACAAAGTAAAGAAAGATGATGTGCTTCCAACATGATAATCAATATGAAAGCTGCTTTGATTTATGAAATTAATATCCTACTCACACGCCTTTAAGATTCTTTATTTTGGATTATAGAAGTTTTGTGTTCATTTTCGATGTGTGTCTTGATTTGGCGTAAACATAGTCTTTAAGAAGAATGTGTATCAACAATGTTTAAAGGTTTCATGTAGACATGGGAATGAATTAACCAATACACAAAGTTCTCTATGGTATTCACTTATTAAAAATTCATTTTCTTACTTCATTAGTCATATGGCTGCACCGGACATGCCGGACATCCCTCGACCATTACAATGGATCCATCTTCCCCACGAGACACCTACAAGCGATACTCTCACACCATCCACAGTTAGGACATGCCTTTGAGATCCCACACCTGACACACCCTTAGATTTAGTACCTATCTTTTGAAATATGGTTTTATTGCAGTTGGGTGATTTTTCACTATTTGTATGCCACACACCTCTGAGGTAACTATATCTGCTTTTATATGTTGATAATATGTTGTTAGGACCGATGATTCACTTATTTTTCCTTTATCACTCTTCTTAACAAGGAATTTTCCATGAAAGACCTTTGTCCTATTCACCATTTCTTGGAGTTGAAATTGTGTATGCGAGTCCCTACTATGCATTTATCTCAAACTTACTATGCCACTTACAGTGCGGAAAGGCACAAATGGTGGGCGCAAACCAGTGGCTACTCGGCTTTAAGCTCAAACCTCGGCTGATCCGAGGAGCTCTGTATTCACGAAATCCCACTACTACAGAGACAAGCGGTTAGGGTACTCTAATACTTGACATTCACTAAACCGAGATATTGCCTATCTTTGTCAACTATGCATCTCGATTCTTACAGGCTCCTACAATTGCTCATCTCAAATTTGCTCATAGAATTCTAAGCTATGTGAAGGGGACTCTGTCCCTTGGACTAGAGTTCACGACAAACTCAACCCTCAATCATCGACTTTTTACGTCTGCAGTTGGGATTGATCTCTATTACTAGAAGATCAACAACCGATTCTTTGCTTTCCTAGGCACAAATATCATCTCATGGTGTGCCAGAAGCGTAACCATCTTGAGATCAAATCTTGAAGCGATAAGCAGAGCATTAGCTCACCTTTGCATGAGACATCACGTGGCTTCAACATCTCGGCAAAGTCCTACTGTGATCTCGACCGGATGTACCTGTTGCTCTTTGTGACAACTTAAGTGCTCTACACCTCACAATTAATCCAGTTTTCCATGCTCGGTCTAAACACATTGAGTTGGATTATCACTTTGTAATGGAGAGAGTAGCCAGGAAACTCATTACCAAGCATGTTCCACCTCAGTATTAAGTGGCTGATCTGTTTACCAAACCACCATCTCGTTTTACACCTTGCATTCCTACCCAAACTCTTCCTTCACCCCAGGCATAGTTTGCGGGAGAGAGTGCGAAACAACTTCAACGGCTCAAATGAAAACTCACCTTGTCAATTGATGACTTGAACAATGCCAATGAGGATCAATAAAAAATTCTAACAATGAGATCGGACCCATGAGAGATAAGGGTTGTGGAGAGATAAGGTTGGTTCAAATTCAAACATAAAGGCGGTGTGCAAAGTAGTGATTATCTCTAGGGTTATAATTTCTAAATAAAATGGTATTTATCTCAATGTATTTTCAAACAAATTAATAAAGCGAAACTTTATCCATGTTTAAAAGTTCGTGATTCAAGATAAGTAGAAAGGTTTGAATTACAATCGACGAAGAACTACGATGTATAAATAAAAGGGCCTAGAACCCTTGAATGAATAAGAAAGCTTTACATGTTTCCTGCTTCATTCTGTTTGTTTCCACTCCGTTCACGTACCATTGATTTCTTTCAAATGCGTTTAGAAGTGATTTGTTCGGTATGAGTAAGTGTCTCTCTTATGTCTTGTAAAATCGTATAGTAAATGGAGCGTTGATTAAAGGTTGAGTTGCAAACATTAGGCTTGGTAAAATTTAATTCAAGCGATAAGAAATTGTGCTAGTATTTGAAGATTCAAAGTCACGAGTTCACTATTAAATTTTGATAGCGGTTTTGGATTGAATTTCATATTTTTGTGAATTTTATCTTACGGGTCTTGAATGAAACAGGACAAAAAATTATAAATTTTGTGAAAGAATCATAATTTTTAAATAACCAGTTCATGAGATATGATCATTTAAAATCAATGGGCGGGAGAGAAAATTTATGTGTTTATCTCTCCTCAAATTTCAAAATATTTGAATCTTCCTTTTTCTTTTGATTATTTAAATCAAGGATAATATTGAGCTTAGACAAATTTTAAAGGGAAGATATAGAGATTGAAATAATCACTTTGTCCAGTAAAATTATTTTTGGTTAAAATATCACAACCTTTACTCCGTCACGTTTTACATTTTCTTCTACTCGATTTACAAAAGGAATAAATCTTTAGTCACGAACTTTAAAATATTGTAATTCTTTCACCATATTTTTTTTCATCCTCTACATTAAAAATCTCATTTGATATTTTTCAGATATCTTTTTGAGTCATTTTTAGTAAAAAAGCAGCGTAGCATTGGAATAGTGGCACAATGGATTTGATGTGTATTCCATTGTTAACCATTTTAGAAAACAATGGATTTTGGGGCGTGAATAATACATTTTTGTTATCGCGTATTTTTTCATTTAATCCCTTCTTATTTTTTCTTTCTGTTCTTGTCATTTAAATATAGTTTTAGTTATTAGTTTTATCCTTTATCCCAATTTTTTTAAACATGTCATTTTCCAGATTGTAATACTTATTTCGTTCTTATCCCAAAATCCCCTTAAATTTTAATTTACATTCTAACTTGAGTCCTTTTTGATATATAGCAAACAAAAGAAAAAAAATTAAACAACAATATAACATAATATCTTTAATTAAATAGACTTTAAATTTTGTGTTTCCGTTTTTAAAATGTTGGACTACCAAAATAATATAATAGAATGAAGATGGACAAATTACAAGAAAATTCTACTAACTAGACTCCTTAATAAGGAGTTTCAATTATTTCAATAAAAACACATCAAGTTAAATTATTTTAACGCGTTTGAGGACATACTTTGTTTAGGAGCTTGATTGTAGTGTGTTTCATGTTGCATGTCACATTCAAATAGATGCAAGTTGGATTCTCCATTTGTAATGTCCTCAATAAAATTTTCCGGGATTTAATATCTTGAAGAAAAGTAACATATTTTTTGTAATTACCTACCAAACATGGAAAGAAAAATTGTGTTGAGACTTGTTATTGGTCAATATGAACTTCACTCGTTTTTTTTGAGATGAAACAACAATTCATTCATTTTCTTCTAACAGGATTTGTTACTTTCAGGTTGAGAAACCCGTGGGACCTATGTCGGTCGTTTGGAATATAGTTGCAAGGGTATGGGACCCACGTCACTCCTCACCACCCGTTTTTTTGTGAGATTGTTGTCCCCCTTTGACTAATGTAACATATATTGGTGCATATATTTTACACATAAATATTGAATCAAGTCAAATTAACAAATCTAAGGTACTATAAATATCGACTACTCCGATTCGTTTTTACTTAATTAAATCATTCATACTTAGAGTCAAACAATGTCAAACTTCAAAATCACCCTGGTCCGTTTAGCCTTGTTTTCACTTATTGTTGTATCCTTCTTCACGGACACTTTTGTAAGTCAAGTATTACAGATTCTTTCTTGTATAGTTTTAATTACTTTTATAAGTGAAAAAAAAAACTTGATATATTGTCGATGAAAAAAATTCTAGTGCTTCTACATTTTATTGCTTAAAGCTCTAGGTATCCGAACAAATTAGTGCGACTAGTGGTTCTACATTGAGTCTATATAGTTTTACATTAAGCTCAATGTGATAATTATTTGAATGTTAAACAAATTAGTGATATATATTTAAGTATTGTGGTCAATTTTTTTGAAAAAATTTAGTAGCGAGACCCAATGTGATTTTTAGTCTAAATAAAATGTTCTATATAAGTATATATATAAACCATATGATTAAACTCGACTATATATTATCTCATTATAGGTGATTCAAGCCGCAATGACTAAATCAAGTGAATCTTGATTCATGGAAGGGAATGTGCATCAAAACAAAACATGGAAATCACAAAGTATGGTGTTGTTGTACACAAAAATGTTATTCGACCCGGGGTACGTGTGTCCAAAAATGCCGTCATAAAAAATGTGTTCCAGCTCCACCGGGATCGCATCTACCACCGTCATCGCCTCTGCCGCCTTCCCCAGATTCTAATGACATTCACTAGTTTCATGGTTTGAGAATATTGATTAAATTCATAAAATCTTTTGGAATACATATAAGTTATTGTCTATGTGTGTTACTTACAAAGTAAAGAAAGATGATGTGCTTCAACATGATAATCAATATGAAAGCTGCTTTGATTTATGAAATTAATATCCTACTCACACGCCTTTAAGATTCTTTATTTTGGATTATAGAAGTTTTGTGTTCATTTTACTGTTTGTCTTGATTTGGCGTAAACATAGTCTTTAAGAAGAATGTGTATCAACAATGTTTAAAGGTTTAGTGTAGACATGGGAATGAATTAACCGATACACAAAGTTCTCTATTGTATTCACTTATTAAAAAATTCATTTTCTTACTTCATTAGTCATTCTAATCAAACTAGGCGGATGAGGATCCCGAGTGAGAAGAGAGCGATAATTCTAAAAAATGTATTAGTAGTGTTTTTGTCCCCTTAGATCCAAAAATAAGCACTACTCTGCATCTCTGAAAAATACGACTAAACAATTTCGTTATATAATAGAAAAGAAAACACTACTATATCGCATAAAATCCGGACTCATTTTACCTTCTATTCCTATAAATAATGATTGATAACACTACAAACACTGTTTTGTGGAAATAAACATGTCAATAGTTATTAATATTTGTTTTTATGTATCACTTTGGTAATAATTATGTATTTTTATTTACATAATAAAATTTTTATGTTAAATTATCCGATTATTATAGGTGATAGGGGCGAATATAAATTTTACGGGGTGCGAAAACAATGCATAACGTATATATAGTATTGTTTTCTCCGGATCCGCCCCTCCCCGTAAGGTGCGTCCGCCCCTGAATCAAATGATTCACAATATGGAATTCTGTGAAAAGAATTTTAGTTACTTTAGAGAAAACATTTTAATGTAGATATTCACACAAAACATGCATTATTACAATTTTACAAAACTTGTTGCTTATGTAAACATCACAACAATAAACCTACTTCATAACATGTTGAATTCATTACAACACATCACCACTTACAGAATTGATTATACAGGAAGAAATTATTTTAATCAATTACTAGAGAACGTCATTGAGAAAACAATCATCTATACATCTTACAATATTTTGTGAATTTCTCAAATGTAATTCATTACATTTTTAATGAATCCAAAACAACTCCACTTATATACTATTAGTACGTTTAGAAGTGAATCGTTCGGTTTGATTAAGTGTCTCTCTTATGTCTTGTAAAATCGTATTGTAAATGAACGTTGTTTAGGGGTTGAATTGCAAACATTAGGCTTGTTAAAAAAATTAATTCAAGAAACAATAAGAAATTGTGCTAGTATTTGAAGATTCAAGTCACAATTCTCTATTAAATTTTGATAGCGGTTTTTGGAGTGAATTTCAGATTTTTGTCGAATGTTATCATGTGGGTCTTGAATGAGAGTGGACAAAAAAATTATAAATTTTGTGAAAAAATCTTTATTTTTAAAAACAAGTTCATGAGATATGATCATTTGAAATAAATGGACGAGAGAGAAAATTTATGTGTTTCTCTCTCCTCAAATCTCAAATACGTGAATCTTAATGTTTTCTTTTTTTATTTAAATCAAGGATAATATTGAGTTTAGACAAATGATATAAGGGACGATGTAGAGATTGAAATAATCACTTTGTCGAGTAAAATTATTTTTGGTTAAAAATTACAACCTTTACTCCATCACGTTTTATATTTTCTTCAACTTTCGATTACAAAAAGTAATATGTCTTTAGTCTGAGCTTCAAAATATTGTAATTCTTTCACCATATTTATTTTAAATCCTCTATATTACAACATCTCGTTTGATATTTTTACATATATTTTTGAGGTCATTTTAAGTAAAAACAACGAAGCCTTTGGAATAGTGGCACAATGGATTTGGCGTCTTTTCCATTGTTAACTATTCTAGAAAACAATGGATTTGGGGCAACGAACAATACATTTTTGTTATCACGTATTTTTTCCTTTGTCATGTTTTTATTTTTCCTTCTTTTCTTGTCATTTATTTCCACCCTACCAATATAGTTTTAGTTTTTAGTTTTATCCTTTATCCCAATTTATTTAAACATGTCATTTTTCCGATTGTTCGTTCGTATCCTAATCCCTTAACTTTTAACTTACATCCTAACACGGTCGTTTTAGATATATAGCAAGCGAAAGAATCAAAATCAAACAACAATATAACATAATATCTTTAATTAAATAGACTTTACATTTTGTGTTTCCGTTTTCAAAATGTTGGACATACCAAAATAATGTAATAGAATGTAGATGGACAAATTACAAGGAAATTCTACTACTGAACTCCTTACTAAGGAGTTTGATTTGCATCAATGAAAACACATCAAGTCAAATTATTTTTATGCGTTTGCGGGACATACTTTGTTTAGGAGCTTGATTGTAGTGTGTTTGATGTTACATGTCGCACTGAAATAGATGCCAGTTGGATTCCCCATAAGAATGGGGAAAGTGCAGACGGACAAATAATATTAGGATCAGCGCTTACCATGTATAATACCAATTGGTGGTAGTAAATGTGATCTTATATTTCCTTATATCACGCCGCTTCAAGTGTGGGCTATAAGAAGGAGAGAGGCCCAACAGTGACTTGTTTTTGTTAGGGAAGTGTGGGCCTAGAAGAAGTGAGGGCCCTGACACTTGGTTTTTTTAATATAAAAATTATCTTTGAAAGTGGTGCTTGAACTCGGGATCTCCTAACACGATACCATATTAGGATCAAGTGCTTACCGTTGTACTAAAACAATTGGTGGTAGTAAATGTGCTACTATATTTCCTTATATTAATTGGTGGTAGTAAAGGCTGCTACTTTATTTCCTTATATCAAAGAAGTTAGCAATTAGGATCAAGGACAATTTCATTTTAGCGATAAAAAAATGACAAGTTCATTATTAATGGACCAAAATACCCTTAAAAGATAAAATAGAAATGAGTTTTTTATGTTATATAACACTTATAAAAATGATGTAGTCACAACCAAAAAAAATATAGTAACATAAAAAAGTATTAACAACCAATATAATATAGGGGCATTTAGTTATTTAAGTTTATCAACGAAATTGTTGCAACAATAACCTTATGACATAAATCATGTCATGAACAAGCTTGGACTCTCAAGTTGGGTGAAAAGCCATTAATGCCATCCCCCCTTCTTGATTTGGGGTGATTTACTTAACACTAAAAATGTAATTAACCGCCAATTAAACATCCCATTAAACTTTGCTTAATCCGACCCCTAAATTAGAGTGCGGGTAAATTAACCAACCCTAATTCTGGCGCCAAAATCAGACCCGATAGCCAATTACTGCACTTCAGCCCTCTCTTTTGCAAAGCGAATAACTCTGTTGTGTCTCTCCGTCGATGTCAGATCATTGTCCTCCCGAACGACCATCTCTTTTCTTCTTCTCCGTCAATCATTGTCCGAGCCGAAATGGGTGGTAATCGAAAGGGTTTCTTGGCTTTCCATACGGTATGTGAATTTAGGGAAATTGAGTTTGTTAGTTTACTTACCTGCGGGATTAAGCTTAAACCGTGTGTTTAACTCTGAATTGAATTGAAAATGGGGCGACCACCTTGAGAATGGATATTTGATTTGAATTGAAATGGTTAAATGTTGAATTTGTGAATTGTGCGATTTATTACCGGTATGACTACATATATATATATATATATATATATATATATATATATATATATATATATATATATATATCTATCTATATATTTGGTTATATCTATTGCATTTCGATTTCGTATTAATCTTAAAATGAATGTGTAATCGTATTAATCTTAAAATATTGATTATAGTGTGACACAAGTTTAAACTTGTTAATGGCTATTTGAACGGAATTATGGTTTTTGTCTATGTGTATATTGGTTTGTAATTATTGTATTGAATAAAAATAGGATCTCGGTGAAGCGTGATGGAAGATAAAGTTTGTATTTTTATATTTTACCTTGTGAAGATTGAAAAAGACGTCAATGGTCTATGGTCTTGGAAGTATGTAGGGTGTGAATCTGAAGAAGTTTCGGCGATTACAGAGTGTCAAAAAGAACATTACATTTGAAGAATTGTATGACATGGTGAAAAATGACTTGGAAATCGATACAACTAAGTATGAGTTTGAGATGAAATATATGGTCCCCATTAGTAAAGCTAGACCGATGGTGCTTGATTGCGATAAGCTTGTGAATCGGTTTATATATGTTTGTAAATTAAAACAAGATGCTTTATTAATATGTTTGAAGGAAAAAAAAAGTGTACCGAGGTTTATGAAAGTCAAGAAACATGTGAAGTAGTAAATGTGTCGGAAAGTCAAGAAACATGTGTTGAAAGAGATGAAGAGGCAGATGTTGATGTTTTGGCAAATGGGATGAAAGAGATGTTGGATGTAAGAAGAAAGCATGGAGACATGTGTTGAAAAGAATGTTAATGAAGAGATAGATGTGGATGTTGTTGGGAATGCCATTGAAGAGATGTTGGATGTAAGAATAGAAAGCATAGAGACATGTGTTGAAAATTTGTTAATGAAGAGATAGATGTGGATGTTGTTGGGAATGCCATGGAAGAGATGTTGGATGTAAGAATAGAAAGCATAGAAACATGTGTCGAAGATTCTCATTTGAACACGGGGGGTGACAACATGGACTTTAATGAGCAACTTGAAGACTCCTTATTGGTGAATTTGGTGAAGATGTTTATTTAGAAGAATCATATCGAGAGAATTAGCATGGCGGGATGATGAATCGTCAAATGAGAATCTTGATGGCTTTGTTGAGAGAAATGAGATTGTTGATCCCTTGAATGCACCCCCAACTATGGTTAATGTGCAAAGAATTGAACATGAAGACTTTCGTTGTAGCCGTACTGTAGGTGATACTTTAGTGTGCATTCCCGAACATGAAGACTTTAGTGTGAATGATCCGTTTAAATGCAAAATTTTTTGGTATTCAAACTTGCGAAGTTGGCTCGAAGTACAAGTTTGAATTCAAAGCGCAAACTTCAATAAAGCGTTTATTCGAGTTTTATGTGAAGCCGCCGGATGCAAATGGCGTTTGCGAGCCACCAAACTTCAAGCACCTTCGGCGATTTGTAGTGGTAGCGTTATGCAAATAAGCATAGCTGCCCACTATTGCTCCTCGAAAAAGACCATGGACATGCTACGCACAAGCTAATTGGCACATACTTTGCGGAAGGTTTAAAGATGCCAATCGTATTAACGCGCAAAGGACTTGATGCATGATTTCCAGCAAAATTTGGATATGATGTAACTTATTGCAAAGGCGTACATGGCTAAGGGTTATGCGAGGAAGGATTGATAAGGGTAATCAAACAAAATTTGGGAGAATTACCCAAATATTGTTATAAATTTGAAAAGCTAGAAACCCGGACCTTTGTATATCATATTGAAAAAGTGATGGGAATGTTTTCAAATACTTTTCATGGAACTTGGTCAAAGTATTGAGGATTTTATTTGGCGATCTGGAAAGTCATTTACGTGGATGACACGCATTTAAAAGCAGCGTTATAAAGGGACCTTACTTGTGGCAACATGTCAAGATGCAAATCATCAAAAATTTCCACTTGCTTGGGGTGTTGTTGCTTGAAAGTATAGAGTCTTGGACATGGTTTTGATAAGCTAAAACCCATCATTAGGGACACGAATGATCTTGTGATACTTTTTGATCATGCCGATAGTATTAAAACATCTTTCAAGGCGGTGTTTAAGAATGCGCACCATGGGCATTGCATGTATCACATGCAAAAGAATTTGAGGATGAAATATCCCAGGCGTGGTGTGGGAAAGCTTTTCGAAAATTTGTAGAGGCTATCTGACGAGAATTCAAGTTGCATTTGAAACTTTATGTAGTAAATGTCGAAAGGCGACAAATATTTGAAAGAAGCATAATTCCTATGTGGGCTAGATCTAAATTTGAGGGATTTCGTTACAACATAATGACCACAAACCATGCCGAGTCAGCGAATGCTAGGCTAAAGCGTGCGAGAATTTTCAATTGTTGGGTTGATTGAACATATCCGGGAGATATTCTGAGTTGGTTTGCTAAAAGAAATGAATCATCTACAAATTGCCAAGATGCTCTTACTCCTAAAATTGAAATCGAAGTGAACAAAAGCTTCAAATCAGTGAAAGCGATTTTCGAGTTAATACACTTTCCTCGAGATAAGTATGATGTTAAGTGACAAGGATCTTTGTTATTTCTTACATCGTTGAGTTGGATTTGAAAGCGTGTACATGTAAAATATTCGAGATGGATATGTATCCATGTGAGCATCACATTCTTTGTGTTGAAGTATCTGAGGAAGCAAGCCTCAAGTATTGCACTTGGTATTATAGCGTCAATTGTTGGAGGCTAGGTTATTCCAAATGTGTGTATCCACTTCAAAATGAAGATGAATGTGTGTATCCGATGATGTGCTTAACGATGTGGTTTGCCACGAAGGTACCAAAGAGACAAAGTGGATGGCCATCAAAAAAAAGAGAAAGCCTTCGGCCGAGGGCCAGAAAGACTATAATCTTTGTGTTCATTTACTTACTGCACTTTACTTTACAACATTTCTTTACCGCACTTAATTTATAGTCAGGGTGTGCTTGAACCACTTTGAAACAAATTTTAAGAAGGGACTTATCTGCTGCCCAAAAGCTCTTTAAATAGGAAAAGTTTTTGCAACTCCAATATAGTCATTCACCCCCTTTGACTATATTTACACCCTCTCTGGGACCAACACAAATTCCGATGACTTCTGGCATGCTCACGCGATTGCGGGGCGCCTTAGCCAATTCTCGAGGTTTGAACATATTACTGAGGAACACACACAAGCGCGCATGGCACCATGCCTGCTGCGAGAATCGGCGGGGCAATGAGCCGTCCCATCCATCTTCTGCACTATCCGCTTTCCTCTTCCCCGTTACTCCACCATTACTCCGTTCTTTCTCGATCCCTCAATCACCTCAATCTCAATCCCCTCTCATTACTCTTTCCAACTATCCACTTCCAACCTTCCACCTTCACCCTCCACTCTTCCTATTTAAACCACGCTTCACCTCACCATTTCCATCACCAAAATCACCATTACCATTTCTCCTTCTTCGTCTTCTTCTTCATTATCCAATTAGGCCACCCCACCACTACCATTTCCATTCACCATATCACGCTAACCACACACCTTTTCATCTCCACAAATCCTAAGTCCATCAACCACTGCTGCTTTGTTTGAGTCAAAGCTCCGATTTTGCAACACTAAATCTCCATTAGTGTTACATTGCATTGGTGTAAAATTCCTAGAAAATTCAATCAATCTAGCGAGGCTGCAGCGGCTGAGCAGCGACTACCTTAACTCTGAAATTAATTTCAATAGATTGAGTCATATCAGCCGATTCCATGGCGGGAAGAGCAAACCCACCTTCGTGAAGCCGAGGAGGTCAACATAGAGTTCGAGGTGATGTCGTCCCTCTTATTAACTTGGTGTTGCCCGATTCGCCTCTGTTGCAATTTCTGAGTCTTTTAGGACTCGATGGAATGCTCGATCGGTTTCACGAGGAACACAACATTGACCTCAATAGTTGTGGTGACATCATACCACGAGTTCTTTAGAACCATGGTATAGTGGACATGGCTCTAATCCCGGATGCATTCAGCGCCACCATTGATTGTGAATTTTATGCTTATGTAGCGGTGAACCCGAGTCTCGTGTTTATTGTTCGAGGATTCACATTGATTTCTCTATTGAGAGTATCAATGCCCACTATGGCATTGAAATGCACCATTTCACGAGAGGAATACACCACGCTAACTACTGGGAGTGCGATTTGGATCGTTTGATGACTATCATTTGTGCATTTGGTATTCGATGGGACTACTGGCCGATGGCTTCCCTACTACCTTAGTCAAATGAGTTGGATTGGAGCGCCAAAGCGCATAGGTTTGTCGTTACACACCTTGTGCCCAATTCTCATAAGCGATTACGTCACTTATCGGCATGTCGAGCTCATGTACTTTCTCGATGTCGAGAACAACGTGAAAATTGTTTCTTGATGTACAAATAGATTAGGCATTTTCCCGGATGAAGAGTGAGATTTTGCCGTATGGCAACTGATTATCTGCGGCGATGGCGTTAGAGAGTTGCCCGTTCTAGCGGTGACGAGAGAGTTGAGCTATTGCCTATCTTGATAGTGAGTCGGTCACTATTACAGGAAGGCTAAGGCAGCGGCCGAGACTACAAGAATAGGGGCGTGCTAGGACTCGGCGGGAGTTCGAGGAATGTGGTGACTACTGAGTTGGTAACTATGCTGCGCCAAAATTAATCATATGTTGTCACACCTCAACATTCCTCCTATGCCCACTACCGAGCCCCCCTAGACATGGCCATCTTCTTCAAAGAGGCTGGCCCGTTTATTCCGCACCGCCGCTGGTGACATTGACTCCGATGGCGATGACTTGAGGTAGAGTAGTTTTATTTTTAGTACTTTATCTCCGTTGTTGTTTTTTCTTTATATTTTACTTTATTCCCGACTTTGCACAATCGTCATTTTCCATTTCAGCCCTATGAAGTATTTT